>WAAF01013591.1:11030-51565 GCA_013400475.1 Tricholaema leucomelas
GCCACACAGCTTGGTGTCATCTGCAAACTTGCTGAGGGTGCACTCAATTCCTCTGTCCATATCACTGACAAAGATGTTAAAGAGCACTGGTCCCAGCACTGACCCCTGAGGAGCACCACTTGTCACCGGTCGCCCGGTGGACATTGTGCCATTGATCACCACTCTCTGCATGCGACCATCCAGCCAATTCCTTATCCAGTGAGTAATGAAAACATCGCTTTTAATACCTCTGACAGTCATTTGGCTTTTCTCCCAAAAGGCAGCACAAGTTTCATGACTACATTAGCTCTTGGGAAGTGCAGAGTTTGTATGAACTCGCATAACATTCATTCAGCGTGCCATGGACAAACATCAAAGCTAGTTCTCAATACCAAGCAACAAATTAAAGACTTCTATGATGAGACCAAAAGTTACAAGTCATAGAATCAGTCAGGCTTGGAAGGGACCACAAGGATCATCTAGTTCCCATAGGGAAGGACCAGAAACAAAGCAAGACATAAGACTCTTATCTGTTAAACAAAACACTGGTTTTGACACAGTGACAGGAGAGAAGCAGAGAGCATGTTTAGCACAGTAGTTTATAGTAGTTTCTGCTTGTTGCTGAATTCTGAGTTTGTACCTTTCTTGAGCAGCTATTTGTCTGTAAGCTGAAAAGACTGTGTGTAAAAAAAAAAATTCACAAAGACACTCTCTCCTACATTTTAACCAGGCAGGACAGTTTGGTATTATGCCCAGTGGCTTCAGGGAGTTTTATTACTTTTGTGAATATTGAAAGCTTATTAAAAAAAAGCAAACAAACAAACAGAAAACCAAAAAACCCTTTCCTTAATGTTTACCTCATTGTTGTGTATTTCAAAGAATGTCGAGCTGTTTCCAAACATTCCAGCGGGAATCATTCAACTTTTCACATACTGTGCTTCTTCATTTCAGATTTTCTCATCACAACATTGAATAAGTTTAAAGACTCAGGAACCACCTGTTCCAGAACCTGTCTCTATTCTAGTCACAGCCCTGTCTTTCTGGTATCAGGAAGGAAGGCAGGCAGCAAAACACAATTTCATGTTTATTCCAGAATCCCACAGTGGAATTTGGCACACAGGCTCTCAGGATGCATGCTGGTGTCTTTGTTTTGCTTGGGTTGTGATGGGGTTGTTTGGTTTTTGGCTTGTGGGTTTTGTTGTTGTTGTTTCTTTTTTTTAAACCAAGACTGGTTTAGACATTGTTGTGGAGGGCCCACAGGCCCGAAAAATAGGCTCATTCTATGCCTCACTTTGCTTTGCCTGTCCAGGCATGTTCCTCCCCAACCCAGGGGTAAACAAGCCCCAAATGGGTAAACACATTAAAAGGCATAAAAGGTACAAAAGGCCAAGGTGCCATGGTGTCTGCCTGGCCCCGGCCCTGCTAAGGCCTGTGTAGTAAACAGGTTGTATAAGCCCACACTGAGCGTGTGGCCCAGCCTATGCTCTCTCCATTTATGGAGGTATAAGGCATAGTGAAGTCGCCTATTTTGGTGATGTTTGGCTGTCTGCCAAACCGACTGGTCAATAGTGGCCAATTAGGGCAATTGATCTCAGCCCATAGTTTATAAATGAGAGCGCACACGTGTGCCAGGGCTTCTCTCCAGAGAGCGCATCTACAGAGCTTCTTCTCCGCAGCTCGCCAGAGCGTGCTTCTTCTCTCCTCTCTCACACTCACACTGAGGCCCTGTCCTCACGATCGCTTATACTTAGACTTGGGCACAACTATTGTCTGTTACTTTGTGTCACCGGCCTATTTGCTCATGCTGATATGGAGATAGAATCTCCCAGCCAGCCAGCCGAGGTGAACTAATCAGGACATTCGATCCTGCACTGTCTATATATCTGAGGAGCACAGACTCCAGCTAGCCGTGTATGCCCATTGCTTCAGCCTGGTAAGAGCCAAAGCTGCCAAGCCACCAGGAGCAGACCAGAGGCGCGATCGACCTGACAGCCAGGGTGAGAACCGTGCTGCACAGCACCCATTCTCCAGCAACAGAGGTCCTGCCACCGGTCCCGCAGCAGTTCCCGGACCAAGCTTCCAGGAGGAACCAGGAGACAAGGCAGAAGGTATCCTCGCCAGGAGAAGGAGGTAGAGACTGTATTGATTTCCCCCAGATAGCTGGGAAGACTACATCCTTTCCCCCAGAAGCCGGGAGGATCACTAATATCCCCTAGAAACGGGAAGATTCCTATTTCCCCTCACACCGGGAAGATTTCCAGCCTCACAGGTCCACGGGCATAGTCCCCAGAGGTTTGGACCCTAGATAAATAGGCAGTTGATATAACCCCGGAGGGTGATTGATAATTATTGATAACTAACCAGAATTGTTAGTAAATACTTTAAAGCCTCTGTAATATTTGTAATCTCTTGCCAAAGGGCAGAAAGTGTTTCAGCCCACCCTGCTGGGCAAATGGTACATTGACCCCAAGCGGAACTGAGCCGCGGGGAAAACTCTCTCTGTTAATAGTCTGTTAATAGTTGAATGCTAGTCATTGTAATATAGTTCTTAGTAAGCTGTTTATTGTGATGTATTTCCCATAAGGTCTTTCATAACCGTGAATGAACAATATTAAATAGTGGTTGGGGGGTGTTGAGAGTTAAGAATATTGAGTTTAATAAATATATATTTTTATATAAATTATCTTGCACCGAATGATTTCTCCCCTTCGCCACGAACGGGCGATAAGGGCAGAATTCCCCTCCACGACAGACATTATTGATTGAGATCTGCAAAAAAATCTCAAGATTTCAGATGCTCTTTGTTGGCTAGCATCTAAATCAAAACCAGATCTACTCTGTACAGTTAAATTTTGCAGACTGTTAAACTTTAAGGTGGACTAAAAAGGTTATTCTGCCACAAACTATTAAGTCTTATGTGCAAATTCGGACAGTAAAAAAGAAGCAGATGATTGTTTTTTTCTCATCCATTTAAAGCCAAGCCCTACAGTGGGCACCACCTACAGCAGAATGACCAGTGTGATCAGTCACACTATCTCTAAGAGTAGCTAATTTAAAAGAACCTTTGGTCTGGTGCAATGTTGGGTTCCTCCCTTGTAAACCACTATGTCAGCTTCATGTATGAACTACATGACCTTCAAAGATCTTTTCAGACCAAAATGATTTTGTGATTATGATTACATGGAGCAAACTAATCTCATCTACTGAACCCCGTGCACCTGTGATAGCCACATGGGAACAACAAAAAACCCAAATACACATGTTCAACCTCTGTCTGATGACTATATTCTCATCCACACTGCTTAGCTGTTTGTTTTCTGGACTGAACACATAAGGAAGGCAGCTGCACAGAGCAAACAATGGCCAGGCACACAGTCAAAGCTATGCAGTTGTTCAGATCCAATGCTCTCCCAAGAATTCTCCAATTAACATGCAAACATATGCTTTTACCAATATACAAAGATCTCGTATATAGGTGTCACACGACTATACAACTGTCCTGAAAGGCTAACACGCCTATTAGATGTCCTGGCTTGCCCCTCCCTTCTGCTGATGGGGAAAGCAAGGGTGGGGGGAAAACAGAGGCTTGGGCCATTATATCCCCTCCCAAAGTGATAAACAGGTATCCAGAGGTGTTCAGGTACTTGTTGGTGTCTTGCCCAAATAAGGGTGAGCTAGCCCTGGTTTCACCGAATGTAGTCAGTTTTGCAAATGCCATTCTGATTGGTGAATCTCTGTGGCCACAGGAGCCATTACACTCAGGCAAATAAGATAAAATGAGCTAAGTTGCAAGCAGTTGTGCTGCTTCTGCCTCACTGCTCCTAGACAATGTGTTCTGCTCTGCCTCGTGCTTCAGACCAGCTTAGCCCTGATGTTTTGGGCTTGAACGACCTGGAAACTTAAGTGCCTCAAGTTTCCCAGGAGAAGGCATTAAGTGCCTCATGATGTGGCAAGAAGAGCCAGCGACATCGTGTTCTCTGCACATCTACAAGAGGTCCTGCCTGCACCTCTGCAAACCTTCATGCCAAGAGAAACCAGGATCAGGTCAGAGATCGTCTGCCTCTTTCCAAGCACCCTGGGAAGATCTAGAAGCCTCTCAATGGCCAACCAGTTCCAACACTGCCATCAGCAAGCCAAGGACGTTCTTGAAATTTCTACTCCACTGAAGTGAGTAGAACAGACTTTCCCTAGGGCTCCAGGCTGCCTATTTGTAAGTGGGATCAAGCCATTCCAATTAGTCCAATTATTTTTATTCTCCTAGATGAATGAATTGCCCAAAAGCATCCTTGTGAAGATTTTCCCAACCGAATTAGAACTCAAATTTAACTAATTTGTATACAGTTGTGGGTGGGGCTTTCAGGAAATAAAATTAACTACATATTGTATAATTCCTGTCTTGTTAATTGCCTCAACTGAATCAACAGCTAAGCACTTACATTCCAGCTTTTTCTGACTGAACGCAAAGCTGTAGTAATCTGACATCGTGCTCCTGTAAAATGGCACTGTGAGGCACATACAAAGTTCAAGGCAGCTGAGTTAATATTGCTGTTGGAACATTTGCATGTTTTCCTTTGGTGGATTTGACTTTTAGACTTTGAATATATTCATATTGGTTTAATATTATTAATAATAGTATGATACTAATTTTACTTGAAGGTTATAAGCAGCTGAATTTGAGAGCTGCAGCCAGAGAGAGACAATGTCTGTTTCACAAATGAACTTCAGATGAGAAAATTGCAACTCTGCAATCTGGAAACTTTGTTCACAGAGCTGCACGTTTTCCCCACGGTTACCACATATCAACCTAAAAACTGTAAGAATGTTGTGAACCCATTCTTCCCCCTCACATGAAAAGCAGAAAGGCAGTTTGGCACAAGAAAGGAGTACAGATGAGGCAGTCTAGCCCAGGTTTGCCATGACAAGATGTTTGAGACCAACCTTGCCCATCACAAAGAATTGTACAAAATTGTGGGGATCTGCAGGGATTCTCATCGGCTCAGCTCCTTCCTTATTTCTCTGCTCCCAGCCTGGTTTCCACAATGCTCAGCACAGGCAGAAAAGGAATTTGGTTTGGAACATATTTCCAATCAAACAGGTGACAAAATTCTCAGCTGAGTTGCAGCAGGACTGATGGCTGCCTTGCAGTGGCTTTTTCCTTGTGGACTGGTAGGCTCTGTAGCTGCAGCAACAATATGCTCTGCAGTTATAGAATCAGTAAGGGTTGGAAGGGACCACACAGATCATCTAGTTTCAACCCCCCTGCCATGGGCAGGGACACTTCACACTAGATCAGGCTGTCTAGAGCTCATTCAGCCTGGTCCCAAAACACCTGCGGGGATAGGACTTCAACCACCTCCCTGGGCAACCCATTCCAGGGTCTCACCATTCTCACCATGCTGAAGAACTTCTTCTGAACATCCATTCTGAATCTACCCATTTCTAGCTTTGTTCCTTTCCCACCAGTCCTATCTCCACCCAACATCCTAAAATGTCACTCCTCAGCTGTCTTGTAGGCCGCCTTCAGATACTGAAAGGTCACAAAAAGGTGACCTTGGACCCTTCCCCTCTCCAGACTGAACAACCCCAATTCCTTCAGTCTCTCTTCATTGGAGAGCTGCTCCAGCCCTCTGATCATCCTTGTGGCCCTTCTATGGACATATTCCAGCACATCCACATCCCTCTTGTAATACGAGCTCCAGAATTGCATGCAGCACTCCAGGTGGGGTCTCACCAGTGCAGAGGGGGAGGATCACTTCCCTTGACCTGCTAGCCACACTTCTCTTGATGCAGCCCAGGATCTGGTTGGCTTTCTGGACTGCAAGAGCTCACTGACAGCTCTTACTGAGCTTCTTGTTCATTAGTACGCCCAAGTCCCTCTCCTCAGGGTTGCTCTCAAGCCAGTCACTGCCCAGCCATCACAAAGCACCTACAGGGTGGCCAAGGGATCAGGCCCAGTCAGCCTGGGTTCAGGAAGGGCAGGTCCTGCCTGACCAACCTCATCTCCTTTTACGATCAGGTTACCTGCCTGGTGAATGTGGGGAAGGCTGTGGATGTAGTCGACCTGCACTTCAGCAAAGTCTTTGACACCATGTGCCACAACAAGCTCCTGGCAATGCTGGCAGCTCATGGCTTGGACACATTCACTCCAATATGGGTCAAGAACTGGATGGAGGGCCAGGCCGAGAGAGTGGTGGTGAATGCTGCCACACCCAGTTGGCATCCAGTCACTAGTGTTGTCTCCCAGGGATCAGTGCCGGGGCCAGTCTTGTTCTGTATCTTTATTGATGATCTAGACCAGGGGGTTGAGTCCAGCATCAGTAAGTTTGCAGATGACACCAAGTTAGGAGCATGTGTGGATCTGCTGGAGGGTAGGAGAGCCCTGGCAGAGGCCAATGGAACGAGATTTAACAAGGTTAAGTGCAGGGTTGTACACTTTGGCCACAACAACCCCAAGCAATGCTACAGGCTGGGGACAGAGTGGCTGGAGAGAAGCCAGGCAGAGAGGGACCTGGGGGTACTGGTAGATAGTAGGCTGAACGTGAGCCAGCAGTGTGCCCAGGTGGCCAGGAGAGCTAATGTCATCCTGGCCTGTATCAGGAACAGTGTGGCCAGTAGGACGAGGGAGGTTATTCTGCCCCTGCACTCAGCACTGGTCAGGCCACACCTTGAGCACTGCATCCAGTTCTGGGTTCCTCAGTTCAAGAGAGATGTTGAGGAACAGGAATGTGTCCAGAGAAGGGTGATGAAGCTGGTGAGGTGCCTGGAACATAAATGCTATGGGGAGAGGCGGAGGGAACTGGGGTTGTTTAGCCTGAAGAGGAGGCTCAGAGGTGACCTCACTGCTGTCTACAACTACCTGAAGGCAGGTTGTAGCCAGGTGGGAGTTGATCTCTTCTCCCAGGCAGCCAGCAATAGAACAAGGGGACACAGTCTCAAGTTGTGCCAGAGGAGGTAGAAGCTTGGTATTAGGAGGAAGTTCTTCCCAGAGAGAGTGATTTGCCATTGGAATGGGCTGCCCAGGGAGGTGGTGGAGTCGTCGTCCCTGGGAGTGTTCAAGAAAAGCGTGGATGAGGCACTTAGTGCCATGGTCTAGTTGATTGATAGGGCTGGGTGACAGGTTGGACTGGATGATCTTGGAGGTCTCTTCCAATCTGGTTGATTCTATTCTATTGTAATTATTACAGACTCCTCCTTCACTAGCACAACTCCTCATTGCTTCCCCCACCAGCAGCAGTGACTGTTTCATTTCTCCAAACCAAACAATTTTTAAACCTTTATTATCATGGCTGTAACTCAGTCAAACCATTACATTTATCATTTATATTTGTCCATACAGCTTCCCCACATTTTAAATATTTATTCCATTAGTTTCTTTGCACTGGTATCCCAAGCAATGGTTTTAACTCCTGGTTGCATATCTTACCAGTGTACTGAGGAACAGGTTCAGTTTGTTGAAGAAAACAATCCTGCATGTTCCCCACTTGGGCAAGTGTTCCACCAGTTACCAGCTTCAGCTCATCTAGCGTATCCTGGACTCATAAGAAAAAGACAGAGCTTGTAATTCCGATGCAGCAACAGAAAAAACATGGAATATCAGACAAAATAACTTTTTTGAGAAGTTGTCCACTTCCTAAACACATATGCCTCATCCACTATCCCCTTTAGTATTACCCAGCACTATCTGAACTACAGTAAAATCTCTGCCTTTCAGATTATCACATAGCTGTGATTTATTTTGCACTTTTTTCCCTCTATACATATTCGTATTATCTTGCACATTTTTTTTCTTGAATTGAACACAAACCAGTCTTTCCCACTCTCCACCCCTTTTCACACAGGTTTGTGGGCACCTTAGTGATTCTCAACATTAACAGGTTCATTTTCAAGCCTGTGAGGAAAACAAAGGACAGAATGCCTTTATGCGTTTAAATGTATATTAATTAATTGCATTATTGATGATGGAAAATGATATTGTGTGCATCAAACCGATGATGCTGAGATGGCAAGAAGTTCTGTCAATCTCTCTGGCTGGCAGAGAGATGAAGGAAAGCTATCATAATCAAACAGATTGAGAATAAGTTATCACACTATGCAAATCCCTTTCCTTATTTTGCCTTTTTTGAGTCCGTTTGGCTCATCATGAAAAGGAAATCCACATACACAGACAGCAGTTGCTCACACTGAACAGCTTAACATGCTAACAAAAAGATGTCCTTACTGCATCAGTTAAGTCCTTACAGTAAGTCCATTCTCCAAGAAACAGCTAGACTTAGTTGACAGAGGCAGCAACTTATTTCTTCTTACAAGACAAAAACTTTAAAATGAATAGCATAACTATTACTTGGTCAAATGAAGCTAAAATCTCACCTGTTACACAGAACATCTTTTTGCATTTATTTCTCAAATTAGTAACTTGACTATTACTGAATCACTGCTGGACAGAACTTGGCTGCTCTAAGGGCTGAAGTCTAGATTCAGAAGGATCACCAAGGATCTCTAAGTGCTCAGTCTGCTCACAGTCCTCCCACTCACCTGTGGCTTCTCCTGGAAAGTGCGCAACTCTACTGCTGTTGACCTCTCAGACAGCATGGAAAATGCTTTTGGCAGGTCCTGAATGGAACCTGCTTGCAGGCAGTCCAGGTATAACTCTACCGTGTTTGACACCTGCTGCAGGCCACTTAGCCACAAGATGACAGCATGGGGTTTGCCATCAGCCAGCTGGACGTTGCTTAAGATCACCGAATTTAAGTTTCCATCATTCTTCATATAGCGCAGCACCACTAGTACAAAATATACAGAAGGACTGTCAGAAGGTAGCAGATAAACCAAAGCTGATTGAGGCAGGTTCTGTGGAAATCTGCAATTCCTCTGTTATTTTTCCACATACCAGCTTTTGTAAATGCACCCCACATGCAGACGCAAATGCTAGTAATAAATGGGACAATGAACTTCAGAGCAGGATTACCAAGTTTCTCAAATGACTTCCCATTTGAAAAGCACTGTCACATGCTCGATGTTTTCTACTGCTTTGTCTAGGCCCCTCTAACTGGCTTGCTCAGTGTTACCTTTCGGGGCATAAGATGCTATAATACAAGCAGTAATGGTAAAAGATGTAGCAATCAGCCCGCAGTCAGCATTTTGAGAAGTACATATTTGACACCCAGTAATAATATTCTATAGTAGAAATGTACAACTAGGGAAAAAAATATTAAAAATCAAGTTTCAGTGATGCATACTGCATTTAATGAAGCCATCTGACAGTGTGTCACAGAATCCAAATGCATATTTAAAGAATCCTAAGGAAGCATGATTTGAGGCAGTTTTTTATATAAAAAAAAAAAAGTAAAACTGAAATATAATCCAGAAAAGACAAATTCCACCCTTAAAGAGGACTAAGTCCCCTCTCAAGTCTTCTTTAAAGCATTAGTGTATGACCTACTTTATAATTCATACAGTAAATTCTCATTTTATGAAGTAAAAGACACCACCAAAAATCAGCAAAAACTTCTGCATGCTGTGCAATATTGAAAAAAAAATGCCTCTTTCCAAAGGAAATTTGATCAGTAAGCTAGGATCTGAAAGCTAAATCTCTTAGACCAGCTAGCTTATTCTTTCCATAAAACCTCTCCCTGGCTCTCCAAATGCATATTTGCAGAAGCGTCGAGCTGCGTGCATCTAGACAGTATGTATAGACAGTATGTAACTACTCTACAATATTAGAGACCCTTGTTTCCTCTTTGAAGTTCACAGAGGGCTGCTACTGTTTCATCAAGTAAGACCTCTTAAAAGGAGGTCAGCTAAAAATTGTGGATACAATGGAGGGGAAAAACTCACACATCCCACTTCTATTAATTTAACAAATTATCTTCCCATCTCTGATCTACTAACATACTCTCCGATGCTGTGATACCTCTGTTTGTCCATGACCTTCTGAATTACCAGGTACATGTTCTCTACTATTTTTTCTAATTGTTCAATCCAATCGTTGATAGAATCTAGATTCACATCAGCATTAATAGAGCATCAAGTCTACACCAGTACTGAAGTCTTCAGCAGCTGTGATGAATGTCTTGAAGTCACTAGTAACTTGCCAAAGGTAGCATTCATTGGCAAACCCCAAGCTCTGGCAAGACAGTACACTGCAGGCTTATTCACTTCTGTGAATATTATACACACCTGAAAGCAAGGTCTTTGGACGTGAGCCCTGCATTCAGAGTTACCAAACAGCAGTAAGCTACAGACAGAATGAGGAGATTGTAGCCCAAAACAGACCCTGCCAGAATAGTTTCAGGACAAGAAACAGTCTGGCTTCAAAGGAGGATCAAGTATTCTTCCTTCTGCCAAAGGCAAGTATCCATCTGGTACACTAGAGTAGGCTTTGGAAAGCAGATATTGCTGGACCACAGCTTCTGCAAGATTTAACTCATCCAAGTCCTTGCATTATGTGTTGGTTCCTAGGACACTCTACATTGTCATTTATGACAGTAACTGGCTAAATCTCTACTGTTTAAGAAACAGATGTTCAACAAAACTGCTAATCCTGACAGTAAATACAAACTGTTTCACAGAATCATTAAGTTACATCACTTTAATGAATTCCTTTGTTCAATAAAGGGTAAGAAACTCATGGACACTATTTGCCTCCGAAAAATTATTGAGCAGTTGCCCAGTAATTCAGATCTGTGTTTTAAAAATATTTAGCCATTATAAGCTATCAGGTACACCACAACAAAACCGAAACACAAGCAAACCATTCAGAACACAGTTCTCTAATGTGGCACTTTAAAGGATAACTAAGACCTGCCTCGGGCTACTTAAATCAGATTTGGGCGTGTAAGTCAAAATACCATGCAGAAGAAGCACTATGCACACACGCACCCTTCCAAAACCGTGGGTTAATTTAAACACTGCATTTTGTTGGCTCACCACTGAAGCAATGGTCTTGAGAGGATCACAAACACCACTTGCACTCCATACTTTCAGGTTATGTGACAACCTCCAGGATGTGGTTTAACTTACTGTATAAAGCAGCTGTATGGGACGCTTCCAGAGAAATCACACCTGTAAACACTGCCTACTACTCATATACTGCCATATGCTTTAAACCAGGTGCACTAAGAGGCAAGAAACCTCCATGGAAGAGCCCCCTCCCCACTTGATCAGCTCTCTATAATAAGTTTGTTACAGATGTCCCCCATCTACTCAACACTGGTCACAAATAGGACAAATTTCTTCATTCTGCCTATCTATATGACACTGCCCTGTCACATACTTCTCAAATATAACACAAGCATACTGAGGACATAATCAAAAGAAGCCATGTAACCTTTTACTGTAAAGCCTCTTTGGTCTGTCAGTTTAATGTATCAGTATCAAGAACACCTGCATGTCTGATTGTTATGTGTGATCAATTGTTTACTTAGCAATTTGTTAAGTCAGTATTAGGAATTGCGTGACATGCTGATGAGGCTGTGTAACCACCTTCTGCCCAGCCCTAAAACATAGATAACACAAAAAGTTCTTATCCCTTGACCTCCTAAGGTCAATTACCCATGTTTTATCTAACTCATTCCCCTACATTTCCCAAACAAAAGGTGCGTTTTTATCGTTTTTATTTAGCAGATAAAATAATTTTTCTACATATAGTGAAATTTCTCAGTAGAGTTTCTTTGAATATTGGACTCAACTACTCAATTACAATATTTACAACAGTAAATTACAGCAGTTAAGTCAATTGAGCAACAATTTACACAATTTGGCAATTTTTTGTCCAGAAAGTGATGAAAGCTTGCAGTTTCTAAAAGTCTGCTGAAGTTCCTACTCTGAGTCCAGATTAAGTAATTTCAATAAATAGAGAACACTTGAATTCACCAAAAAGCTTCTGTCAGTACTAGGAATGTTTGTCTTGCATAGCCATATCTAACCTCAGAGCAAGAACCTGCCTTTCATATGCATGAGGCAACATATTTATGTGTCACTCACATTCCTGACTAATACGAACCAGTGACTGTCCCAAGGGAAAAAAGGAAAAAAAAACAACAACAAACCAAACCATATCAAACAAACAACAACAAAAAAACCTCAAAAACCACTAAAACCCAAACCAAAAAACAACAAACAAACAAACAACAGAACAACACCCCAAACAAAAAGCCTACAAATAGACTACTTTCTCTATACTCCATTTTTTCCCCAAGGCAGAGCAGAGATACCATTTAACTGTCAGGTCAACTTCACTGGCCAGGAGGGAGCAGCATCCAGTGAGAGGAAGGACACAGAAGGAAAATGAGAGGGGAGGTAACCAACAACGTAATTTTGTGAGGGGAGGCCTAAGTGGTGACTCACAAGCACAAAAGTCAATCACACAACCTTTCTGTGGCAGCAGTAACTACGAGTCTAGCACTAGTTTTCTCTTACATAAGCTAAACAACTCACCTTTATTCATCCGTCCCACTACCGTAAATTCAAAATACTTGCTACTGTCAGATGAAAAATACAGGCCAAATATGGTGGCTGTGCTTTTTGTCTGCAGCTTGAATGTTGAGAGCAAATACACTTCATTCAGTGTAGGATCAACAAGTGCTTCTTGCAAGAGGTTCGTTCCCACTTTCTTGTTGGAATAAGGGAGGAGGTCAAAAACTGAAAAATAAATCAATTTCAGCAGAAAGTTAAATATAATAATGACTAAAGAAGAATGTAGTCTGAAGCCAACCACTGGAGACTATATGCTCTTCATTATTTCCATATGGCTATTTTAAAATGCCCCTAAGTTGTCTCACCTAAGATAAACAATATGAAGACAAAATTTAACAATAAATATAATCTGTAAAGGTCATCTAAACCAACCCCCTGGCATTGGCAGTGGCACGTTAAGCAACCTGATCTAGTAAAAGATGTCCCTGTTGCCACTGACAGCAGAGTTGGACTGGATGCCGTTTAAAGGTTCCTTCCAACAAAAACCATCTTATGATTCTATCAAAATATTGTATAAGTTTTGTTGCAACTGATCTTATTTCCCATTAAAACAAAACAAACTCCAAGGAATTACTGGTAAGTGACTAACACAGAAATGTCTAAGCTTCCAAAATTGAAGTACCCAAATATTTTCAGGTATATCTCAAAAATTCTTCTGAGGATGTACCTCAACAGAAAACTTTCTAACTTAGTTCTGCTTTCATAAATTCAGATGCTTGTGTTCATATTTCAGTTAGCTTGGGAATCCAGCATCAACATTTTCAGACAGATTTCCAGTATATTTACCCTAAGAACTATTTTGATGGCATTTGCAGGGCACCAATTCAAATGCTGAATAGCCAAGTATGCAGTATGGTTTTCCTAAGCTCCTTCTCACTTCACTGACTTATCAGAAGTACAATATATAAATAAGACACATCTATCCTTTCTGGCACAAATAACAAAGAAAGACAGGCCTGACAACAGTAATAGAAACCTGAAGGCACAATGGAAATTGTTTCAAATTCTTCCTTTTAATTTTTGCAGAGTGTGTCAGCAAAGAGTTTAACATACTTGAGAGTATGTCAGCTAGCCCCCGTATGTCACTGAAACAAGCAGTTTTCCTCAATTCCCTAAGCCCACAATGTCTTCAAACTCAAAGTATTTTACTAAGTTTCTTGATAACCTCTTACTCCAAGCCACTGGTATTAAAGTCATACCTTTCCAACAAAGTCTGATATTACAACATACAGGTGTCATTTGAATATAGCAGCATATTTATACATTTGTGCTAGTTTGAAGCTAGCTAGAATGTTTTGGTGAGAAGAACTAGGTCATAGGCTGTGAAATGAAAACAATGGTGAGGTCTACTTCCCTCACAGTCTTGCTGAGATGTGTAGAAAGGAAAAGCAAAACATTAGATAAAGTCACTTTGCTCTGCACTTTGCTTGGGCACTTCAGTCTGGGCTGTGCTCTCGGCTCTTTGCCTGCTGTGGAGCTGAGGCTGCTGGCTGAACTCCATCTTGCTTTCTAACCTTACCCTCCATTTGCTCATTAGCTTCATTCTGATTCCCAGAGCTAATTAACTATTCTTAAAATCAATTTGCCCCATGTTGGGCGCCAAAATAATGGCAATGTGATGGTTTGGGTATCCCCCGCCCTCCACACTTTAGAAATCACCCAGACTAGACTCAGCTGGCTCTGGAAATTTGAATGAAGCTTATATTTACAGCTGGCACAATTTACAAGCAGATATTTATAGTATATACAGTTATAGACAGAAATATACGAGGTAAAAAGGTAATAGAGACACAACAGCCCTCCGAGAAACCTGAGTCCCCAGNCATTTCACAGCCTATGATCTAGTTCTTCTCACCAAAACATTCTAGCTAGCTTCAAACTAGCACAGACATTGCATACCACTGCCATTGCATAGGCCTACAATAGGTAGGCCAAATTTTTCTCACATACCAGCACAACACTGTAGAGCTGCCACTGGGGAAAGGCCTGAACAACAGATGGAGCAAAGGCACTTAACAGCACACTGCACCTTCCCTTGATTCAAACCCATGGTTGTACTGCTAAGTTTAGTTTTCTAGGCTAAAAAATGGTGGACCTTTGCAGATGAGTCTTTTGTACCCAGCATGATCTCAAAGCTGCTATCACTGAGTAGCGTGATGGGGCCATCCTATCAATCCACTGTTTCCTTATGCTGTAAGCCGAAGGAGAACGCAAAGTGCTTGGAGTACAAGCACGTGGGCACACAGACTTATCCACAACCATGTGGAAAACCCTCTCCTCTTATATTAGAGCCTTGATTCAGGCTGCTTCCATTGCTCATTCTGGAGTATTCATTCATCTAGACATCAACGTCATTCAAAAAAAAAAAAAAAAAAAGGAAAAAGAAAAAGTAAGATATTTTCCCCTCCATCTCAGGAAACACTGAAATACAGATCATTGCTTAAGTCTGCCCTGGTATTGGGTCCAAGAATTCCGTGAATTCTACTGAGAGTTTTCAGGACACAATACTAAAGAACCAGGCCCTTGATTTGCATGCACTTGTAATGCATTTGTCAAACAACTAAGACAACACATATGCAAGACAGACCTGGTCAAAGGACTTCTCTTTCACTCATTTCAAATTCATAGCATTCCAGCACAACCACTGAAACCAGTGATCAGTGATCTGAGGCAAAAGGCTCAGTACTGAATCACATTTAGTGCACAGAGAGCAAAGCAACTGCCCAAACAAGAGACTGGAATGCAACTCACTACACCCTACAACAGCATTCTGCAGGTCATCATCATTCATAAAATGCAGCTGTCTCCTCAGACAGAGCACCACAAGAATACTTAAGTCACATCACAAAATGTTGACACACTTTTATCCAGCCCTTCTGTATCTATTGACTGATTTTATATCAATTATTGTGAGACTAATTAATCTCTGCTGGCATCACACACTTAAGAATACAGGAGAAATACTACAAAAGAAATGACTAAACACTAGCAAAACTCTGTCTGACCTTTCCATGAATATTTGTGGACATCTAAAAAATTTGCACATTGAAATGAATATTCTTATTTGTTCGATAGTTGCACTTCATAAAGCACATTGCCTCAACTGGATCCTTCAGCACCATCCTATAAAACCTTCTCTTGGGATATCTTCAGTGACCAGCATGTAAATGCAGTGCATGACTGAATCCCTCCTTCAGCATAAATTACACATATGGTAGCAAAAATCACAGAAACACAGAACATTAGAGGTTGGAACTGACTTACAGAGAGTCCAATTCACCTGCCAAAAGCAGGATCACATAGGGTAGACCACACAGTAATGCATCAAGGCAAGTTTTGGATGTCTCTAAAGAAGGAGACTCTACAACCTCTCTGCGCAGCCTGTTCCAGTGCTATCACCCTCACTGCAAAGAAGTTTCTTCTCATGTTGAGGTGAAACCTTCTATGTTCAAGTTTGTATACATTGTTCCTCGTTTTGTTACTGTGCACCACAGAAAAGACATTGGCCCCATCCATTTGACACCCACTCATCAGATACTTACAGACACTGATTAAGACCTCCTCTCAGTCTTCTTTTCTCAACACTAAACAGCCCCAGGTCTCCCAATCTCTCTCCATAGGGGAGATACTCAAGTTCTCTAATCATCCTTGTGGCTCTCCATTGGACTCTCTCCGTCAGATCTCTATCTCTCTTGAACTGGGAGCCCAAAACAGGATACGGTATTCCAGGTGTGGTCTCAACAGGACAGAGCAGAGAGGGAGAAGAACCTCCCTTGACCTGCTGGACACACTTTTCTTAATGCACCCCAGGATGCCACTGGCTGTCTTGGCCACAAGGGCACAGTGCTGTCCCTGGCAGAACTTGTCCACCAGGACTCCAAGGCAAGCCCTAACCTATACTGGTGCCTGCTGTTACTTCTCCTCATAGGCAGGGCCCTGCACTTGTCCTCATTGAACTTCATGAGGTTTGCTTTCACCCAGCTCTCCAGTCTGTTGAAGTTTCATCAGATGGCAGCACAGCCTAAGTGGATAGCAGCAAAGCCATGGGGTTATGTAAGCTCACTTTACAACTTTAATACACATTAAAAAGACAATAACTTGTTTGAAAGAAAAGGGGAAAAAAATCCACAGGACTTTCAGATTGCATTTTTAGAAGAATCACACAGAATTACAGAATGACAAGAATTGGAAAGGACTAGTGGAGATCAACTGCTAAGCCACCTGGACCCTCAGAAGTCCATACCAGATGAGATCCATCCTAGGGTGCTGAGAGAGCTGGCAGATGAGCTGGCCAAGCCACTCTCTGTCATTTCTCAACAGTCCTGGCTCGCTGGAGAGGTGCCTGAAGACTGGAAGCTGGCCAATGTGATGCCCATCCACAAGAAGCGCCAGAAGAAGGAATTGGAATACTACAGACCTGTCAGCCTGACCTCAGTGCCAGGCAAGCTCATGCAACAGGTCATCTTGAGTGCCATCACAAAGCACCTACAGGATAGCCGAGGGACCAGGCCCAGTCAGCCTGGGTTCAGGAAGGGCAGGTCCTGCCTGACCAACCTCATCTCCTTTTATGATCAGGTTACCTGCCTGGTGAATGTGGGGAAGGCTATGGATGTAGTCGACCTGCACTTCAGCAAAGCCTTTGACACCATGTGCCACAACAAGCTCCTGGCAAAGCTGGCAGCTCATGGCTTGGACACATTCACTCCAATATGGGTCAAGAACTGGATGGAGGGCCAGGCCGAGAGAGTGATGGTGAATGCTGCCACACCCAGTTGGCATCCAGTCACTAGTGTTGTCTCCCAGGGATCAGAGCTGGGCCCAGTCCTGTTCTGTATCTTTACGGATGATCTAGACCAGGGGGTTGAGTGCAGCATCAGTAGGTTTGCAGATGACACCAAGTTAGGAGCATGTGTGGATCTGCTGGAGGGTAGAAGAGCCCTGAGGAGGGACTAGACAGGCTGGATAGGTGGGCAGAGGCCAATGGGATGAGATTTAACACGGTTAAGTGCAGGGTTCTGCACTTTGGCCACAACAACCCCAAGCAGCACTACAGGCTGGGGACAGAGCGGCTGGAGAACAGCCAGGCAGAGAGGGACCTGGGGGTACTGGTAGATAGCAGCTGAAGATGAGCCAGCAGTGTGCCCAGGTGGGCAGAAAAGCCATTGGTATCCTGGCTTGTATAAGGAACAGTGTGGCCAGTAGGACGAGGGAGGTTATTTTGCCCCTGCACTCAACACTGGTCAGGCCACACCTTGAGTACTGTGTCCAGTTCTGGGCTCAATTCAAGAGAGATGTTGAGGAACTGGAATGTGTCCAGAGAAGGGTGATGAATCTGGTGAGGGGCCTGAAACACAAACACTATGGGGAGAGGCTAAGAGAACTGGGGTTGTTTAGCCTGGAGAAGAGAAGGCTCAGGGGTGACCTCATTGCTGTCTAAAACTGCCTGAGGGGAGGTTGTGGCCAGGTGGGGGTTGGTCTCTTCTCCCAGGCAGCCAGCAATAGAATAAAGAGGACACAGTCTCAAGTTGTGCCAGAGGAGGCAGAAGCTTGGTATTAGGAGGAAGTTCTTCCCACAGTGATTTGCCATTGGAATGGGCTTGCCACGGAGGTGGTGGAGTCATCATCCCTGGGGGTGTTCAAGAAAAGACTGGATCGGGCATTTGGTGACATGATCTAGTTGACTGGTTAGGGCTGGGTGCTAGGTTGGACTGGATGATCTTGGAGGTCTCTTCCAACCTGGTTGATTCTATTCTATCCTATTCTATCTAGTTAAAGCCCCTTGCCAGAGCAGGTTCACCTAAAGCAGGAACCTTTTTTGTTCCTTTCTGTGAAAAGCAGACTTCAAAACAACTGGACAGTAAAAGCCAGCAGATGCCGAAAGGCACAAGCATCTGGTTTCAATCCATGCAGTGACAGTGAGGATTAATGCATGCATCTGAGCATGAGCATGCAAACCCAACAGCCTACACCAAGTCCATCTGTGAGAGGGACCAGAATTCTCTCCCCTACATGCTTTCTGTGGTTTTAGAAGGGAGCCACTAACACTCCTATGAAAATGCTAACAAGGTACTAGCTACGCTGGTGTAACAAACAATTCTTCAGTAACCTGCCCCAAAGCACCAAGACCGTCTCTAGATGGGAGCTACAATTCATGATAGGTAGTCCTAAGAGGATGAGATATGAAGGAACGAAATCAGTGTCACAGCAGAGGATGGAGCTCAAAATAAAAGACCCTTCCTTTCCTTAATTCTGCTGCCATATTACACCAGCTTCTTCACACCCTCCAAGGATCTTCTCTGGTCACTACTAACCATAATAACTGCAAATGTAAACCCTGCTCCACTTAAGTTCAGCACTTCTCATGATAGTTAAGGATTGCACAGACACCTGAAGCCCTAGCCCCACTGCAAAGAATTCTGACAGACTGTAAGAAGGTGAAAAATTCACATTGAGAGTGAGGGTTTCCACTGGCCACTGCCCCAATAAGCTGGGAATCTACTTACATTTTAAAAAATACCCTATTTCTCAATACGACAATTTTATGAAATATTTTTACATTAAGAAGGACTTTGAAGTTTCTGGAAATGCAGTTAATTAGTCTGATTGCCTGTCTTTTAAATCTGCATAAGTAGGGAGTAATGGATTAAAACACCATTTCCCTGGAGGGGGCTAAAAGTGAAAAGAGAACTAAAAGCAGCTTCAAGGCTCCTGGAATAGAACTAAGTTAGATTAACTGCTACACCCAGTAGCTGAGCTGGTTCCATTCACAAGCTGCTACTGCAGAGCACTACAACTCCCTTTATGCTTGCTCCAAAATAAAGCAGCTCCTGAGTTACTGCGTGCATCATGTCGCACAAGTAATGCTGGATTTAGAAGGTGGCTATTTTCATATGCACTTTATAAAGTAGATTTTCCCTAGGAGTTTTCGCCTCTTAGTAATTACACTTCTCACTTATGAAAAGTTCCAACTGAAAAAGTTCTTCAGACTCTCAACACACCTACCAACACCCCTATAGTGCCAGACCAAACTGCTGATTTTAGGGAGGTGGCTGATTGAGAGGCTACACCGCGACCTCCTCCGGTTCCCACTGCGAACTCAGCTGGACAGCCGCGGCGGCAGGGCAGTTGCGGGGCCCCCCTCGCACCTGCGGAGCTGGCGACTCCCAAGCCCCAGTCCCCCAAACGCAGGGCTCCCGACACAATGGACGGGGCGCTGTAAATCCGAAGGCTCTCTGGCTCCCCTCGCACCTGCGGAGCTGGCGACTCCCCAGCCCCCGTACCCCTAAACGCAGCGCTCCCGACACAATGGACGGGGCGCAGTAAAGCCGAAGGCGCCCTGAATGAAAAACTGGAAAGAGCAGTTTGCTAGACCAAGGTAAGAGGGGCACGGGGGCCCTTACCTCGGGGTGCGGGCGGGGCGGCGCGCCCCGGGCACAGATGCAGAGCGAGTGGCAAGAGCAGCAGGGCGACGCCGCGCTCGCACCCCATGGCGACCGGAGCCAACGCAGGATAGAGCGGCAGACGACGGCACACTTTACTGCGGACCGCGCCGTTTAACAAGGGGGGGCCCGGGTCCGGGGAGGGACGGCGGCAGGCGGCAGGCCATTGGCCGGAGCTGCCCCAGCGCCCGGGGGCGGACGGGGCCCGCACTGGGGTTGGGTCGCGTCGTGTCGTCGGAGCCCACGCCAGGGAGTGGCCCAGGGGTAGACCAGAAGGGGGCGAACGGTCGAGGCTGAAGGCGAGGAGGACTGACATCGGTAGCGGTGTCTGCGCCCAGGCAGAGCCCGACGCTTGTTGGAATCCCAGTTGGAGCCTGCCCTTTGGGGAGCCCTGAAAGCGGAGGCGTGTTTAACAGTAACAGAATCCAAATGGATGGGGGTGCACCTGGTGCCTAACTTGGTCTTGGTAGACGTTTAATTAATCCACTTCTAATAACTGAAGGGTGCGGCCAAAAGAGGTCATGGGGATTACAGACTCGGGCAAAATGGGTTTCTAGAAGACTGACTGGTGAAGTGCAGATAGTATCACCAGCTCCTCCATTTCATTTAGGAGCATTGGGAGAGCTCAAACTGTCTGGACTGAGGCATCAGAAAAATTTCACTTGTCTTAACAAACTCTCAAATCTGATGACTTAACCAAAATTGGTTTAGAAAAAGACTACAAAGATTAAAAAAGACTAAAAGATTTTCTGTGTTGTGTGCACCCCCAGGGTGTCATTATTCCATTGTTTCTCCTCCACTCCAGAAAATTCTAGCTTCTGTTTTGCTGATTTTAAAAACAAATGGAAGAAAGGGAGAAACCAATCAAGCCCCTTGGGGCTGCACAGCTTTGCAACCAGTTTCATAGAATCATGCAGTATCAGGTTGGAAAGGACCTCAAAGAGCATCTGGTCAAATTTTTTTTGGAAGAAACATGGCCTAGGTAAGATGACAGAGCACACTCACTGCTGAATCTTTAAATTGTCCACGGGGAACCTACCACTTCCCTGGGTAGATTATTTCAATTGTTCTGATTGTCATGAAAAATTTTCCTCTTGTGCCTAATCAGAATTTCCCTGGGAATAACTTGTACCTATTACCTTCCACTTTTTCTGTGTGACTCCTTGTAAAAAGTGAGTCTCCATATTCTTTGTAGCCACCCTTTAAACACTGGAACATGGCGATAAAGTCTCCCCTAGCTCTTTTCACACAGTATCACAGTATCACAGAGTATCACAGTATCACCAAGGTTAGAAGAGACCTCATAGATCATCAAGTCTTCTCAATAATGAACAAACCCAGTTCCCTCAGCCTCAGACACAATCACAGAATGGTAGGAGTTGGAAGGGAACTCTAGGAATCATCTAGTCCAAACCCTCTGCTAAAGTACGTTCACCAACAGTAAATTGCACAGGACTGCGTGGAGATGGGGTTTGGATATCTCCAGAGAAGGAGACTCTCTGGATAACCTATTTCAGTGTTCCATCACTCTCAAGGTAAAGAGGTTCACAGAATCACACACAGGCTCACAGAATGTTAGGGGTTGGAAGGGACCCAAGGAGATCATCGAGTCCAACGCCCCTGTCAGAGCAGGACAATACTATCTAACACAGATCACAGAGGAACACATGCACACAGGCCCTGAAAGTCTCCAGAGAAGGAGATCCCACAACCTCCCCAGGAAGCCTATTCCAGTATGTCCTGTGTTCCAATTGTTGGTGCCCATTGGCTCTCCTATTGCTAAGCATTGCTGAAAAGAACCTGCCATCATCTTCTTGATACTCCCCCTTTAGGTATTTATAAGTTATTGATAAGATCTTCTCTTAATCTTCTCTCAGCCTCAACAGCCCCTTGTCTTCCAGCTTTTCCATGTTGGACTCTCTCCAAGTAGTCTCGTGTCTCTGTTGAACTGGGAAGCACAGAACAGGTGTGACCTCACTGCCTCAGAGTAGAGTGGAAGGAGAACCTCCCTCTAGCTGCTGGTCAAACTCTTAATACACTCAAGGATACCATCTGTGTTCTTGGCCACAAGGGTACACTACTGGTTGGTGGTTAACTTGCTGTCCACTAAGACTTCCAGGTCCTCCTCCACAGAGCTGCTTTCCAGTATGTCAACCCGTAAGTACCTGTCTTGGTACTTTCCTCATATGGCAGGCTTCCCAGCCTTTTTATTATCTTTATAGCCCTTCTCTGGACCCACTGCAGCCTGTCCCCACTATACTAAACATTGGTTTAGTATATTGGGGATCAAAACTGAACACAGTATTCCAGGTGTGGCCTAATAAGTGCTGAGTAAAGTGGGACAATAGCTTCTTTGTCTCTGGTGGTGATGCAGTTCTTGATAAAACCCAGCATCCTGATAGTTTTCTTTGCCACAGCAGCACACTGTTTACTTTTACTGAGCTTGCTGCCATCAAGACCTCCAGGTCCCTTTCCACAGTGCTGCTCTCCAGCCATGTAAACACCAGCCTGTGCTGCACTCCTGAATTGTTCTCCCAGGTGCAAGATCACACACTTGTACTCGATAAACTTCATAAAGTTCTTTATAGTCCCATCTTCCAGCCTATTGAGGTCTTCATGCAGACTGGCTCTCCTTTCTTAAGTTTTCACTTCCCTACTGAATTGGGTGTCACCAGCAGACTTCCTCAGGGTACACTTGATCTCATCATGCAGATCACTTATGAAGATACTGAACAATGTTGGCCCCAATATGGGTCCCTGGGTGACTTCACTTGTGATAGGCTACCAGTTTCAAAACCACCTTTTTACCACCACTCTCTGTGTGTGGCCTATCCAGTTCTCCACCCACTGAGCAGACTCTGCCTAGACCATGTTTTCTTCTTGTCCATGTGAAACTGCCTACCAGGCAAGCCACCCTTCCTGCTCCTGCTTGCTGCTCCCAAAGAAAGTGGCCTCCCATGGTGTGGAGATATGAATTATGATTATCAATATTCATAACCAGGAATAAATATTAATGAAACTGAAAATTAATAATATTAAGTCTCACGAGAAACCTATTTCTAAGGTAGGAATGCACGGTTGTGGGTATTTACACAGGGAACAGGCAATTTAAACAGTTAAGCAAAACCAGAAATACAAACATTAAACTGGAAAGAGATTCACAGGGAGCAATGTCACTTGCCCAGTAGGGTATTTCATGACCTCTAAGCAAGGCAGCTGACACCTTGAACCTTTATGGAGACTTTTAAGGTTAGATTTGCCAGGTTTACTCACGGCTGCATTGCTTTATGAGGGACATGTCCCTTGAGCACATGCAGGCAAGCAGGTGATGTGGGTGGCTGGCAGGCTGCAGCTTGGGGCTTTCTCCAGTGCTCGAGCTGGCTGCTGGTGCATATGGCAAGGCTCACCAGTCTGGAGCACCAGTTTGCAGCTTTTTGGACAACAGCTGTATAGTTGCTTGCTATAAACTTTTCTTTAGCTGCTGCCTTGACTGCAGCCCTTCTTGTTCCTCCAGGCAATACAAGGCAAGGCAAGGCTTACCATTTTGGTCAGTGTTAACTTTTCCTTAGATAATAATGACCAATAGCAGAAGAAAGGTAAAGGGAGAAATGTTGGGGACCAGGCTGTACTGCATGATTATAAAGAAGTAAGATAGGTCAGTTAAAGGACAAAAACACTGTGAATGTTACACAGTGCCTGCAGAGGCAGGATACTTTCCCACAAAACAAGAGGATGTTTCCCACAAAACAACAGGACGGTTGCTGCCAAAACAGAAACAGGTATCTGATAACAGTAGCTACACGTAGAAGAGTGACTATTGCTTCTACCAATTATTACTCTGCTTAAGACGCGTGATCAAGATAGGTTAACCAATCATTGTATGCATGCTGGGTAGGTGGTCGTATGTACGGGACTCTGAAGAGTATATAAGGTGCATAACTTCTCTATTAAAGTTGGATTTGGATCTGCATCACGCTGATGTGTTGTCCTGTCCCACTCGCACTGACCGCCCGCAACAGAGAAACTCGATACTTTCACCTCTGGGGTCAAGTTTGCCCAAACATGTCCAGAGATACACACAGTCTATGTGTGCCACAAGGTCAGACGCTGCAAAGAGTCTGCCTGACCAGCTCTGCCAGTACAGGGAGCACAGGCGTGGGCTCCTCTCCAAAACATGTGCAGGGGGATTTTCAAATGCCTTCATCTGGCCTGTACTCACATTCCCTTCAGCCACCATCCTGACATGGTGTCTACACTGTAACACACCCTACTGCTTATCCTTTTTGTGTAACAGTGCTGACCCACTCCTTCCAGTGCCCATTTCTTCTGTCCATCACCATGCTAGAGAGTGCTCACATCCAATGTGTCCCAGCGCAAGTGCTATTCCTCCACATCCCACTGCTTCTCCATTTACATCTCCACATTCCACAAGAAATACCTTGGCTTCACTCCCACCATCCTTGCCCCTGCATTGGAAGTGATGGGACAACCTGCTCTAGTGGGAGGTGTCCCTGCCTATGGCAGGGGGTTGGAGCTGGATGATCCTTGAGGTCCCTTCCAACCTAAACCATTCCATGATTCTGTGATTCTATGATAATGTGGAGATGTCACTGGGCTAACAGTAAGCTGCGCAGTGGAGTGAGGAAAAACACAGCAATGGATGCAAAATGCTATGACGCAAGGAGAAAGGGAGGCTGAAAAATAGTAGAGCAAGAAGCAAGGAGGTAATACAGAAAACAGAAGGAAAGATTTACAGCACCATGAGCTCCATAAAAAGAAGTCTGAGTGCAGAACTTTTCCCTAGTCTAATAGATGGACATGACACAGAGGCTGCAGAGACTAAGACATGGTCCTGAAGCAGCACATATGTTGCTCTGCTATGTATTATGGACAAGCCCTTCACCACCAAAGAGCATTCTTTGAAATCACAGGCTTAAATGCCTGGCACAGAAACATCATGAAGGTCTGCCAAATCATCACAGTTCCTTATTAAAAAAATCCATGAGAACAGACAGAAAAAAAGGAGAATAAAAGGATAGTAAATTTTAGCTTTCATGTAAGGGAACACCATCAGTTACCTGCAGTCATTTATTATGTCATTTATTTGAATTTATCAAGACATACAAAATGTTTTCTTAAAAATGTCCCTTCTCTGTCAAAAATATTTATTAAATAGCATATAATTTTCTGTTTCTGGTTTAACTACAGCAGAGTCCTGCACTGATGCTGATCGACTCTATGGGAGGAGGATCTTGTTTGTAGTCTTACAGACTTGATAGTGTTAGATTTGCTAGGTTTGTAGTCTGTTCTTGATTTGCGTCTGCTTATTCTTCTTGCTTATTCACCAAGAATGCACATGGAAACGTTATTTGGCAAACCAAGCATGATGCACAATATGACAGAAGGGAACCATATATACATCATAAAAAGAATGGCATATATATAAACAGAAGCTTGAGTCCATGTTTAGATAAACTCAGCCAGGACACAAAAAGGTGGCTGCAGATTTTCCAGTTATTTCTATGCTGAGTTTTACTATTGGAGTATGTTACAGACTGAAGCACAACCTTCTTTCAAGGGGTTTTACAAAGTATAATACTGTCTTCTATTTAAGCATCTGCTTGTCATTTTCAATAAAAACAATGGAATAGTAGCTGTTGCCTTTTTACTTTTGCGTACTCTGAAGTACAAACTCCAACTTAACTTACTGGAGGTTAGTAACTTGCATAAGAATCAAAATGTTATTATTAGACATTGCATTTTCAAGAAACTGTCACAAAGCCAATATAATTCTCTAAGCAAATTTCTTACAGAAATATATGTTTGTGTTTTTTTTTATATAGGATCTGGAAGTAACCCTCAACTGCTTATTTACATAAATCAATAAAATTGTATGCATACAGAATACAGAGAAGCTGCCAATATTACAGATTTTGCTTTGCAGAAGTATCTGTGACTTGTTTGGATTCCAAGTAATGGGGTAGAGAAAGTAGAAAGGAATCTCTGCTGCTTAATTCAGCTTTCATATTTTACTCCTAATATGCATCAGGAGACTCACTGTTTTTACAGAATGATATAAAAAATCAGGATTCATGGGCAATTAGGAGAGAGAAGTCTCATGCAGGGCAAATGTCAGCTCTAAACCACATCCTTCCATGTTTATGTTGATGTTCCTGGGTTTGATCCTGTCACATTGTCACAAAAAAAAGGTTTAAAAAAAAAGTTTTAGGAGAAGTTTTGCATTTTTCAGAAATATAAATCGAAGTCCCACTCTTTTCAAGTCAGGGCACATATCCATTCTCAGTACACCTATTTACTTTCCATTTACACTAATAGGAATTCCACTCAGGCAACCAAGAGGAAAATGTTTCTGAAGAGCTTTTAGATGGGGGAGGGAAGCAGATTGCCTTTTTTTCATCTTGGCTCTGGGCTTCACAACAGCATAGAGATGAACTAGGCCCTAAGGCAATGCAAGGAACATTTACTCTCATATTTACCTCCTAAGCCTTCTTGCAGCCTGCCTTAAGAAGAGCAATAGGCTCACTTGTCCTGCTTATAGAAATAGATGTTTGGGATCACAGCTGTTAGGAGCCACCCTTGCCTCCAAAACTTCCACAGTCTCCTCAAGGCGACCATTGGGTGAATAGGCCAAGGCGAAGTACTGGATGGATTGACTAGAAGCTATCTGGTCCCTTTAGGAAAGAACACTGCCCTTAGCAATAGGTACCTTAACAACCTCTTTACAGGGAGAAATGTAATGTAACAATTATTAAAATGTATTTTTGCTACTGTTAACATTGCTAGCAGTGTGTATAAGGATTAGAAGTGGAAACATGTTTCTTCTCCCATGCTCAGCATTAACTGGAGCAGAATGATTTGTGTTGCCGATTTTTATCA
This sequence comes from Tricholaema leucomelas, assembly GCA_013400475.1. Lineage (NCBI taxonomy): Eukaryota > Metazoa > Chordata > Aves > Piciformes > Lybiidae > Tricholaema lacrymosa > Tricholaema leucomelas. The sequence goes on from WAAF01013591.1 coordinate 37,820, forward strand.
CAACCCTTTCTGCCACAGATTTTGTGCAGATCTGAACCCACAGTTCAAGGGGGTAGAGAGGGCAGATAAAGCTTTGCCCTTGCTCTCCTCATCTCTTTATGCATAGACGGTCACTGCAGGATTTGGTGTTTTGGGTTTGGTTTTTTGGTGTTTTTTTTTTTTTCAAGTCACTGTGAGATATTTTTTCCCTTGTGTGGGAAGGATGGAAACATACTCGACTTAGTATTTGGATGTGCTGTGGCATGTCTGCACCAGCGCTGAAATGGAACAGCTGACAACTTGATGGCTCTAAAGGTTCACAGTAAAAAAAACACACTGAATGGGCTATCATTATAACCTGGTCAAAACTGGCACCATATGGTGTTGAGTTCCTTACTTGTAAAACTAAATTGCTGATGACTGCTTTACACATTCTATCAAAAGCTGCACTGCGTTGCTCCTGTAGAAAGTCGAGGCTCCGTGTGTCAGGACAGAGCCACAATACTGGGATTCCACAATAGGACGGCACAAGCCGCCGTGTTTCACACTTGAAATTACGGCGCCTCAGTGTAGGCAGCCGGCGACTCCTCAAAGGGCAACGGCTTCGGGCTGCTGCCGATCTTTTCCCCTCAGCGACGCCTCCAGACGCCTCGCTTCTGGGCCCGGCCCGCAGACAGCGGCGGCTGAAGAGAGGCCAGGCCACCTTAGCCAAGGCCCCCGCAGCTTCCCGGCCACATGCCCTCGGGAGGCGGCGGCAGCGCCGGCGGCCACTCAGGCGCGCGCCCACCTTCCCCTCCTCCGTCCCCGGGGCGCGGCCGGGGGCGCTCGGGTACCGCCATGCGGGGGCAGCAGCGCCGCGTTTCCCCGGCCGACGCGACGGCGCACAAGATGGCGGCTCCCATGGAGCTCAGCTGCTGGGGAGGCGACTGGGGGCTTCCGTCCCTGCACCCGGAGTCTTTAATCGTTATGGTAACGGCTGGCGGCCCCCCCACCGCGGGAGGGAAGGAGGGAGGGATGAACGGACAGACGGACGGACGGACGGTCGGTACCATGTGCTTGCCTGCCACCGGCATGGCTGTCCACGGGGCTCTTGCCCTTGGGAGAGGCATCGGCGCCGCCACCGAGGGGCGCGCTCGCCCTCGCAGCCCTGAGTCTGGGTGCCTGCCGGGAGAGTGCCTGACCGCAGCTGCTGTGCTTGGCCGGGGTTGTGCAGTGGGGCTTGGCGGGTCGGCGCGGCCGCTTCTTCCCCCTAGGGAGCAGCCGCAGTGCGGGCCGTTCCGTTCTTAACCCGCCGGGCGTCAGGCAGGGCTGCTGTCCGTTGTGAAGGCGCCGCGCCGTCTCCAGGGCCGCTAGGTCCTGGCCTCAACTGGTCGCAGTTCCTAGAAACGAATTAGGGCACTGCAGGTCGACTAATAGCAAATACGCATTTGCTTTTCAGACCGTCTTCAGTGCCCGAAGCCGCTTATAACAACTTTCAAAGTGCTGTATTACACGTCCTTACACGTACTGACTCTTTCGCTCTCACCCCCCAATCTTTATTGTAGGCTTATGCCAAGTTTTCTGGTGCGCCTCTTACAGTGAATATTATAGATAACTCATGGAGAGCTCCAAAAGGTACCATCTTTGGTTTATTTATATTCTTTTAATTATAGTCACGTTTTAAACGGGGATTTCAGTTTCTGCAATGACTCTTGGGTTTTCTTTTGTGATCGTGCCTGTAAGTTCCTCCAGTGAAGGCTGTCTGTTTTCACACTACAACAATAAATGACTTTACAGGATCGAATGTGATGAATTTATGGAAATAAAACAATGGAAAACTAAGTGCCTCAAAGGTCACTTCATTAAAATGTGTTTGGGTGAAGCAATGGGCAAATGCATGTATCTGTCAGGCAGTCAGAAATTTTGCTATAGTGAAAGCAAATTTTTCATCTTTTCGCACTTGTAATGGTAGTAACTAGACTTGCATATGGAAATAGCTTGCTTTAATTAGACATAATTTAACAGGCTGATACATTGGGAAGTAGAACGTGAGCCTCAAAGTGTAACTTGCACCAGCTGGGATGTTTAGTACTGTGCTGAATTGGAAAGGTTGTCTTAGAAAAGGTGGCATAATCTAGTTGCCAGAGAAGTTTAAGATAAGGTATCCGAGATGACTTAATTGTGTTGGATACTTCTACTCATTGCTTGTCCGTTTGCTCTGCATTTAAATTACCCTTTTGGTGTATTCCAGAGAGGTAAAAGCATTGGAGGGTTGAAGTACTCTGTCATTTACACTTACCACATTGTCAGTTTAGGCATTGTGGTATCCATGCAGAAGTTGCATCTTTGACTCTTGCTTTTCAGTGTACTTGTCAAAAGTTCATTTGCTTTCTTCATACCCAAAATACATAAAAGCCATTTAAAAAATCCAAATAGTGTTATTGATAAGTGACAACTTAATAGTATTTATCAGTACAGTCATGTTGGGCTCATTGTGGCCATTCCACTGTGAGTAATGCTATACGATAGCCCCACTTAAAGAGATTTTACACTCTACAGTCTTTGACTCTGAACTTAGATGAGTGAAGGCTGACCAGTAAGATCTGGTATAAGGGAAATCCTTGGCTAAGAAATAGTTCAGAGTTACATTGTGCTATCTTAAGCAGTGATTGTGGCAAGGCTAGAGAAACAAGTGGTTAAAAGGGATTTGGAGGGAAATGGCACAGAAAAATTGCAGAAGGAAGGAGGTCCAGAAGTGAATGAGTTGAGAGGGCAGCTGGGCTCAGCTGGAAAACATCTGAAACTCGGATAAGTAGCCTAGTTCTGAGAGTATCAGATACCTGGGATAGTACATTGGCTTGGATGTGGGCCTTTTTTTAGTGCATTGCTATTACTGAAAGGCACAGTACCCTAAATGTATTTGTGACCTTAGGGTAACTTTCTTGCTATGTAAGGCTTAGTTTATGCATACATATCAGGAAGATCACACCATGCTGTGGAGAAGAGGGAAGTAGATGGAGTGACTGATTGCTTGCCAGTTATGTTAGAAGTCATCCATATAAATTGTTGACTGTGTTATTTCTGCCTTCTAGGAGATGTGCCAGTTCTGATATCAGAAGATACTGTTATTTCTCAGCCAGCAAAAATACTGAACTTCTTAAGAAAGCAGGTGGGTGTCTTTCAAAGGATTTGTTTTTGCTGCCTTGTAGTGACTCTGCATGTCCCCAGTATGCATTGATACAGGCTTATGAACACGTGTAACTCAGTTGAGAGCTAGTGTTTTCTTGTTTTTCATACTTGCATGAGAATTGCAAAATGGTGCCTTACAGGTTGATGTTTCAGAGTTTGTTCATTATGTAAAGGATTTAAAAATAGGCACAGGAATCATAGAACCACAGAATCAGTCAGGGTGGAAAGGGATCACAAGGATCATCTAATTCCAACCCCCCTGCCATGGACAGGGATGTCCTACCCTAGATCAGGCTGGGCACAGCCACATCCAGCCTAGCCTTAAACACCTCCAGGGACAGGGCATCAACCACCTCTCTGGGCAACCCATTCCAGGCTGTCACCACTCATGGTGAAGAACTTCATCCTCACATCCAGTCTGAACCTACACACGTCCAGCTTCGCTCCATTCCCCCTGGTCCTGTCACTACCTGAGAGCCTAAAAAGTCCCTCCCCATCTTCTTTGTAGGCCCCCTTCAGATAACTGGAGGGCCACCATAAGGTCACCTCAGAGCTTCCTCTTCTCCAGACTGTCCTCACAGGAGAGGTACTCCACCCCTCTAATCATCCTCGTGGCCCTTCTCTGGACAGGCTCCAGCATGTCCACATCCGTCTTGTAATGAGGGCTCCAGAACTGGATGCAGTACTCCAGGTGGGGTCTCACCAGAGTGGAGTAGAGGGGAAAAATCACCTCCCTCGACCTGCTGGCCACATTTCTCCTGATGCCACCCAGGATCTGGTTGGCCCTCATGTTGAGCTTCTTGTCCACCAGCACTCCCAAGTCCCTTTCCTCAGGGCTGCTCTCCAGCTAGTCACTGCCCACCCTCTATTTGTGCTTCGGATTGCCTTGACCCAGATGCAGGACCTTGCACTTGGTCTTGTTGAACCTCATGAGGTTGGCTTGTGCCCACCTCTCCATCCTGTCCAGGTCCCTCTGGATGCCATCCCTTCCCTCCAGTGTGTCTGCTGCACCACACAGCTTGGTGTCATAAGCAAACCTGCTGAGGGTGCACTCAGTGCCACTGTCCATGTCACCGACAAAGATGTTGAACAAGCCTGGTCCCAAGACTGATCCCTGAGGGACTCCACTTGTCACTGGCCTCCACTCGGTCATGGACGTGTTGACAGCCACTCTTTGGGTGTGGCCATCAAGCCAGTACTTTATCCATCTAGTAGTCCACCCATCAAACCCATGTGTCACCAGCTTGGAGACCAGGAAAATCTCTTTATTGGAAAGGACAACAAACTGGCCTTGAAAGAGACGTCTCTCAGCACCGTAGAATCATAGAATCAACCAGGTTGGAAGAGACCTCCAAGATCATCCAGTCCAACCTATCACCCAGCCCTAGCCAGTCATCTAGACCATGGCACTAAGTGCCTCATCCAGTCTTCTCTTGAACACCTGCAGGGATGGTGACTCCACCACCTCCCTGGGCAGCCCATTCCAATGGCAAATCACTCTCTCTGCGAAGAACTTCCTCTTGACATCCAGCCTATACTTCCCCGGGCACAACTTGAGACTGTGTCCCCTTGTTCTATTCCTGGTTGCCTGGCAGAAGAGACCAACCCCCACCTGGCTACAACCTCCCTTCAGGTAGTTGTAGACAGCAGTGAGGTCACCCCTGAGCCTTCTCCAGGCTAAACAACCCCAGCTCTTAACCCCCACCATGCTCTTAATTATTACACTTCTAATGTCATTACAGCTTTGCAGATCTGGGAAGTGTGATTTTAATGGCTTAAATGGGTAATGGTCTCCCAGTACTGTTACGTGTTTTAAGAATAATATATGCAGCATTGTTTTTAATCCACATGTTTTTTTCTTTACCTTGTACCTTAAAAATAGCTGTGAGCATTTCTCAATACACATCATGTTGTTGCATAGCCAACTCTTGCTTGCCTTTTGCAGATCTCTGAATATTCACAAAGAACAAAGCTACTAGGTTTCTTCTTTTCACAAAGTACATAAAGACATCTAATAAAGCCTAGAGTAATTTTCTTTTTTCTAAGATGGTCCTCCAGGCCTCTACTCTGCTTTTACAATAGAAATTCAGTTCCTGCGTAGTCAGGATTATTTGATGAATGCTGTGTTAATGAAACTTTAAATCCTCATGGGGAGAAAAGTAGACTCTTAAAGCTCTGCGTTGAAGATGAGTTTAGAGAGTTGTTTTAGAACTCAAAAGTATTATAGCCATCTGCCAATGATTCTATGATGTTGGGGGAAAAAAGGCTTCTTTGAGTTAAACAATAATGTGCTTGCCTTTCAGATACCTACGGATCATCACTGCCCCTTATTATATTAATGCAGTGAATCTGCTCTCCCCCCAAAACTTAAAAACTCTTCTAATGTACCTTAAGAGGATCCAGTGTCAGAATTAAAAGCTCAGACAGCTGTAGCTGCTTTAATTTAGGCATACATTTGGCCTCTTCTATTGTAAGCATCCAATTTCCAAACCTTCAGAATGGTAATCAAAAGCAAAAGGTGGGAATGCTTGCTTTTTTTTTGGCTTACACCAGCTCAATGCCAACTGTTTTGTCAAAAATAAATATTAGGACTTCCTAGAGGTTTGCTGCATCCCTAAATCCTGAAAAAATGCCACCATACCACTGGACAGTTGCTTGGAAAGCAATGGAAGAAGTCACAGAAGCTTATTCTAGGCATAGGAGCCCTCCAGACACTAAGAATGGGAAACTGGAAAGTGAGATGCAAGGTTGTTTGACAAAGCTTTCCCAAAGAAGAAAAGGAATTATAGTGAGTTTTCTGTCCTGAAAAATGTTACATTTACTGACTTGATAGTTGTTAAATTTGAAGCAGCTTTGAGTTGGTTTGATCATCCCCTTGGAAAGCTCTTTGTAGGACTACTTCTAATACGATATTTTTCTTTTAATTTGTAGAAATATAATGCAGATTATGAGTTGTCTGCAAAACAAGGAGCTGATACACTGGCATATATTGCGCTTCTTGAAGAGAAGCTATGTCCTGCATTGGTAAGCATTTAGAAATACTTTATAATGGTCAGAAGTTTTAGAACTGAGCACTGTAAGAGACATCCAATGTGAGAGACTAAATTAAAGCCTGTTGGACGTAGCTCTATCTGGAGAGCATTTGCTGTGTTAGTTCAATTTTGGAAATACTGCCTAGCAACTTCTGAAAAAGAGAAGTGTGTGTTGGTGGCATGTGAAATAGTAGTAATGAATTTGTGAAATGCATTTTATAAGGGTACCTATGAATGCTTTGTTCTTTTATATGCTTTTTTGGGGAAACGATATCCTGAAACAGCTTACTGTGGCTGTTTTTTGTTTCATTCTTTTGAAAAAGCTTTGAGTAATATGTGGTACGTCTGATGTGGGCTGCACAACCATGAAAGACATTTGAATGATCAGTTGGAACTTTTGAGAAATTGAAGTACTATAGGTAGTTTCATGTTTCATTTCTAAATAGCACATGGCGACATGCCTGTACCAATTTAGTGTACATTAGTTAGAGCTATAAAAATCCCCAGACATTGTACATCTTGAATGACTTAGGCTTCAGTTCGTACAGCAAAAAAATACTCTGACCAGCTGGTACCACAGGCTGTCCACTTCAACTGACCCACAAGGTTTCAAATCCATGATTTTATGGTGTCTCTTGTTTAAGATTTATATAAAATTTCAGAAAAAAAGCTTAGAAAGGTCAAGCCTAATGTTGCACATCTTTTTTGTAGTATTGTTTTCTCTGTACAGTGTGTATGCATAAACAGGAGTGTGTAACTAGTTTTATTTACTCACAGACTCAAATAGAGCCTGATTTCTGATGTTTCTGCTTCTCCGATAGATGTCAGGCATTAAACTTTTAAGATGTCTACTATTCTTGCTAAAATTCCAGTCGTATTTTCCTTTGTCTTGCTACAGCTGCACACTTTCTGGGTTGAGGCTGAAAACTACTGCAATGTGACAAAGCCGTGGTTTGCTTCAAGGATTGCTTTCCCACTGAGGTTGTACCTGCCTGGAAAGATGTCCAGAGATGCACTGAACAGGATATTGCTGACCAAGGGTGGGCCTCCACTCTACAGTCTCACTGAGGTGGAAGCACAGGTGTGTGTTGCATAGTAAAGAATGTGTAAGTTGATACTGTGAAAGACAGGAGCTGAAATAGTCTAGCATACTGTCAAATAATAAGCAGTGCTGTGCATACTAGCCTTGCTACTCTGGGCTCTTAGACAGTCTTGTATCTCATCAGATATACAGGGATGCCAAGGAGTGCCTAAATCTCCTGTCGAAGAGATTGGGAACATCTCAGTTTTTCTTTGGAGATATGTGAGTGTGATTTTTGTTTTGTTTTGGTTTGGTTTTTTGTTGTCTTGTTGTGTTTTTTTCCCCTTTTTTTTTTTTTTAATTGACTGATAAAACAGGTACCATGTCACACTGTAAATGCTGCTAATTGCTTTTTGTTAAACTTGCCAGAGTGTTTAAAGTGCTACGTGATAGTTTCATCTTACACTATACTTTTCAGATTAATCTGAATGAGCATACAGGACACAAAATCTTTGGACTAAGGCAACGTGATGCCTTCCTTGTCCTGCGTTTTATGCAGAAACAGATGCTTCCTAATGCTGCTAAGAAAATTGGAGTGACCTAGCTAGTTAGTGTAGCACTAGAAAATGCTTTTCTCACCACTGCATGTCACATCCTGGGCTTGTATGTATAAACAGTGCTTTAAGCCTCAGATGTTACAGCTGCCTACATGGCAGGGGCAGTAGGTCTGGGAGCACTCCTCTAAGGTGCAGAGGTCAGGAAGCAGATACTGCCCACGAAATAGCACCAGGAGGTCCTAAGAAGGATAACTTGTTCCTTTAGCCACTAAGACCACTAGAGAGAGTCCTGGTCTGCTGGCACCTTGCCAGCATGTCTGTAGTTCAGAGGTGCTGAAATCAGTGGGCTGTACAAAGCATTTACCAGCTTAGAGTGCCAGAAGAGCTGACTATGTTCTGTCCTGAGTTACATTTAATATACACAGAAAATGGTGCATTGTAGCAGTCGTGATGCCTTACCTCGGACACTTTGGGGTTTTTTTTGCTTTGTCATTCTTTTCAGGCCTACCACTTTGGATGCCTTTGTGTTTGGTTTCCTTGCACCCATTTATAAAGTGTGCTTCCCTAGAGTCCAGTTACAAGAGCATTTGAAACAGCTTCCCAATCTGTGTCGATTCTGTGATGATATTTTAATTTGCTACTTCAAGTTAACTGTTGCAGGTAAGATGTGTTTCTTTTCCTCTTTTTTTACCTTGCATAATCTTGTTTGGATTAGGACTCCAGGATTCCATCTGTGAGCTGAGGCAGAATTATATATTGTGTAGTTTGTGCTGTTGCTTCTTGGGGGAAAATCAGGTAAAGAAACTTCTGAAGTTGTGCAGAAGGGATTGTAAATTTAAAGCAAGCGTTAATAATCAGTTTAGACTCTGAAGCATTGGCAAATCGCACCTGCATCTGTGCTATGGCTCACGCTTAGTACTTCTGTTATTCCCACATGGAATGGCTCTTCCACTTATATTGTTCTTAAGATAAAAGTACTGCATGAAATTTCTCTCCAATGTGGGTTTACTTTTTACAGATTTGAAATCTTTTATAAATTCCTTTTCACTTTTCATCTTTCTACCTTCACTCTTCAGGCCATTCTCCAGCTGGACAGGATACAGCAGATGCTAATCTGCAGAAACTCACACAGCTTGTAAATAAGGAATCCAACTTGATTGAAAAGGTCACTTTTGCTTCAGTTACTAATTTTCCTGCTTTGTTGTTGGTTGTTCACAGATATTCTTGCATGACAACTGCAACTGTACAATGGACATTTTAATTACTTCTCTTCTAGGGAGTTACTTTATAAAGAGGGGCAGGAAGAATACTGTGTAATTTGAAAGGAGTAATGAATGAAGCCTCTTTGCTTAAAAAATATTACAATCAAAAGAACATTGTGTTGCAAGTGTCCACACTGAAAAAAAGGAGAATTTCTCCACAAGAGTACATTCCAGCAAAGGAGGGGGCAAATGAATTGACCAAAACTCTAAAGCAGCCTTGCAAGTTAAGACTGATCATAGTCTCTCCTTTCTTCATGCTGAACACTATAGTCACTAACTTAGAGTCACTCTTCCGCTTGTTCCACACCTAGATTTACTTCCTTATATTCTTTCTAAGGCTGTCACTCAGCACCTGCCAAAAGCTAGACAACTTACATGGAGAATACTTGTGAACAGTTAGTCTATTGATGCAGACAGAACACTTGAACTAGTGAAATAGAAGGCATTTCCTCCTGAAAAAGTTCAGTGTATGAAGTGGATCATTAACTGTGAGCAGCTTCTGTAGCAATAGGTATTGATTGTATTACTTCTTGGTAATATTGAAGTACAGCTGTGCAAGTTTTAGAGGGGGTTACGCAGACACTCATCAGGCATGATTTACGTAAAGCTGATCCAACCTCAAGGAAATGGAAGGGACTAGACAACCTCTTGAGATTTCCTATGTGTGCTATTCTGTGACTGTGTTTATTCTGTAGCATCCAGACTCTTTTGGATACCACGTTATGCACAGGAAATCAAATTGATTCTCTATGAGGATGTAATATTTTTAATCTCTGAATATAAAGATATTACATTTAAATTAACCACTGAATATAATTTAAATGTAATACCTTTATATTCAGAGATTAATTTAAACCTGTCTTTGAAAAGGTCTTAACCTCAACTTCTTTAATAAATACTTTTTGAAATATGTGACTGATTTAAACTCATGCAGCACCTCTAGAACATTCCTAGTTTGAAAAAGATTTGTTCTTGCAAGGTGCTTAATGTGGAAAAACAACTGCTGATGTTAGTAGTTTTGCTTTTGATCTGCTTTCTCGCAGCATTTAGCTACTTTGCAAATTTAAAACTTTGATCTCTTAGAAGCAGTGTTGCTTTCTTCAGTACTCTTGATGAAATTGAGCCAGAAGCAACACCTGTTTGCCTTGGGTTTCATACAACAGATGTAATGGGTACCAGCTCTAACACAAACATGTACTTGGGAGTGTAAAGGAACCAATTCATTATGTTGACTGGGCCTGAAATAACAGCCCCAAACCAGCATTAATGATGGCACCCCACACAGACAGACTAATTGTATTCTACTGTTTGCCAGATTCGGCTCTCATTATTTCTCTGCAGATGGATGACAACCTTCGTAAGAGTCCTCAGCATCCCCCCCGAAAGCTAACGACACTCAAGCTTGCTGCAGGTGGAGAAGAAATAACACCACTGAATCGTTTGTCGCCTTGACAGCTTTTGTTGCCCATACACATGTGTTTGCCTTCAACTCTTAGGAGCACCACAGTGTATTTTTTCACATGAATGTTGTTTTGCAAGAAAAGACTCTGCTAATGGGTGTAAGTAGGGAAGAAATACAGCTTTACAATCTCTTAGCTACCAGTGCTATAAAAAAATTCCATAGTTCAGGCTGATCACACACTAAGCTAAGGCAAAGATTAACACAAGGCTTACTCCTGCAGATGTTAAAGTGGTTTTGTATAGCATATTTTTGCATTTAGCCTAGCAGAAATGTTGACCGAGAGTTAAAATCTCACTTACGGAATGTTCAACCTTATTTTGTAGCTTCTGATCTTACTGTAATCATGTTACAAGATGTGAGTGGGTATACTCTTGTATACCCTGTATACTCTGAAAATTATGAAGTATAGTTGCAAAATCTATGAAAGGGCTGTGGGAGCAAGTGAGATGTTGCTCTGCATGGCAGTTGAGAAGTGAAAATCAATGAGAATAAGTTAAACATTTTTTGCTGTGCTTTCTTGGAGGCTTTTGGGCCTTGCATTTTAAGGTTGATTGTATTTTTGGAAGCCTGTCATATTGTACTTTCAAGGGGATTGCTGAAAAGCATTACTGACATTTCACAGGTACCTGGTGTTAGTCTTGTGTGAAACAGGCATAACCTGCACACAGGGTATTACCACATGCTGCAATACCAGTAAGTCAAAATCAGAGGACTGACTGGTAGTAGGAGGGGGAAGCTAGACAAGAGACTTGACTAGCAAACATTCAGCTCTGTGTTGAAAGTTACTGGTTAAGGCTTTATGAGAAAGCTGATGTAGGCTTTTCAGTTTGTCATAGATGCCTTTAATTAGTTCTGTCTTATTTTTTATAAGCACTACAATTCTTTTAAAACCTGAAAAGCATCCGAAGTTTTCTTGTTCGACGGTCTGCTTTAGAGTTCTTTCATCTCTGCAAACTTGTTACATTGCGATGCCTGTTTCTTCTGTTTTATTAAGGGACTTCTATCTTGTTACATTTTCTCCTAGCAGCATTTTCTTTTGGCAGTTCTAGAGACCCAGACAATTCTGTTACAATAGAGATGCTGTAATTTTCTATTGGCAGCATAGTGGCAGATGCTTCGTGAGTGGTTGTGAAGAGAATTAGTCAAAGGGATTGGCCAAAGTCCCTTCCAACACCTGTGAGTCTGTGGACACTTCGGATACAGAGTTCCAGTAGCTGTATGCATGGAATAACTGTTCCCTTTTTTTGCCTTTTCTGGCCAAACCAAAATAGTCTTTCAGATTCCTTGCAGCTACTGGTCATATTTGAGGGATATAGAGAACTATTTCCTATTTATAAAGACAAGACTGTAGATTGTGTACATACTGTACTTTCAGATTTCATTTGAAAGGAATGTAATTTCTTTAACATTTCTTAATGGAAATGTTGACTTTCTAATGAGCACTTTAAAATACTGTTTAAGCTTCATGCTTTTACTAGAATATTTGTTTCAGTGATTTCAAATCGATCTAGCTCACGTTGATGATAGTTGTATGAAATGACAGTCCAATGCATATCAAATTAAGTCAAATATTTAACATTTTTACTGCCTATGTCTTGATAAGGTTTAAATGAGATCAAATCTGAGGTCTTCTTTTTTTAAACATGGCTATGGAGAAGATGCCTTAGTTTGTTGTGTTTGTGAATATGTACACTCAGTCCTTAAAATCTCTTTGTAAAAAAGTCATTTTTTCAAGATTAAAAAGTCATTGTTCCAAGATTAAAATTTTTGATTTTTAGTGGAGTTTTGGTTGTGTTTTTTATGGAAATCACATCAGTTTTTAATAACAGTCTTCTTTTCTTTGCAAAAAAGTTCATCTTGTCTGTGGGGGAAATAACAACAGAACCCCAAAAAAGCCTAACAAAAAAAACAACCAACCAACCTGTGGACTGCTAAAACAAGAAACTGGAATGATTTAGTGTATCCATGGTGTCAGATTTTAAACTTAAATCACAACTCTTGAGTACTAAACCTTTCAGCACAGGTGCTTTTAGGAAGAGGGAAAAGGGAAGGGCAGAACTTTCTAGTCTTACTAAATGGGAGTGTTGGGCTGTGTCACAGCCAAATTTTGACAAACCAGTGCCTGAGTAACTTAATTCATTGGATGGCAGAGGACAGCCGGGCTACAGGTCACAAGTACTGCCTGCAGCAGTGCACACCATCCCAGGCATCTACTGAGGGTGCACAACCATGCATATTTTTCCTGTTTTTTGTTCGGTTTTTGATCAAAGTTGAATTCAAATCCAAACTCCTTTATGGGGAAAGTGTAATTTCTGGCTCATTAACTCGACTTGCCCATTAGTTTACTGACATATTTGGGTACCTGAGTTTTGCAGCTGAGCATTTAAGGTTGTCCAGGGTAAGGTCAGTGTAAATAACTAGCTGTCTGCATCCGAAGCAGTCAAGGCTCCTCCTCTAGATGCTGCAGAAAGATGGAATCTAGATGTGATCCATCTTCTTGAAGTAGATGCCTAACATAGCAAAGTGAATCCTGAAAATGTTTGTGTCTGTTGAGACTAAGAATCCTTAGCTAGCTACCTTAGCTGTGGTGTGGAAACCTCTTTGGCATTTCTCCACTTCCTGACACTGCAGGTGGTTTGCAGATCAGGAGTCAGCCCTTCTGGCTGGGCAGCAGTGGTAGTGCTTTGAAACCATTGTATGCAAAATGTGCACCTGGTACAGAGCAACTGGCTGTTGTACATACTGCATCCCTGCAGTCTGAAAATGCTGGGCATTTTGTGCACAAACCTCTCTGTAACTGAATTCTGTTGTGCCTTCTGCCTTACCAGAAAGGAGCTTCTTGGGTCTCCCTTGAGGGTGAGCAGCATACTGGCCATAAGATTCTCCTTCCAAATATTTTAAGGTTTATTATGTTATTATTAGTTAATTGTTTTTGATACACTGTTTTCCCCTCTGTGTAATACTTTCCATGACTGTGCAAAGAACTTAATAAAAATTATGATCTGTGGCAAGATCCTGGTGTTCCCCAGGGATCAGTGCTGGGACCGGTCCTGTTCAATATCTTTATTGATGATCTGGATGAGGGCATTGAGTCCAGCATCATTAAGTTTGCGGATGATACCAAGCTAGGAGCAGGTGTTGACCTGTTGGAAGGTAGGAGAGCCCTGCAGAGGGACCTGGACAGGCTGGATGGGTGGGCAGAGGCCAATGGGATGAGATTTAACAAGGCCAAGTGCAGGGTTCTACACTTTGGCCACAACAACCC
>WAAF01013593.1:0-94902 GCA_013400475.1 Tricholaema leucomelas
TCTGGCAGAGGGGTTGGACTTGATGATCTTTGGGTCCCTGTCCCAGGTTGAGGCTATAGGGTTAAAAAAAATGCTCTGGGGACTAGAAGATTGTTATTCCATCCCATAATTCTGCTGTCTTGGTGGAAGGTCACAATAAGGCCAGTTCGGTCTCCTGTCCTCCTCCTCCCGCCGTGGTTGTGTGGCAGGAGCCGATCTATCGGGAACATGTAAGCAGTAGGCCTCTGGGCTGGCTGGAGGCATTGGTGGGGGGGAGGATTGGAGCACTGGGGAAGGTAGATTTAGTTTTTTTGGGGGATGGGGAAAACTGCAAGGGGGTTTGCCATGGATGGGGAAATTGCTTTGTAAGATCTATCGCTGTATTTCTCTCTCTCTAAATACAAGTCTGTATTTTCTGTCCAATTTGATCTGAGAGTTTAATTTCTGTCGGCTACCTTTGGGAAATCCACGACAGTAATCCAGGAATTCAGGGGGAAAGAGCCTTCCAAGGAGACAGAGGAGATAAGGGGAATGTAGGTGCCCCAGGGGTCCTGCCAAGGAGTGCTTTCAGTGTTGGCCTTACAGTCTTCACCAAATTTCCCACCCCAAATCACCCAATTAAGTTTGACAAAGTGCTGTATAACAGTCTAAATGACTACAACTCAGTTACTGGCAAATTCACTTGCAAATCCTCTGGAGTTTACTATTTCACCTATCACATCGCGGTCTACTCAAGGAATGTCCGAGTAGCTCTAGTTAAAAATGGCATCAAGATGCTGCACACAGTAGACAGGTACCAGAGTGGAGAGAACCAGGCCTCAGAAGCTGCCATCCTTGAGCCACAGAGAGATAAAGCGTGGCTGCAGGCTCACTAAGGAGAAGGAGAGTCTTTCAAAGGTCTGTTTGCAGATGCCGATGATGATACTGCCTTCTCTGGGTTCCTCCTGTTCAGCACCTCTGACCCACTGGAGTGCTGCCAACACCCAGCGTGTAACTTCACATTATCTGTGAATGCTGCGTGTCTCTGGCCCCATGCCTCCGAGTTATTATCCGCTGGCCAATTTCTACTGCTTTCAATAGATAGCAGAAACCATCCAGGCAGGTATGCTGAGAGCTGAAAGGGAGACTGCAGGGCAGACTGGGACCAGATAATCTGTTGAGATTGTGGGGAGGTTGTGTTTTTGCGTGGTTTTGTTTTGTTTTGTTTTGTTTCGGTGAAATCATCACAGTGGGAAGGTGTAGGATCACACTACCTATACCTGTAGGAAACCAGGCCTAATTATGCACACAACTGCTCACTGCACAACTTACTGTACTGTGTTTTCACAACCAGCTGCTGAAACAGGACTCAAGGCTTCAGGGTCATACTCAGAAGAGTTTGAGTTAAATGCCTTCCTGTCACAGTCACACCAGGTGTTTATTTATTAAACTGTCCTGATCTAAATGTTGTCAGCTTTTCTTTTTTAAAACCTACACTTCCCACCCCTCCATATTTCCTAATCTGCCTAAAACATCTTCATGGCTACAGCTGCTTCTGGAACAGCTTCTGCACAAGAGAGCACAACTCTTGAGAATCTACAATGATGGGCTTGACACGTTACTGGCTTGGTGACTTAGTGTAGTTACACGGGTGCATACACCAGATTCAAAGGACAAATGTTTCAAAAGAAAGCGGAACTAAATGAAAGACAAAATTTCAGGTTCTTTAGTTGTGACATTGTGATGGTTTGGGTGTTCCCTGCCCCCTCCACTTTGGAAATCACCCAGACTAGACTCATCCGGCTCTGGAAATATGAATGAAGCTGATATTTACAGCTTAGCACAATATACAAGCAGATATTTACAGTATATACAGTTATAGACAGAAATATGAAAGGTAAAAGGTAATACAGAAACACAACAGCCCTCCCAGAAACCTGAGTCCCCAGGAGGGGCTCCCACCCCCCCCTTCACCTTCCCCCTACCCCTCCCAACCTTACCCCCGTCCCAAGGAAGAATGGAGGTTTGGCCAGGGGGTTAGGAACTAAAGTGGATTAATCAGAAAAATGGCAGAGAAACGGAGGGTGAGGTTAGAGAGATGCAGCTCGGAGCTCCCCAGCAGGAGTAGTACTTTTATCTATGTTTTGTTTTTTTGTTTTTATACATCTCAGCAAACCAAGGAGTGAGGTAGACATCACCCTTGTTTTCCTTTCACAGCCTGTAATCTAGTTCTTCTCACCAAAACTTTCTATCTAGGCTCAAACTAGCACAGACATGGAATTCCCTGACATCTTGTACAGACATTATGAAGCAGTTGCTTCCAAGCCAGTTTGTATCTTTCTAGGTGGCATGTGTAGATGGACTTGAAACTTCAATGGTTTGCATCCAACAGTTTCAAGATAATTTTCCAACTTGGTATTAATATAGCTTTTTGCCTCCACAGGGGCTGTTTGCTCTGTGACACAAGTGAGTTTTGTTGCAGCCAGGTGGATTTTACAGCTTTTAAATATGGTTCTTTGTTCTCTGTAGCCAAAGGTCTGAAACTGAGTGAAACGGTGACAGGTGGAAGCACTGCGGATTCAATGCTGGTACAAAAATAGATTGTAATGCTGATCTACTTCAAAATTAGCCAGTGAAAATTCTCCCAAATGAAAGGTAATCAGTAATCAACACTGAAGCAGCCATACTTCAGAACTGGTTGAGATATTCCATGCCATAAAACTTTAATTTCTGTGAATTTTCTCAGAATTTGCAGTATCATCCCCCCCCCCAAATATTTACAAATATAACAAAAAAAATGCTGGTTAAGTCTTGCTTCCTTCCCTTAAAGAGACTACAACACAGATACAAAGTGACACAGGTCAACACCATGAAATTCAGTGTAAATGTAACGTTAAGAACCTAGGGACTGGTTTTCCATCACCCCCCCCAGTACTGCCTGGGAGCACAGACTTGAATTGAACACAGTGAGGTGTGTTTCTTCAGGAAGAACAGTGACGCTTCTCACATCAGGGAATTGCATTAGAGGAGTTACTAGGACACTATGACAAAGGAAAGGGTTAAGTGATTTTCTCAGAAGGACAAGAGTGTTCTTTTTGGTAAGTTACAGACCATAAGTTTGTGCCATAGAAGCACCTAGACCGAAAAACGCGCTTTAAGGTGAGCCTTGGTTTAACAAGCAAAATACGTGGCATAAATTCAGTCGACAGAGGGCGTCTCGCACCGCGCCGCCAGCGCTCTCCAGGCCTTCGCGCAGGCCTGATGCAGCTCCCCGCTCAGCCTGCCGGGCCTTTGCCTCCCGTGTGGCGGCGGGCCGGATCGGGTAAAGGACGTCGCTGCCCAAACGGCCAGTGAGGGAGACGGACGGACAGGCTGAGGGCAGACGTGGGGCTGTGACCGCCGGCGCTCCTCCTCCTCTCGACTCGGACGTGCGGAGTTCGCGGCGGAGCTTGTGGCGCCTGGGCCTGCTGCAAGGGCCCGCTCCAGATCGTGCCCCTGCGCGCCGCCATGCTGGCCGGCTGGCGGCAGGTGCTGCCGGCGGCGCTGGGCCGGGCGCTGTGGGGCCGTGCCGCGAGGCCGTGCCGTCGCGCCGTCAGCACCAGTTGGTGCCCGGTGGGTGCCGCCTTCGATGTGAAGCTGCAGCCACAACTGCGCGGCAGCGCGGCGGGCAAGGAGACGGTGAGCGGCTGGAGGGAAGGGCCGGTTGCGGGCAGGAGGCGGTCCTGGCTGCCGGCAGCCTTGCGGTTTGTTTTGCCTCTGTGTAAATTTTGATTTTAAAACTTTTAAATCGAGGAGGCGGGGACAGCTATCAGAGGGTTAGGCGATTATATCTCTCTGTGGATTTCAGTTCTAATGAACCAAAGGTTCTGTTGTGTGGACACGCAAGTTTGACAGTCGTGGCCTCGTTTATTGAAACATTTGCTTAGTGCCTCAATGAAGTGCCTACGTACATACATACACATTATTCTTTCCACTCCCAGCTCTTATCTGGCTGTGCCTTTTTTAATCCGATAGTGTTGTGCCAGTGCACTTTGGCTGTGCAAAATTGGTTGGACTGCTGACATCCTCTTCGGTGCGTGTTATTCTTGACATTCACTTGCTTTTGGCAAAATAAGCATTTGATAGGTTGGTGACGCTCAGGCTCTTCGATATTTTTCTTATTTTTAGGATAATTTGGGTACATTAGTGAGAGTCATGGGAATCTACACTAGTCTCTGGATAGCATAAGATATGCACTGGCAGTGGCACAGTGCATACAAAATGAGTAACACCTGCAAGATTCAGGTATTACTTCACTGGGTACACTGTTTCTGCCCATATTGGTGAAACCATTGAACTCTGGGACTAAGAAATTCATGCAGTGAAGACGCACTTGATCTCTTCATAATGCAGCACATGTTCAGGAAACTTTTCCTCTACCTGTGCAGGGATACTGGTGTAATTCTTGCTCCAGGAAATAATTCAGTTAAATTGTGCATTTGCTCAGTCTGGAGAATGAGCTCTGGTTTCATATGGCCCGCAGAGAGGATGTAGAGTTCTTTGGGAATAGAGAAGTGTTTTGGGCTTGCAAAGAGGCTGTGACAGGTAGCGTAAATGCTGAGGCCAAGCAAAGAGAGTAATGCTGTGGCCATGCAGTGGCCATGCAGTCCATTAACCCAGAGATCTACATTAAGCTTCATTTCTTTTTGTAATTAAAAAAAAAAAGTCAGACTTGGTGTCATGTGGAAGAGAAATTCTGTGGCTGTTTTCTCTGTAAGAGAAAATGCCTCCAGATCACAGAGAACTACGTTCACAGGACAGTCTCACTAGGGTAGGGTGAATGGTGATGTAGGGCGACAGGAAGGCCTGGTCATTGCAGGACACCACATCAACTGCCTGAGTGAGTGAAGGGGCAGTCTTGAGTCTTTTACAGAGCAAGTGATATGGTACATCTGTATATATGTTTATATGCCTGTGTTTATATACATATATATACTCTTAGCTTTTTCAGTGTTCAGTCCAGTTCCTGTTCCCAAATAGTAAATTAAAACATGGGACATGTGAGAAAGTGCTTCTATCTTATAGCTTATACTAAGAACACTAGGAAATGAAGCTATTTTCATTTGGTAGCAGTGCCTTTGGCTGATTTTGTGACTGTTCTCTCTGCAAAGACATTAAGTGTTGGAAAGTTCTATTGTAGTATCACAATATGCTAGATACAGTTATGTTGGTAGCGTATTGTGCTGATAATTCCATCCTGACACAAAGGGGCAGAAATTGAGGAGGGTAGTAGTAGTGATGTATTTTCATGTTTTTCTTCCCTGCAGGGTCTGTTTGGTGTTCCAGAACTGAGCTGTCCAGAAGGATTTCAAGAAGCACAGGACAAAGCATTGCAAGAATCAGAACAGCTAGTCCAGAAGGCATGTTCAACACCTCCTGGGCCAGAGACTGTAATGATCTTTGATCAGCTTTCAGATAGCTTGTGCAGAGTAGCAGACTTGGTAAGTTTATCTTTGTTTTGATTTTTTAAAAGTTTTGTTTGGAGGGAGTGTTTATTTTGTTTTATTTTGAACTATTACTTGTAGCACTTTCTTTTGAAGTGACTGACTTAATAAGCTTACACCATGTTGTTCCATTTTACTATTTTCTATGCTGCAGTAAATAACAGATAAGCTCTGTGAAGTCTTGTGTTAAGACATAAAATTAGATTGATAGAATGTTAATTACAAAGGCTTTTATTGAATGATAGGTAACTACAAATTCCGTCAATCCATCCAGTCAAAGACAGACGTAAAAATAGTATAAAGGCCCCAACAAGAAAAGTAAGAGAGAAATCAGAGTTCTATTTCTGCTGTAATCATAGAACCTTAGAAGTTGGAAGAGACCTCCAGAGATTATCAAGTCCAACCTGCCTGCCAAGGCAGAATCCCTTGGGTTAGTTTGCACAGGAATGCATCCAGGCGGGTTTTGAAAGTTTCCACAACCTTTCTGGGCAGCCTGTTCCAGTGCTTCATCGCCCTCACTGTGAAGAAGTTTGTCCTCATCTTGAGGTGAAACTTTATGTTCCAATTTGTAGCCATTGCTCCTTGTCTTATTGCTGCAGACCACTGAAAAGAGATTGGCCCCATCCACTTGACAGCTTAACACCTAAGCTTTCCTGCATCACTTGCATTATGGAAAATAAGGGATTACTCTCAACATTAAAGATGTGACTGCAATATGTGCTTTTCATTTATGAAAGTTTATTCGTGGAGGTCCATAAATAACTTAGAGATTAAAAGCAGCAGATGTTACTAAACAGTATCAGCTTCTGTTAAGAGAAGAAAAAATGCAGTTATTTCCTAGATTGCACTTCGTTTTCCACAGGACTGAATACTTGGTCTGACACTTCTGTATCACAAAATGTTAACAGAGCACTGTATATTGTTGCCTAGAAACTGTTCCAGGTATATCTTTCACATTTTATTTTGTGTGGTTTCAGTTCTCAAATCTGAAATATTTTCCGTATTCAAGACATCTTTTGTGACAGTCACTTTTTCCTTCTGAAAGTTCTTATATGCTCTGTCGAGTCACTGATTCTCCTTTTGTCTCTCATACTTGTCATAGACTATGCCTAATTCCTCTTCAACAATGTCTAACTAAAACAGTAAAATTCATTGGTCATAGTTTTGCATCTCTCTGCTGGGTTAAAATTGCCTCCTGTGTACTGCTTTCAGGTTTATACCGTGAGAGATGCTGGGCTTGCAGAGCTCTGTCTAGAAGCAATTCACTGGCTGTTTTCTTTTGGCAGGGATTTTAAGATCTGCCATTTTGCACCTATTTTGTCAATATTATATGGGATTTTAGACAGGAATTCTAAGAAGTAAAAGTCATGTGTATAACATTTGCCAGGTTGCCTCTTCAATCAAACTGCAATTATACAGTTAGACAAAGTCGAGCTTATTTAACGTATTTTCTGTAAAATCATACTGAATGTCTTTAGTATATGCCTAATCTTATCATTTCAAGGCTTGCACCTCCCTCAATTCTTAGCAGCCGTTTTGGAAGTCCCTAGCTTCCCAGCCTCTCTTTAGCATCCTTCTAGCCTTCTGAAGTCATTTAAGTATTTGGAAACTTACTCAAAATCAGTAAGTTAAATAAACCTCTTGTTCTGAACCCAAAAGAACATCTGGATTGTCTCTCTAGAAACATTTCATCCTAGCAAGTACTATTGTCAAAGCACAACTTGATAGATCTATATACCAGAGTTGTAAGAGGTTGAAAGCAAGCCCTCTGTGCATGTTTGGTGATGTGCTTTCTTCTTAACTGTGATTTTTAGTTTTCAAAACCTTGTGCTAACATTTAAACGTGTTGGAATAGCTGCGTTGTAAGGAGTCTAAAATACCTATGATACTAAAACATTTTAACAAATACATGGATTAAAAATACTTTTTGGAAAGACACATTCACATTCTGGTTTAAGAGCTGTCTGCACAGTTTTCCAGTAAGTTTATTTTTTCAGAAAATTAAAGGCAAATTCTGCAAATAGATTGCAGTGAACTGTAGAAATAAATGTTAACTGTAAACAGAACTGCTCGAGTACAACTTTGCATACAACTAAAGATTTTTAAAAAATTGTCTTTTTGCCTCACTTTTTTCTTCTTGTACTGTGTTAGGCAGATTTTGTGAAAATTGCCCATCCTGACTTTGCATTCAGAGAGGCTGCTGAAGAAGCTTGCAGGAACATTGGTACCGTGGTAGAGAAGTATGGCTTATTTGTTTTTGTTTCTTTCTTTGGTTTGGTGTTTTGGTTTTTTTGGTTTTTTTTGCTATTTCCCATATACTTTTTGGAAAAGTACTATATGATCATCTGTTGTGGTGGGTAGACCTAGACTGGACACCAGCTGCCCACCAAAGCTGCTCTCCCTCCTCTGTTGGACAGAGGAGAGAAAATACAGGAAAGGGCTCATGGGCTGAGAGCCATCACATGCTAAACAGACTTGACTTGAGGAAATCAATTTATTACCAGTTACATCAGGGTAGGATTGTGAGAAACAAAATTTAAAATACAATTTAAGATACCTTTCATTCAGCCCTCTTTCTTTCCCAGGCTCACTTCACTCCTGGTTTTCTCTACCTCCTTCTGCCAAGTGATGCAGAGTGAGTGGGAGTTGGGGTTGTGGTCAGTTTATCACACATTGTCTCTGCTCCTCCTTCTTGAGAGGACTCCTTACATCTTCCCACGTTGGGGGTCCCTCCCATGGGAGGCAGTCCTTCAGCATGGGTTCCTTCCAGGGAGTGTAGTCCTTCAGCAATGAAATGCTCCTGTGTGGATCCACCATGGAGTCACAAGTCCTGCCAGCAAATGGACTCCTCTCTTCAGGCCACAAGGGTGAGATATGTGAAGGAGGAAAGGACAGTCTTCCCTTAGAATGAGCTTTAAAGGAAATGTATGCCTAGGGATGTGATGTATGCCTGCTGTACCCTGTCAGACTTGTGGTTAGTTAAAAACCTTCTTTCACAGAATGTGTTTTTAAAGATGTCTGTTTCTGAAATTTAAATCTGTTTTGGTTGGTGGTTTGGGTTTGTTTGGTTTTGGTGTTGTTTTTTTTTTTTTTGGTTGTTTTAAAATATCTGAAAACCTAAATCCTGAAAGTTACCCCTGTGGTCCTTGACAGCAGTGAATTCCTTTGCTTCTCTTCTGCTCTTGATGCTGAGAGGGTGAAAAAGGGTGATATTTAATCTCTAAATACAGTGTTCTTTCAATATCTTCCCTTCCTGTGGCATTCAGGAGTAGCCTTCTTAAATGAAAGCCTTGCCAAGCAGTACTGTGAGGGTGACCTAGAGTCTGCTGCTTCCCTCAGAATTCCTAGTAACATTTGATGTGGTGACTAGTTGACCTGTTGTCCAAGTTGCAGAGGCCATGAAGACTTTTGTGCTCTGAGGGCAGCAGTGCATCTGTTCAGTAAGCTTAGTGGCTAATGTGTTTGACTAAAGAGAAAATTCTAAGATCAGCAGAAAGCGTTGCTTTGCTCTTGCCAGAGTGTTTGGGAAGTCTTTCCCTTGAAACTGGAGTTTTCAAGACTTAAATTGAGTGCACCATCTATCACAACATTACCTTACTGCCCAAATACCAGTTCGGATTTAAATTTGTAGAAGGAATAAAGTATTCACAAAATAACTTGAGAGGTTCATAAACTTACGTAAGTGCTCGAAACTAACTGTTATTGAATGTTTATTTTCATGAGTGAGTGGTATCCCTCAGGAGGTACTAACAGTACCTATCTACTTTAGCTGCTTTTTGAGAATACTGGACTTCTTACTTAGCACCTTCTGTACAGAGCCTTTCCTGAAGTACAGACATGATGCAGTGTCTTTTTCTGTCTCTGAACTGACTGATTATTAAGTTGATTATTAAGTTCATTTTACAGATGGGACTGCAGGGTCTTGCCACAGCTCAGCTGATGTAAGACTTAGTGCTCAGGAGTGTCTGACTGGGGGCTGTTGCTCACTGCAGCTATGCTGATTTTTATATATGTGTTTTTAGTTCCTCACTGTGAGTCTGTAATCCAGGTCAATATACATGCTTGTAGTTAACATGCCGTCAAATCTGATGGAAGTAGTATTTGCTAGCACATGGACAGTGATGAGATCTGTATCTTGGTTTTGCTGAGACAGAATCCCAGGCCATCCATGGGCTGCAGACTATTAGCGGTTCAGAGTGAGATGACTTGAGCTGGCTCACAGGTGTATTCTAAACCATGAGCATAACACTCTATAGAAGAGGAAGTTTGCTGAAGAGAGGGGAGCCTCCTGCTGGGGCTTCTTGTGGGGGCTCCTCCTTACCCTGCTTCTCCCATCTAGGCATACCTTCCTGCATGTTGTGACTGTTCCACCTTTCTTGAGCATAACTTTGCATACCCTGCACTGATACTGGTATTAATTTGGATATTTGATTAAATGCATTTTTATTTCATCCTGTTAGTCTTCTCTCCTTTTCCTGATTCCCCTTCTCTGCTGGGGAAGAGTTATCAGGTGATAGAGTAACTGCTGTAGCGTAGCTCCAGATACGGGCTAAACATGGACAATCTGGAAATGTTCTAGAGACAGTAAGGTCTTAGTCTGCTTCAGTGGCAGCCTGCAGCACATGTATCTGATGGCAGACTTGAGCACAGATTTGCTTTCAATGGAATCCTTCCAACTGAAGAATTAGAAAACAGTTTTCTCCCCTTTATGCATTTGCTGTCATTATCTGTAAGCATAAAAAGTAAGCTCTCAGTCTTCTTGTATTTATCACCAAATGCTATCCAAAAGTATTTTCCCGTTTAACATGCCAGTTTGTCCACACATCTCACATACATCGTTTTTTCAGTTTGTAAGTGTGGCTGTGAACCAGAAAGCAGTTTCAAAATACAGTCATTGGGTTTTAATGTTGTTTCAGTAAATATTAAATCTCTGTCTTTAAATGAGACAAGTCCCTAACAAGAGACTGAAATATTAGTGTTTGTTGCTAATGTGTGATTCTTTTACTCTCTGTCTTTCTAGATTAAATACAGATGTTGAACTGTGGCAGAGTTTGAGATGTCTGCTAGCTGATGAGATTGTTGTGAGTTCTCTAGATCCAGAAACCAGGTACCAAATAATTCTCAGAGATTTAGCTTTTTTGGATATATACAATAAGGAGTTATTTATGCTGTAATTTGTGTTTTGTTAGATTAATTGATGCAGCTGGGAAACATACTCACATGTCCATTACCATTTATTAGTCACTATGAAATGACCTGCACATTTGTGTGGTCTTGGAGGATGTTTCTTCATGTGACTGGTGCACATTATATTTAAACTGAGATCTCAAAAAAACATAAGATTTTCAGTAACACCATTTTGATCAAAATTAGATACTGTACTGTGGCATATCAGTGTTTTTAGCAACAGAAGTAGAACACAGGCTATATAATTTGATTTCAGCTTGTAGAAACTTGTTTATATAATGTTATCAGTGTATTTATTTAAAGTTTTATGATTGCTGTAAAATGTTTTATTAGCTGCTTCTCAGTTACAGTTTTGAATTACTTGTTTGCTGACATGGTTAGAGAAGCTTTATGTTTGAGATGTTAACTTCCTTCTTTCTCCCACAGTCAAGGTTGTTAGATAATAAGTGGCCTTTTTCTGATCTGTTAGAGTAAATGAAGTGTCAAATTATAATAGTAATTTGCACAAACTGTTTAAATATCTAGAGTAAAGTAATGGCATTGTTTTGAAGGATATTTTCAATGCATGTTACTTAAATACCTAAAAAGGAAAGAATCCTTTTTCCGTGAGACATTGTTAAGGACCTAAACTATAGGGAGTCTCTGTCCATAATAACAATACTCATATAACTGATGTTATCCTCTGTAAAAGGCATGAAAGCTAAATAACATACTAAGGGCAAAAATCTATTAAGAAACTGTTTACTATCAAATAAAGCTGTTTTAACAGGGATTTACTGTATTTTTAGGAGAGTGGCAGAACTTTTTATGTTTGATTTTGAGATCAGTGGCATTCATTTGGATGAAGAAAAGGTAATTTTTGGCTACAATATATGAACAGAAGTTTGCCTGACTACCAAAGATGAGATAATGAAACATGAGATGTGATGATTCTGTGCCAGTTTGACATGTAGGATTCCCGTTGTCCTCTGTAGAATTTTGTCACTTTAAAAGTGCTTCTAAAGTGTGGTGCTTTTTAAGTTATTTGGGATATTAGTTGGCTGTTCCTTCCAGTTTAGCCCTCATCATTCCTTTTTTTTGGTAAGTTATAAGTCCTGGGATCCTGTTTTCTTTGATTGGTGTCTGCATCAGATATTTAAAATAGCTGCTTAGCTCTTTGAACAACCAATTCACAGAGGGTAAAAAGCAGCACTCTGTGCACTGTCATGACAGGTTAATCTGCTAGAGTGTTTTGAAAGGGATCAGATGTTTGTCCAGGCTTTCCTTTGGTGCTTGTGCAACCAGAAGTTGTAAATCTTGTTCAAAATTGAATGTCTGGATGTGGTCTGATTACCTCTCTCAGAGCTTTTGTGTGCTTTTACAGACTTAGTAATGGATTTGCCAACACCAACAGCTTTGACCATGGTATTTGTGGTATGGATTCTCTGTTGGATGTCTGTTCATAGCTCATATCTCTGCATAAACTTAATGCCTTATTTGAGTCATTCCCTCTAAAAAGATTTGTAGAAAGTCTCTTTCCACCAGATATATGTAGTAAACTTAATCTGAGGATCATGGCTGTGGTGGTGTTTTGTGAACTGGAAAATGCTTCTAGAATATATTTTTACAGTTACTTTGTACAAAGAACAACTCTGAAATTTAGACTCTGGGTTTTATTTCTGATTTGATTATTACTTCTGTGGTGCTTCATCCCTTTTCAAGTTAGAGTTTCACTTGCCCCTTATTTTTTTCAGTTTTCCTCTTTCTCTCCTGCCTGTTGGGCTTTTCTCCTATTGCTTGCTGTTCAGTGCTTCTTTTCAGTTCTAATTTCAGACTTTAGAAATTGAAATGAATTTCTGCTTTAAAAGACGTGTTTTAAGGGGTAAGGATGGAGCGGGACGACAGAAATCTCCAGGTTTTTTATTCTTTGAGCTTACAAGTGTGTTGTCTCTGTACCTTCAGCCTTTTTGTTTGAGCTATGAACACACAGGCAATAGAGAGCATACTCTAGCATGAGCAAGTTCACTGAAACAATTTTTACAGTAGGATTAAATGTGTGAAATACTGTAAGGATGATGATGAAACCCTAAATCTCAAACTCCTCAAGGAAAGACTGAAGTACCATGAATGTTTTACAGTCTCCAGAAAATAATGCCATACAAACTACAAGAGGAGAACTGTAATTCTATTATCTGTTTTAGGATTCTAGTAGGATTTGCCCATTTCAATGATGCCTCGTTTTTTCTCCTCTGTGTTTTACATAGCAATCATATTAAGCACAGCTATCAAAGCTTATGTAAATTCTACTTAAACTCCACTGTGCCTGTTCTTACAGCAGAAGCATAGCCATTTGCTATCAAATTTGACTCGTGTCTGAAATTGTAGATCTGTCTGAGCATGTGATCTTGCTGACTTCAGCTGTGCATTAGGATTATGTTGATGCCATAACGTTAATATTAAATGTATTTTTGGCTTCATTTCTAGGAAAGTCCTTTAAAGTTTCAGAAGCTTTGAGTTCTGCTCGTGCTATATCTGAAGATACTTTGCATTTTGTACTTTGTTTTTCTTGCAGCGTAAAACAGCAGTCAACCTCAACGTCAGAATATTGGATTTGTGTAATGAATTTCTAATGGGTGCTCACCTTCCCAACAAGATTGACAAACATATTTTGCCTGAGCATATTCGGTATAATTTTACAGCTGAAGGCAATTACCTGCAAGTTGCTGGTCTGCATGCTGACTGTCCTGATGATCTGGTGTGTATTCCCGAAGCATGCTTTGGCATATTCTATAACAAAAGTGCATATTGGTTATTTTACTTGCTGTTGCATATGGTCTCTGATCATGGTATTATAACTAAGAAGGAAGAACTATTTTAGAACATAATAATTAATGGCAGCCTTGGCTGTAGAAGCTATGAAATAATAGAATTGAAGATTCTGAATTGAGGAAGAGGGACAGAATACAGACCTTGAATTTTAGACAAGTAGACTTCAGCTTATGGAGTAAATTGTGAGGTGGGATCCCATAGGATATGGCTCTGAAGAGCAAAGGAGATCAAGAAAGCCGACAGTTCTTTAAAGGTGATATCTTCCATGCACACAGCATACTAAGATACTTAATGCCAGCACATCCTGATCCTTAGAAAGCCAGGGAGATGCATCAGGAGCCAGGTTTGGAAAGCAGGAAACTCTCAACAAAGCTTCATCTCTGAAAGTGAACAGACAGGAGGTGGAAGCAGGTACCAGATAGAAGGGAGGTATTTAGAAATATTGCCTGCACATGTAGGGTTGATGCCAGGAAGTCCAACCCTCAAGTAAGTGTGGACTTGCAAGGGATATCAAAGACTACAAGTGCAACTACTGCTGCTTTAGTACTAAAAGGCTAGACAAGGAAAGAGTGGACTCAGTACCATGTAAGGTGAGTGAACTAGTGGCAGCAGACACAGATAAGGCTGGTCATGGCATCAGTGTACACCAATGAGTTTTCCCAGCCCGCTATGCTTAGTGACAGGGTTCAAAGAGAACAACCAGCAGTAGATGATCAAATTTGAGATTACGAGAGAACTCAACCTGTACAACTCCTTGGGACCAGACTGGCTGCATCTAAGAGTCCAGAGAGAACTGGCTATTGTCCTTTCATAAGCTGTGAAGATGAGGGAAGCACCCCGGTCTCTGGTGAAAATAATGTTTCACTTAATTTCATAAAGGCCAAAACCCAGCAAATTGGGGAACTACGAGCAACTTAGCTTTGCTTTGATCCCTAGGAAGGTTATGGAGAAATCCAGGATGGGAGATTGCAGTCTGGATTGGTGGACCATCAGTGAAAATCACAGGATCATAGGATCACAGGAAGTTAGGGGTTGGAAGGGACCTCTATAGATTGAGTCCAGCCCCCGTGCCAGAGCAGGACTATAAAATCTATCACAGGTCACACAGGAACGCATCCAGATGGGTCTTGAAAGTCTCTGGAGAAGGAGACTCCACAGCCTCTCTGGAGAGCCTCATTTCCTGATCAGACTCAGTGATGTGTTGTAGTCTATTGGAAGGCTGGTAATGAGAGGTCACCCTTATCAGTGACCTAGAAGAAGTGACAGAGCGCATCCATCACAGATTTACAAGTGACAGCAAATTGGGAGGAGCAGTCAGTATGCTGAAGGGCAAGGCTAGCATTCAGATGGAAACTTTACATAATTCAGGAAGTGCAAACAGGAATTCTAGCATCTGGAAAGGAAGAATTTATGGCAATAGTGGAGGCTGAGGATGTCTGGCAGGGTGTGATCTGTGGAAGAGACCCGGAGTGTTTGTGATAAGAAAGCTGAGTGTGAACTAGCAGAGACCCTGAATCCAAAGATGACCAGCAGTGTCTTGGACTTCATGGACAGGGGCAGAGACTGAGGGAAGAGATTATAGCCCTTGTTACTCTTTAGGCTTGACCTCGGTGGAGGCCACTAAGATGGCCAAGAGTGTTTGCACTGTGAAGGAAGGGTGGGGAGTCTGGGCTTGTTCACTCTATGGCAGAGCTGGCTTTGTGAGGACCCTGATAGCAGCCTGCTAGTATCTATAAGGATGCTATGGAAAAGATGGACACAGGCTCTTTAGAGTGCTGCATGACAGGAGGACAAACAGCAACAGGCATAAGCTGGAGTGAGAAGTACCATCTGGAGATGTTCAAGGGGAAGCTTATTTCATACAAAACAAGCATAAGTTGTTTCTAGACTTCTTAAGCTTATAAAAAGATCTTCCAAAGTGAAGTTGGTTTGTGAAACATAAGGCATTTGACCATATTTTCTGAGGCTTGAAGTAGGGGTTTTTTGGGTGTTGGACTTTGGGGAAAAAAAAAAAAAAGAAACAAACCAGAAATGAGAGAAAGACTGATTGTCTATGGGCAGATGGGCAAACTAAGAGCTTGCTTCTTCAAAAGAAATAAGACTCTTCCTCTTTTTTTGCTTTCCCCTGACCCCATCTCTGATTCTTACCAATCCTTCCATAAGCCAGCTTAATTGATGTTCAGAGAACAATTTGGCCTTCTTTTGGGTTTATTTTCAGAAATTTCAGTGGGTTTAAACAGTCTGTAGAGTGATCTGAGAAGCACAGATGTTGCCAGGAGGAGGGAGGCAATGGCCAGAGAAGGGTGTGTTAACCAGAGCATAGAACAGGACTGTTTTTGACAGTCTTGGGCTGCTAGGTTTTCTTACTGCATTTCTTCCTTCCTGCTTTAATGGATAAGAGAGTCATAATTGTCAGGCAGCTGTAATTAGTGTTGTTAAAAGGCTTTAGGCCTTTTCTCAGAAATACCAGTGAAACAGAGCTGTAGTGCCAGATCTTCAGTTACATCACTTGTTTCCCTTGAAAATTGCGCTGTAGTAACGTGAGGGTTTTTTTGAACTGTTACTAGGTGCGGGAAGCTGCCTACAAGATTTTTCTGTACCCAGATGCTGAGCAGTTGAGCCGTTTAGAAGAATTGCTTGCTAGCCGAAACAGTCTGGCACAGTTGGTTGGGTATGACACCTTTGCCCACAGGGCTCTTCAGGGTACAATGGCCAAAAATCCAGGTACAAAGCATGTGTAAAACGATGTGCTGAGAAATAAAATGCACGTGGTGTTAGGTATCAAAAATTATCCCAGCATGTAACAAAGTAAGTGTGGTACTAAATTCTCTTAGAATGATGACATAGTGGTCATTGGAGTAGTTAATTGTTCTAAAATGAACTTCGGTCTAAGGGAGCTTGTTTTGTTTGGAATGTTTTGATGTAAATTGAATATCTTTTAATGGAAGAAACAGCTTTCTTATTTTTTTCCCCTGCTTTACTTCTAGAGACAGTTAGACAGTTCTTGGAGAAGCTTTCTGAGCAGTTGTCTAAAAGGTATGTCTTTTTCCAAGCAAGACCGTGCACATGTGTTACAAATTATGCAAAACTTACAATCTGTGTTAATGGATCTAGGGACTGTAGGTGGCCTCAGAGGTCAGCTTGCTGCCGCTTATGCCATGACTGTGGCATGACATGCACGTGCCTTTTGGCCTGGTCCAGAGCAGGGCAGCCACCACAGGAGGGGCACTACCCTGCTTCCACAGAACATATGGCTATGACAAACACATCTCCCTGTGTGCACAACCCCATGTGTTTTACATCTCCAAGCAAAGTCCCCTGACAGTCGTTCTTGCCTCTTAGTTTGACACAGCACAAAACCATTTCATCATTGGTTATAAATTGAGTGTACTGTAAGAAAGAAAATGCTTTGGAGGTGTACAGCCAGCGTAAGAGGGGGTTGATTTGAAGGTACCTGAATGGCAGAAGCAAAACAGGAAACAGAGTACTATTAATCTCTGACAATGGTATTTTCTTAGAGTATTATTTTGTACTGTATTCTGTTGCTCAAAAAAATTATAAATGCTTTCATCATAAAAATATTTTTCAGAACTCAGAAAGATTTTGAAATGATGACAAAAACAAAAATGAAGCTCAACCCTCAGAATTCAGTAAGTTAAATGTGCATGTGCAGTTTTTCAAGTTTGTGTGGGGTTTGTTCTACAGTAGTATTATCTGACCTTGTTCTACAAAAGTAATTCATTCTCTTTTAGTATACAACACATGGTATAGTTAGAAAGAGAAACTTTGTCTTCTGTTTTCAAATGCTTTTTGACAGGTTAGCACTGAATATGAGAACCAAAACAAAGTGTTTTGAAGTTCTGTGACTTGTCAAAACTGCAAAAAATATTCAAAAGGAAACAGAACTTTACTTTGGGTTCACTTGCTGTCTGTTATTGTAATTATAAGCTGGAATTCTCTTTCAGAAGCTGATGCCTTGGGATCACCCTTACTACAGTGGTGTTCTCCGTGCTGAGAGGTAAGCTCCTTATATTGGTGATTGTAATGTAAATTCATGTCTTTATTTAATTCCTTGCAGTGAGGATAAGAAAAGTCCTCACTGTGAACAGGATTTCCCTCTTTGAAGGTGCACTTCAATATGAAAAAATAGAGTATTTGGTAGGGCAATTGTTTGTAACTTTCTTTGGCTACTGCTGGAATGCCTGTAGGAATTTTTGGCTCCTCTGTTTCTTTTTACCAGAAAGTGTTGGCCCTTGTTCGATGATATAAGAGGAAGAAATGGATTTAGAACAGCTAGAAGATCCTTATTCTTGTTTTTGGTTTTACCTCTTAGCTGAGTTGCAGTAATGTTTTAAAAATAACTTTTGATCACTGAATACAATTCAACTCCTCTTCAGATTTTAACTATTGTACATCTTACTGAACATACATCCACAGATTCAAATAGCAGCTACTTGAGTAGATCTTCCTTGTGTATGAATAGCATTCATTCTCATTTCTGCTGTAAAGACTGGGAAATAAACCCTCAGACTTAAATTGTGCACAAGACTTTTGTACATAATGACTTGTCTGAAAGACAAAAGCACTGCATGGTGCCTTCATTAGATCAGCAGTGATGACTGTTAGATTTGTGTTAGGAAAGATAATGTAAAGTTGTCCTTCTCACAGAGGGGGAGGAGAGAAGGTCTGTAGGTTGATGATTTGTTTGTTTGTTTGTTTTAAAACAAGCTTAGACCAAATGTAGCTGATGAAAATAGTTATTTGCTGTGGATCAGAAGGCTGTGGTAGTATAGACACAGCATGAAAGGATTGCTGGCAGTTGGCCTGACAGTTCCTGCTGCTTTCTTGTATTTTGTTACTGAGGCAGTATTTCTATGAGTGGCAGCTCTAATATTGGCCTTGTCTTAAAATACTGGATGCTCAGATGGGAGCTGAGCTCTGTATGTGCAGCAAAGTTCATGTCCTGTGTGTGCAGAATTTGCTGTGCAGGGGAGGGAGAGGGATGCCCAGCTGCTGGGTCTGCTCCCGGTAGCTGTGGTCAGAGCACTTAACACTCCACAGCGTATGCATGAATTGCTTCTTTCTGTCATGGCCAGGGAGTGGCAGCTTTTGTTTTAAACGGGCCAGGTAGCAGACATGCTTCTGTGGAAGTGGGAACAAAGTAGTGGTTTTGCCAAAGGAAAAGTTGAGGTCCGTCTAGCTTCACCTTTCTATCTTACCAGTCAGCAGCAATCTGGAACAGCATTCGTACTGATTTAAGATAACATCTTCTTGCTTGCAGATCTCATTTATCTTGCTTGTATGGAGTCTTCAAAACAGCAAGAATTACATTCTAGTATATAGTGCTTAACATTACTGTTAGGTTTGATTAAGTTTATTGCCTGTGTATATTTTAGACATATGTTTATTTTCTACATGCCCTATAGTGTATGCTTTCCTTATTTTCAGAATCAGTGTATCCTGTAAGGTTTAGAACATCAGGTGTAGAAGACCTGGTGTTTGCTTCTTTCTGTTTCTGCGGGACTGTCTTCTGATACTTTTTAATGTCTTTCTTAGGTGATGAATCTGATGAATCTAACCATAATGTGATTGGGTTGCTGATGATCACAAATAGATTATTCTGTTCATTTTGGCATTAGGAATTAAAAATACTTCCTTTCCTTGTAGGGCTCTGTAAAAGACCTGATAAAGTTACTTTAAGTTGAATAACAGCTTTATGAACAGAGAGCTGCAGGTAGATGAGACCAAGACATTGGCAGTGTATCTTTGCTATTTTATATTTATTCAGGCACCAAATCTGGGAGCTGAATTTGTGTGAAGAATCTCCTAAACCTGTGTAAGGCCTCCCTGATCAAAAGGCATGACTGAGCCCCAACTTTTTTCTTCTTCCAGGTTGGCAAGAGTAGGACTTTTTTTTCCCCTGGCAGGTGTTTCAAGCAGCTGTACCTTGCGATGTCTATACCCTATATATGTTCTGTTTGCCACTTCCTATCTACATAAATGTGAATCTACTACCCTTTATCTTGTATTTATACTTACCTCTGAACACATCCTTTCTTGAATGCCCGGTGTATGCCCCTGAGCATATTATGGTATGCTCAGTAGAACACTTCTGTAACTGGAAGATACAAACCATATCCATCACGAGGCTTTATACTGGTGGGAATTTGACTTATTGCTGTCTTTCTATCTGAGCCAATTATCTTGCAGTATTATATGAGGAAAAGTGATGCTGTTTTGTGTGTTTGATTGGTTTTCTTCCTGAGAAAATAATTTATACTAATTTATATAATTTCCCGAGAAAATAATTTATACTTTTGGTTTAGTTTGGGTTTTAATTTTATTTTATTGTGTCCTATTTAATTTTATTTATAAGAGAAATAATTTAGTTTTTACTTATTGCATCTTATTTGATTTTGCATTTTGTCATCAGGTAATAAAAAATACGTTTTCAAACAAATTACATTTCCTTTTCATGCATTTCTCCCATTCTAAATATACTTTGATTAGTAGTTTAATTGTTTCATTCTGGTTTTGGAATACATTTACTTTTAGCTCTGTGGCTTTTACAGAAGTGCCATGGCTGTATTTGTAATAGTTCTGTGCATAGAGCAAGGTTTACATTTTTTGTAGTGTTTTGGGATTTCTCTGTTCTCAGGATTTTTTTTTCTGCTTAGTAAAACGTTTTTGGTGAAGAGGAAGCAAATACATACTTCTGGGTATTTCTCTTGGACTACTGTTGTCACCGTGACCCCTGCTGATGCACAGAACAATAGTTTATTAGTTAGATACATAAAATGCAAATTATCTTCACAAACCTAGGTGTAAGTAAAGACACTACAGGACTTTAGTTATTGATTGAGTAGCTTAGCAACGTTCTAGCTGCACTTCAGGATGAAAGTCTTACTAGATGGGACAGTGCCTTTTGAAAGATTTAGTGTTCACTATTTTGGTCTATACCATTTTAATTGCGAACAGAAATGTTGGGAGTAAACTTTAGACACTGTGATCCTGATGCGATCTTTTACCTTTGCTTTAGTTCTCCAGATTTTTGACCACCTACATCAATTTGTTTCAGATGACACCGAAACTCACGACTTTTTAAATATATCTGGTTTATATCTGTAAATTCTGTATTTTAAATGTATTTATTTATATTCTGACTATGTTTATATTCGAAACAGCATTGGGGAAATAAATATTTTGTTAGATTCCTGATAATTAAAGAACTTCATGTGTACTTCTGAAGAATGTAGCATGTTCACATGCGTTTGGACGATTGAATCTTAGTCACATTGACTATCACGTCAGGTTGCCTTCAATTTCACTTTGCTTCTATGGTTCTCAACAGTTTCTGCTGTTTTGTAAATTGAACAGCAGGGGGAGCTCCAGACCCAATCTGTAAATTTAGCCGCAATAGTTTTGTTTCTGTCAGCTTTCATCAAGTCTTTTTGCGTGACACTTGGTCCTACTTCGTATTTGTAAGTCTCATAAGTGGTAACAGGATAGTTTAGAACTTAAAAAAATACATAATGCAGCCTCTGTGTCTTTAAACTCACACTGAGGACAGTGTAATGGTTTTGTAGCAGTAGTTTAAGTGACAGAGAAAATAGATGTCAATATAAATGTACATTTAATAGAAACTGCAGACAATGTCTGAAATTCATGGTAGTAGTATCTTAAAAGAAGATAATTAAGAGAACCTCAAGAATTTTGGCAGGCTGAGGGTGATAAAACAGTGAATGCTAGAACATGCTTCAGCATCTAACAAGTAAGAAGATGTCTAGTATGTATTTTATAAAAAAATAATACTGTTGTGCTTTCATCCAGGCAAGCACCATAGTATTAATTAAATCCCATTGCTTCTCAGTAAGTGCAGAGGCAGTTATAATTCTCAAGCACCTTGATCCTGAGAAGATGCTGACTACTTCTAGGTCATAAATAAAGCTTCCAGATGCTGAAAGAGAACTTTTAAGATGAACTGCTCCCCTTGAAAATGGAATTGATTGTATTTAAGCTGTTTCTGACAGAGGCACAGAACTGTTCTTGAGAACCATGAGTGGTGAGCTTAGTGCAGTTGGTGTTGCTTCCTCTTTCCCTGACCAGGCTGACCTTGCTGGCTATAATTAACTGTTGGGATTTTTGTCAAAATGTCACAGGCTTTATTCACCTTGCAGCTGTGATGTGCTTGGAGCATATTGCCCTCTGGACTAACTCTTCTCTTTGGGACTGCAGAATTAAATAAGACTGGCCTTGGGGATGAACAGAGAATCACAGAATGTTGGGGGCTGGAAGGGATCTCAAAAGACCATATAGTCCAACCTCCCTGCCAGAGCAGGATCACCTCAATGCCAAAATAAGCCACTTTTCTGCAGTGTGGGAAAGAGAAGCCACCACAGCAGTTGCAGATGTTTTGGATTTTGGCCTGACCATCTGAGTGAAAATTAGGACTAGCTCATTTCTTTCTTGTTGGGACAGTGCATAGACTGCTAGCCTCAGGGGAGAACGGGCAGCGCTTCTGTTTTTTCAGTTCAGTACCAAGGTACCTAAATGTAACTGAATCTTTCTCAAACTGCTAAAAGCTACAGCTAATGTTGACGTTTGCAAGTTACTTGTAAACAAACTCGTGCATGGCTGCCTCTTGTTAAATTACTTTAAGTTTTATGAAAGAGCGTTCTGTCGTGGAAACACCACATGGAAAAATAGCCCAGTCTGAGAAAAGTGTCACTCTCTTTAAATTGAAAGTTGAAGTGGAAAAATAATGCAAAATTTTAAAAGAACCAGGAAATATTTCAAATTAATTGTTCATATAAAAGGAAAACTTCAGTTATAAACAAAGTAAGTCACACTTTCTGATGTGCACCTAACATTAATTGTGTTAACTTAGCAGTCACCAAGCTAATGGACCAAGATTTTGGGAGGAAAACCTGAAGGTTACTGAGAAGGCTTGCTGTGAAGCAGAATTCAAGTTTCAAAGATTATTTCTTTATTCAGAACATCACAGAAAGGCAAAAAAAAAAATGTTGATGTGAAAACAAGATCAAAGCTAAAAGTTGCATAGAGTATTGATACCAAACCAAAGTTCTGAATTGCCCTCTGACCTCCTCAAAAATATTCTATAAAGTGAAGTTAACAGAAAGAAAAAGGGAATATGAAATACAGGTGCTACTCTGTGGTGGTTGAGGGTTCAAAGGCTTTCTGTTATTATTTGTAAGAACTCTAGAGTCTTCTATAAATCATGGTTTAGAGTCTCCCTTGAGGTAAAGAATTAAATTTCATAGTCTGGCATGTAATGAAAATTGGAAGGGGTTTTCCTTGTCTTGATCTCTTTAAGTTAACCTGAGGGGTTCATCTCACTTTTATCTTCCACTAACAAGTTTTTTTCAAGTTTCTTTGGAAGTTTTGACTGAATCTGTCTTATTAGAGACTGTTAACTTAGTGTTCTATATTTTTTCTGGATGTCAACAGGACATTTTTTCTCAAATAAGTAAGAAGTAAGGTTATGTTGGAGGCTACATTTAATAGCCACTGAAAGAGTTCTTGCCAAGCAGCTAATTTGCAATTAAGCGTCTGAATGCTTATGTTCAGGTGAAGAATGATCTCTTCTCGTGCATCCTAAATGTCCAAGTTTGTAAAAAGCATTCTTGTATAGAACAGATGAACATCGTGCTACACAAAACAGTTGTAGTTTTTGTCCAAATACATAGCTTAAATGGAAGTGATTTTAGAGCTCTGCATTTAATTTAGACTTAGTGAAGTCATACAATCTCAGGAATACTTATTTATAATCACATACTGCATCTTTGTTCTTCACAGAGACACAGCCTTTTTGTTTGAAGCCTGTAGTTCTTGAAGAATAACCAAACCTCATTGTGTCAGTCAACTTCTTTATAAAATCAGTTTAAAAATTGGTTTGACTCAATTACCACTCTTAAAAATAGTGCTGGGATGCATACTATAAGAGTAATGTTTCTGGATTTTTTTTAATCTAGTTTATCCTTTAATATAAAGGAGGAATTCACATCAAAGAAACTACTCTTTGATACTTCTACTTTATTTAGGAGGATACTGAGATTTCTCTTTGTAACATTTCTGAGCTTGCGTTCTGATACAGAGTACATAAGAAAATACTCATTTTTCCCTGGCCTTTGTTGTAAGTACATTTGACATTCTGAAATTCGATTTTTTTAATTTTTTTTTTCAGAATGAATTAAGTTACTGAAATAAGTTTTAAGACAAAATGAACAGACAAGGTTTGCTTGTTCATGTCTGTCCTTTATAGCCTGTTTTGGACATTCAAGCATTAGAGTTATACGGGTCTTCAGAAGCAACAGAACGATGTAATGTTAAAGGGACTTTAATTCTTAACTATAATTTTTAAAAAGTCAAAGTAGCTAACTGAAAGTTTATCACAGAGAAAAATACTATTTTCCACTGTAGATTATTAGTCCCTGTATATATTTGATGCTGTTTCTGGGTTGTTTGGAGTAAAAAACATATACTGGTGTTCTTTATTATTTTACATAAACGCACCACAGTATTTCCTATGTCTAAACTAAAAGCAATGTATTTGTGGTTTGTTTTTTTTTTAGTATCCAGTCATGTCTTGATTTCAGGAAATAGGCTTCTAGATTAGTAGTTATGTTTTCTCTCGTATATGCCTGTAACAGATGGAAATGTTATTTCCTTTTCCTGCTCCTCCAGAAGTACGTTCAGATCTTTTAATTTTCACATAATAGTTTAATAAAAATTGGATGCTCAAGGTCAAGGGTAGTAGAGAAAACTTCTGTAGCACCGCAGGTAGGTATCAAAAATGAATCCATAAGGGTTGAAAGAAGAAAGGGTCTATGGTAAGGAATCTTTTTGAGTTTGTAGTTCTCTGCAAAGATCTGTTGTGATTCATCAGACCACACCTATCACCTTTGCCTGTGTTTTCAAAAGCACCTTCCCATAGAAATGGCTGTTCTAATCATCCTCTTGGGATTCGAGTGTACAACATGCAGTCCAGTCAAGGAGGCCTAAGTTCCAGAGCTTATAGCTGAACTCAAAACTTCTGCAAGTTAACCCTTGTTGGTACCTTGCTAAACATGAAATTGGCACTATATTTGTGTCTGCTTTTCTCTGGTGACATAGGCATCCTAGGTACCTATTTGAAGAACCCCGAATCATGTTGCTAGTGCCCAGGACTCATATTTTAAGTGAAAGGTTATCCAGACAGGATGTTTGATTCATGTCTCGGCTTGCTCAGCTGACCCGAATCCTTTTCTTCTTTCTTAGGAAGTGCTTTAGCTATATTTTCATGTATTTGACAGCTTTGGAGACACTAGCAGAACACTATACTGCTGATGTTAGCATGCCATGTGCCTCATCTTCCTCAGCTGGTGCAGCAAGTAACCTGCAAATTACAGCATACAGGGAAATCTATCTTCAGGCACTTCTCTGCAGTTGCTGTCACTAAATGAAGCTCCAGTTGGTTTACAATGCAGATTTTAACTGTCTGTTTCCAGAACTTTAATCTTTCATGCTAGTAGCAGTAACCCTTAGCAGAAACTTCACCGACAGCATAATGCCTGTTAGTGTAGTTCAGTATGGGTTGTAATAACTTCCTTTCTGATTTCTTTTCCCAAAAATACTGGAATAGATTTCCCATTGGAGATAAAAATTGTAACTTGGCAGAATAAATGTAAAGGCAGCTTGCCAAAAACTGACCAGAGGCTGGTATTAAAGCAGCTGTTTCTTGCAGATTTATTTATTTATTATTGTTTCTTAAATAGAATGAACAAAGCTAGACAGCTACCTAAGTCCACAGCTGATAATCTCAGGTGCTTCTTAGAATGGTTGCTACTTCAGCATGTAGTATAATAAAAATAATTGCACAGTAGAGCCGTTAGATATGTAGATGATGGAACTCGTGTTGCTTTGACCAGTGAGCAGTTCAGGGGCTAAGCTGTAGTACCTTGGAAGCTGCTCCTTTTTTATATCGAGTCAGTCATTATCAGTTAAGTCATTACATAAAGTTTTCATTGCTAGACAAGTAATGTGCAGTGGAATGCCCTGTTTTGGTGAGGTTTTGTCGGGAAGCTTTTGTATGCATTTTCAAATACACTTGGTTTCGTATTTGAAAAAAATGATCAAAGAAACTGTACACCTGGGATAGAAGATGGTGAGCTTTGAGTTTCCCCTTTAGCTTCAGGAGAAATTAATTGTACAGTCTTGCATCAGCCCTCAGAAAGGCTCCGCATCCAACACAGACAAGCTCTACCTTTGTTATAGGGCAGTTTAAAGTGCTAAATGAGTGTTTGGTAGAAGTCTTTGTCTTGGAGTTTCATGTGGTCTTTCACATAACCTGGCTAGGGTCAAAGAATGTTTTGGAGATACAACCCAATACCCTTGAACAGCATTAGAAACTTCATTCAAAGAGCTGAAGGAAATTTGCCCTGTTTGTCACAGTCTCAGTCCCCATTGCTGCCAAGATGTGATGCTAACAGTGGTTTAGAATTGAAACACTGAATTAACTGTGCCTAGGAAGTGTTTTATTCTTGCAGTTTCACTAAGGTGATGAAGCTGTGAATATCTGAAGTTGGAGAATCACTGACTAGCAGACAGATGCTTTTTTTCTATCATCTGGAAATGATAAGTTGCTAATGGCTGCTACTGTTTGAGCCTGGAATCAAACAAGAATCATAGGATCATAAGATGTTAGATGTTGGAAGGGACCCAAAGAGATCATCGAGTCCAACGCCCCTGTCAGAGCAGGACAATCCTATCTAACACAGATCACAGAGGAACACATCCAGACAGGCCTTGAAAGTCTCCAGAAGAGACTCCACAACCTCCCTGGGGAGCCTGTTCCAGTGCTCTGGGACCCTTAAAGTAAAGAAGTTCCCCCTTGTGTTGAGGCGGAACCTCTTTTGCTGCAATAAGGGAACATGTAGTTTGCAAACTCTTCCAAATATACCCACACCTTCCATCCAGACTTTGGTTTTACAGATCTGGAGGAGATGTAGGATTTCCTGTTCTGCTAATTGAGTGTTCTTTTTTCTGTGAAAGATTCCAGTGTTTCAAATTAATGTCTTCCTTTTCCCCCATTGTTCTTTTATCTAATGTTACACCTTTCATTTTGCAGTGAGTAGCATTAAATGTTAAAGGTGAGGGCTCAGAAAAGTTAGTCATATGCTTGCTCTTGTCACTGAAAGGCAAGATCATCTCTTAATAATTCCAGGAACTGAATTATGATTATAGGACATCAGCTTCAGATAGCTGAGGTTTTGGGTAATTTCTGTTCCTATAAACACCCAGAGAGAAAGTTTACCTGAAGTGAGTAGAAGTTTGGTGTTAGATTCTCTTCAAAAATCAAGTAAGATCAACTACTGTTGAAGAGAGCTTATGTGTGAGGTAGGACCAAATTAAAAAATTATGAATTAGAACTCTGTTTTAGTGTCTGGGATGATTACTGCTCAGTGGATGTGGAGTCGTGAAAGATTTTTAAGATGTACTGTCCACTTCATGGAGCAGTAGGGTTTTTTTCAGTACCTGATAATCATTTTGATGTGTGTTACTGATTATTATCATCTGATTATGAAAATTGCATTATATTATCATAATCATATATGACTTGCAGTGCCTAGTAAACAAAAGGGCTACGGATGCCAGATGAGGTAAAATAATCACCAGTGTCTGCTGTCAGGGTTATCCCAAAGTAATTTAAATACCAGTCTTGTGTTACAAGACACTGAGTGCTACTTGAGGATTTTTCACTGTCTTTGATCTTTGTGTGCTGGTAGATACAAAGAAATAAGTGAGATTAGAACTATTCAAGTGTTTTTTTTTTTAACATTCTATATTTAAAATGTTGGGTTTAAAAACTTTAAATTTTCCGTGTTACTGTACATGATATGTCAGACATCTTCAAACATTAGTCAGTGTAAGGGGACCATTTCCCTTGGGGAGTCTGCCATCAGCCAGTATAGTTCGTTACTTGTGTTTTCATGTGTGACTGAATAAGTATTGTTCCTTTTTAAAAGACAAAACCATTACAGATGAATTCCCTTCTCCCTGTCTTTGGATAGCGACAGAGTATTACAAAACAGCTGTTACAGTGTTATGAAATACCTTCCTCCCATCCTCTTCATTGTGGAGTAAGTTCATGAGGGCAATGCATGTATTCAAGGAGTGCTGAGAGAGGAAAATACAGGGACTTCTTCCTGTAGTATTTGAACATTGGTTCTTCTTTCCATGAAGAAATAGCACTGCTTTCTTCTGATAGTGTGTAATTGTGGGTTTTGACAGAAGGTAACTTAAGCATTCTTCCTCTCTGCCCCCCAGCAAACGTGTTAATCCAGTATTTCATCTGAATGTGGTAATCATTTACACTCAGTATGAAGTGTTGGCCTCTTCTGATAAAGCCAAAATCTATCTCAGACTGCAACTGTGTGATCATAGTCCTAAGCTCCATATGACTTCTTCACAGAATGGTTGAACGTTGTAAGGGTCCTGTGGGGGCCATCTTGTGCAACCTGCTTGCTCAGATAGGACCACCTAGAGCTGGTTGCCCAGGACTGTGTGCAGATGACTTAAATATCTCTGAGGCGGGAGACTGCACAACCTCTAGAGGCAACCTGTGCCAATGTTTGGTCACCGTCACAGGGAAAGACTGTTTCCTGATGTTCAGAGGGTACTGTACCTCCTGTGTATCAGTTTGTGCCCATTGCTTCCATCCTGTCAGAGAATATCACTGAGAAGAGCCTGGCTGCACCTTCTTTACACTCATTATACTCATTAATATATATTTTTATATATAATATAATCCTTAATAAGATCCCTCTGAGCCATCTTTTCTCTAAGCTGTACAGTCTGTGCTCTCTCAGCCTTTCCTCACAGGAGAGATGCTTCAGTTATCTTAGCCTGTGTTGGGTTCTCTGTGGTATGTCCACGTCTGTCATTGTATTGAGCAGCTGAGCACTGGACACATCATTCCAGGTGTGGCCTCAGCAGTGCCAAGTAGAGAGGAAGGATCACCTCTTACAGGCAATACTTTGCCTCAAGCAGTCCAGGATGCCATGAACCTTCTTCACCAGCAATGGACCCTTGCTGTGCGTGTTCAAGCTTGTGTCCACCAGAACCCCCAGGTCCTTCTGTCCAAACTCTTTACTTGCTGAGTGGCTCCCAGGATATACTGGTGCCTGGGGTTGTTCCTCCCCAGTTGCAGGACTTGGCACTTCTTACAGAACATCATAAGGTTTCTTTCAGCCCATTTCTCTAGCTTGTTAAGGTTCTTCTGGATGCCAGCGTGACCTCCTCATATATCAGCCACTCCTCCCAGTTTAGTGGCATCTGTTAACTTGCTGAGGGTACACTGCCCTATCATCCAGATGATTAATGAAGGTTTTAAACAGAATTGGACCCAGTGTTGGCACCTGAGGTACACTGGTAGTCTCTGGCCTCCAGCTAGACTTTTTACCACTGATAACTCCTCCTGGGCCTGGTCATTCATCCAAGTTTCAGTCTATTTCCCTGTCTGCTCCTCCAGCCCATACATCAGCAGCTTCTTTATAAGGATCTTATGGGAAACAGAGTCAAAGGCCTTACTGGAGTCGAGGAAGGTGATGTGTGCTGCTATTCCGTTCTGTGCCAGGCCAGTAGTTTCATCACAAGAGTTTATTAAGTTGGTCAAACATTACTTGTCCTTGATGAATCCATGCTGACTACTTGTGATGACATTTTTTATCTTTCATATAGAATCGTAGAATCAGCCAGATTAGAGGAGACCTCCAAGATCATCCAGTCCAACCTATCACCCAGCTCTATCCAGTTGACTAGACCATGGCACTAAGTGCCTCATCCAGTCTTTTTTTGAACACCTCCACGGATGGCAACTCCACTACCTGCCTGGGCACCCCATTCCATTGGCAAATCACTCTCTGTGATGCTTGGAAATGGTTTCCAGGAGTGACTGGTTTTCTTGGTTGCTGTGTAAGTGTGGGTTAGTTTTGTGAAGTGTTTTCAAGGGTGCTTTTCTGGACTTTCTTCTCATTCTTGCATTGTCTTTTCCTGCAGCTGAACTCTGTGTTATGAATTACAAGTTTTAATTTCCTTCAGCTGTGAAAATCTGATTGTTTGATGTGACTGAGCTGTTGGTGGAGTTAAAATTTGAGCTACTGAATTGTGTGCTTCTAGTGCTGTATTATAGGCTCTTTCTTGAAATACATCATACAGTCAGCTTTCTTCTCCCAGTTTACAGGGAGGAAATAGCAGGACAGCCCCTGGGAGATACTGAATGTCAGAGGGAGGAAGAGGTGAAGGTACTAGATGGGCTTTGCACATGGTCATCATAGCTCTGGCATGGCTGATTGAAACAAGTTCAGCAAAAATCCTTGCAAAGCCCCCTCATACAATCTCCATGTGAAACAGCTTGAGCATGTCTGTATTAATGCTGATTTTGAGACAGAGATGTAGCTGGCCCTTGTGCTCCCTCTGGATTAATAAACCTTTCAGAAATTAAACCCAAGATACAGTTCTGCAGAGTGGCTTTGCAGAAACCAGTGTGATATGAGCAGGACTGGGATAGACCCAGAAGTAATAAATGCTACTTATCTGAATGGGCTCTGAGGAGACCTGGTTCTGGGTTGCTAGTCAATCGGAGGCTGAATTAGAACTAGACGCGATGTGTGACTTGAGAGCTTTTTCCATGTTTTAGCTATACAAAAAAAGCATCATGATCTTTTATTTCATTCTTAATATATTTTGAAATGTCATTTTCAAAACTAAGAATAACCATGTT
This sequence comes from Tricholaema leucomelas, assembly GCA_013400475.1. NCBI lineage: Eukaryota > Metazoa > Chordata > Aves > Piciformes > Lybiidae > Tricholaema lacrymosa > Tricholaema leucomelas. Next base: position 30,217 of record WAAF01013593.1, read on the forward strand.
TTGCAGCTTGAGCGGTAAACTTGGTTTAGTGTTCATAGTAGGATGGAGGATAATGGCAAAAGACTTTAAAGTGATACATCAAAAAAAACAGTCCTAAACTTTTATGGAGATTGTTAGAATAGAATAGAATAGAATAGGTTGGAAGAGACCTCCAGGATCATCCAGTCCAACCTATCACCCAGCCCTATCCAGTCAACCAGACCATGGCACTAAGTGCCTCATCCAGTCTTTTCTTAAACACCTCCAGGGATGGTGACTCCACCACCTCCCTGGACAGTTGTGTGTTGCTGCTAAAAAGTGCTATTTTCCCTTTTAATAAAATGATCATTTTAACAGGTCTTGTCATCTGTGTGCAGGAAAATATTTGGAGCAGAAGGAGAAGGCAATTTAGTCGTGGGTTTATTTTTTCATGGTAACGGGGTAAGCAGAAGGTGATCAGAGAGTGATGCTATAAAAATCTGGAGATGTGGGATTTACATATTACAGCTTTCCAAAGACTGCCACTGTTGAAGGAGTCACAGTTCTTTGGAACTGCTGACTTAATCTGATAATGTTCAGCATGTACACTGTAATTAACTCTGTACTACTGGGGGTCTCTGGGTCTGAAACACTGTCTTTTGTACGCCATGTTTCTGTGGCTTCTCTTCCAGTTTCTTTTAGAGACTTGGTTCCAATATTTTTACCTAGCTTCATCTAAAGTAATTTATATCATGTTTATTTTCTTCTTTTGGTTTAAAGACTCATTGTAAGAAGGAAAATGTGTGCATTGGAGCATGCAGAGTGTGATTTTGAGTGTTGTTACGCTTCTTCAACTTCTGTCAGTAGAGGCAAAATCTGCTTAAGTGTTCTAGTGTAATTAAAAATAGAGTGCAATGCTTTTGCTTTAGCTTCTCGCATTTGCATGTGAAAATAAGCAAAATTAAGAAAGGCTTGTAAATACTTAAAGGGTGGATGTCAAGGGAATGGGGCCAGTCTTTTTTCAGTGGTGCCCAGCAACAACAGGACAAGAGGTAACAGACACAAACTTGAACATAGGGAGTTCCATCTAAACATGAGGAGGAAGTTCTTTACTTTGAAGGTGGTAGAGCACTAGAGCAGGCTGCCCAGAGAGATGGTGGAGTCTCCATCTCTGGAATCATTCAAAATCCTCCAGAATGCTGTCTTGCTCTAGGGGAACCTGCTCTGGCAGGAGAGTTGCACTAGATAATCTCCAGAGATCCCTTCCAGCTCCCACCATTCTTTGATTTGTCAAAATCCTGTAAAAGCATACCTGTACTTTTGACAGATGTTGTTATGATAGTTGTAAAATGCTGCTGAGGTATGTGATCAAGGTAGTATAAAAGATACTAGAAAAACAAAACACACTGACATTCAGGAACGAGTGCTGTGCCATGGAGGAGTGGAGTCCCACTGCTATGCATCACTGTGCAGTGAAGCCTGGTATTGAATTGCAGCTGCAGTTGTAAGCAACCTATTGGCAAATGCAGTATCCCCACTGGGCTTCTTTTGTAGGTTTTGTCTTTTGTGTGTGGGAGTGGTAAGGAAGGAAAGGGATCAGTTAACTAGATGGGGACCAGCTGACTGTTTCGTAGCTGGTCTCTAAACCTTAACAAAGCATGGTTCTCATCTTTGATGTTCAGCTGCTGTAGTCTAAGTGATGTGTGTTTAAATTTCTGTAATTAGTTACCATGTCATTAAGAAGCAAGAGCACAAGAGCATGAAAGAAGATAGAGAGGCTGTGATTTTCCTAGATTTAAACTGTCATTCCTATGAGACCCCAGGAAGTGGTGTAAATAACTTAACACTCGTAGTTTGTGTAACGAGGGAGCAAGAAGATGTTTGTTTGGGGTGCGTGCACAGCTACGAGGTGATTACATTTCTGATTTTGCTGTCATTTCCAAAGACTTGTGTGGCCCTGAGCACCTTGTGGAAGGTCTAAATTTGCAAAGAATTTGGTATTTTGTTTACTTGTTAAGGTCAGAGATTTGGGATGTTTGAGCCCAAGTATAGGCTGCATATGTCTCTGAACTATTTGTAGTTTCTGTTTAGTTTTCAGTTTGTGCATGCAGAAGCATGATGTCTTCTACAGTGTCTTAAACATAACTAGTTATTTGACATTAGGCATAGGAAGCTTGGCCATGTTTGAACTGTGCATCACATACTTAAAATCTTCATGTGGCTCAAAGCTGGGAGTTCAGAAAGTCCCTAGAGCTTGAGCTGTGATTTGTGTGTGGAAGATAGTTGGGTCTCTCTGGTGTTTCTGTTGTTTCAGTGAAGACAAGACTACAGAGTCAGCAGTGCTTACTGATTGATTTCCTGCCCTAGCTGAGCGTTTGGCTTACACCACAGGGAAAGCCACCTCCATTTTCTGATCACTCACACAGTGCCGTCTTGGCATAGGAGTCACACTTGAGTGCTGGTGGCCTTCTGTGGGTGAAAAGCCGTAGCTTGGCCACTCATGGTGTTGCCATAGTCTGTTTGAACTACACGTTTGCCACATCTCTGAAAATCGTAGTCAACATCTGCTGAATTTGGTATCCAGACTTGTATATAAAAAAACTGAGTTACTGTGAAGCACTAACCAGTGCTTATAATTGTGCCACAACTAGTCTGTGACTTACTTTCACTATATTAAGAATAAAGACGAACGTGCTCAATAAGGACTTTGAGGCTTATCTGGTGTATTTTGTCACATCCTGTGATTTGAAGATGAAGAATATAGTTTCATGAAGCTCAGCTAATGGACTGCTTTGGGGTTCTCATATTTCCTTAGGTACAACATTGATCCTGGCTTGTACTGTCCATTTTTCTCTCTTGGGGCATGCATGGAAGGTTTGAACTGTTTGTTCAGTCAGCTCCTAGGAATCTCCCTTTATGCTGAGCAGACACAGAGAGGAGAGGTTTGGTCCGAAGATGTTCGGAAGTTGGTAAGTGTCCTTGTTCTCAGTCTCTGAAATGACAAAGGGAAGTTACATAGGATGGTGTGTTCCTCTGAGCCACGAATCAGGTTTTGTTTTTATATTATTTGGGTACCTGTCAAAAGCACAGACTAGTTGTCTTTATTTTAGCTGGAAGTTAGACCTGAAGGACTTTCTGCTCTTAAGTGCCTGTTGTATGCTTGGTATTTCATGGTCTTTATAGTAGGCCTCTGTGTGAAGTGTGTCTAAATCAGAAACAATTTCTCTTGAGGTCGTTGTTACACCTTTGAAGCCATTGTTCTGAATGATCCCTACTGATTTTCTGATTTCAGTTCCTAGGTTACCCTATTCCAGCAGTCGCATATCTTTGCCTCTATGTTCTTTTATTTTGTACATCACCTTCATTTTGAAATTGTTTTTTCTGTCCTTTTCTTAGGGGAGGATGGAAATAAAAACCTTGGGCAATAATTTATTCATCAGGTTCCCAAGTTCCTCTGTTGTCTTAATTTCCATGATGTTCACAGACACATCTCCTTCACTTCCACCTCCAGCAAGAGCTGTTGCTCTTTATATCCTGTGGGTCAATTTGTAATCACTCCTTACTCTTTCTGTCTGTGCTTCCATGGTAAAGCAACTTCTGTTACTGTTGACTTCTCAGAAGTCATTTTGGTGCTACAGGTAGTGTTACTTTTAATACTAATCTGTTAGTAACTCCTTTTGAGTTAAATGTTTGTAGTTTTAGGGATGCACTGTGAATCTTGTATGTGTTTTGGTTTTTTTTTTCAGCTAAAATGACCAGCAATTTTATATTAATTATTAATTTAGATTAATTATTCCCACTTTATTTGTCATTTACGTAATCATAAATCTGGATATTAGAATACTCTGTCTTCAATTTTATGTATCGGTGCTTTCACTGTGGAAATGATACTTTTTTTTCTCCAGGCTGTTGTTCATGAAACCGAAGGTTTGCTAGGGTACATCTATTGTGACTTTTTTCAGCGACCTGATAAACCACATCAGGTAACATTTATGATTTGATTCCAGCATGAGTTTTATTTGAATAATGACTGTAGCGTTACGGCCTTTTGCATTCCATGAAAGTTTAGTAAAAGTTACCTTTATTTAAGCTAAACAGGGAAAGTTTGCGATTTCAAATGTGATTTTAGATAAAAGATTTTCATGAGTAACCTTTCATTTAAAAAAAAGTCACCTGATAGCCCCAACTCAAGACTCTTTGTTCTACAGATTGATAGACCTTACGAAATGTTGTAGAAGCCTGTTTAGAGAAATGGCAGATTTTTAAACACCTTGTTTTTTTCTGGCCTATTTACAGGAGAAAAAAAAGAGGAATTTTTAATACTTTCTAAAGGTGAAAACTCATAATGACAATTAAGTTCCAGCTTTTGTAATTTCATTATTGTTTTAGTATCATTGGTGTAGTTACATTGCTGTCCCTATGTTTGCTTTTATCTTGGCAAGGACTGTCACTTTACGGTTCGTGGAGGCAGGCTAAAGGAAAATGGAGAGTACCAGCTGCCTGTCATTGTTCTTATGCTTAGCCTACCCCATTCAACAAGGAGTGCACCGACACTACTAAGTCCTGGTATGATGGAGAATCTCTTCCATGAGATGGGGCATGCTATGCATTCTATGCTGGGAAGAACTCGATACCAACATGTCACTGGTAAGAAAGTTAGAATAGTGATTTTTTTTTTTTTCTTTTTCCCCTAAATATGTAATTTTTAGGAGGAGGTAGATTAGAAAAAAATAAGGAAAGAAATTCAATTTTAAAAAAACCCAAACAAAAAAAACAAACCCCAAGAAAATAGAAGAGGGAGAGCCAGAAACAGTTGAGTCATGTTGATGCATCTGTATCTTTGACTTGGAAATGCAAATCACATCCCCAGATAGTATCTAAAACCTAACCAAACAGCACTTCAGTACAACCAAACAACATTTCTCCGAATTACACATTTGTATCTCTTCTTCGTGTAATGCCAGTCTTTGTTCTAGTGGTGGTATCCACTCTGGCAAGTTTCCTTTACATGGAATTTATAGTAATGGAACAGTTGGAGGATTGAAATTAAATTGAGCTAAACTTGTACCTCGTGTAAAAGTACAATGAATCCTGGGTTGGAAAAGATTTAGAAAATTGAATTAAGGAAAATTAGTACATTTGTTCTTGCAAAAAAGCATACACTGGCAACAACAGAAAATATGTAAAACAAGGCCTGTTCTAGTTGCTTCTAATTAAAGCAAATTGGGTAAATTTAAACCATGTTGTATTTGCAAGCATGAATAACTGGTAGGCCTTTTTCTCATGCAGAAGCGAACATGAGTGAGTGAGCAGTAACAGCTTAGTGGATGCACAGAAAGAAATATTTCCCTTTTCTCATTTAGTCCCTCTTTGCAAGCAGTTGCAGTGTGTGTATCATCTGACAGCTTGCAGGCTACAGTAGCTCCTGTAGTTGTGGCAAAGGAGTCAAAGGCATGTTCTGGCTGCAGCACCTTGTCATGCTGTTTTTCTTACTGAAGGACCGCTCGATGTATCTTTTTCCATAATAGCATCCTGGAAATCAAGCAGTCGAACAAAACTACCTGAAGGGAAGTTGGAGCAAGCAGGGAATCAGCTTCTTGATGGCAGGCAACAGGACTAGAAGAAATGGTTACAAGCTGCACCAGGGGAGGTTCAGGATGGATGTTAGGAAATAATTCTTCACTGAAAGGGCTATCAAACATTGGTATGGTCTGCCCAGGGCAGTGGTGGAGTGACTGTTCCAGGGGGTGTTCAAGTGGCGTGTGGATCTGGCCCTTAGGGACACAGTTTACTGTTGGCCCTTCAGTGCTGGGCTGAGGGTTGGACTGGATGATCTTTAAGATCTCTTCCAAGAAGTTACATTCTACGATTCAGTTATTCTGTTCCTATCTTGACTGAAAGATTTTTATTTTTTTTTTTTTCCCCCAAATGTTTTGCCATTTTTATATTCTGGTAATGATACAAATGGAAGCCTGCAGTAGAGTTATGTGTTACCAACAGATACTTTACACCCAGAGACGAAATATTCCTTAAGTCTTTCACTTAAAATTAACATAGGTTGAGCTGTTCATTGTTAAATGAACACTCTATGCTTTTTCACGGTAAGCTCTATACTCTTTGGAGCAGTTAAGTGCTGTCCACCACTCCTTCCAATCATATGACTTTGTTTGTCTTGACCTTCAGGAGTACTCGTATGTCCAAAGTAGCTGCTTTGATGGAGTACTCTTGTGTTGAATTGTATGCCAGAGTCTTGAAGGAGCAAGAAATACCTGATTTTTAAGGTTCAGGCTTTTCACGAGCCTCTTGTATGATTTCAGCATTGCCCTAGCTCCAAGTAGTCCTGCATCCCAGGGGAATTCACTTCAGATCTAGCACTGCAGAAGTAGTGTCAGAGGTCAGTCATGTTGCTTCTGCAAAGAACCTCTTTTGTAGGGATTGGAATGTGTGACAATCAAATAGCTTGTCCCAGAGATGTGTTTTAGGGGCCATTTGTTCTGATGAGATGCTAGGATGGCCAAGAGTAGAAACAAGAGGACTACAGGCTGTTGTGAGAACAAAAAAATTGACGTTCTGGTTGACATCTTTCCTGTTCTCCCCTGTCCTGTCTCCCTTTTCTCATTAACATTCCCAAATATTCAGGAACCTAGTGGGCCCAAAACTTGGATAAAACTGTATGATTTTGGCTTAAGATATGCTTATTTTTAAGTTAGTCTGCCATGTCACTATATTTATTTAGTCGTTGTTGAATGCATATGCATGCATAACATTTTCAAGAACCTAGCTAAGCTCATCATGCAGTAGAAAACATCTACATTTGTTTTACAAGAGGGCTAATGTCTCCCAGATAAATGTCCACCCTTTCATCTTTCTGACCTACAGATAATGTAATTGTTCAACTGTTCAGACTCTTTTAATGGTTCTTTAAAGAATTTTGTCACTTTATTAAGGAGCACTGAGGTCAACAGTTGGACTTCATGAACTTAGAGGTCTTTTCCAAACAAAACAGTTCTGATTCTGCAGGCATTTGTGTTGGGACCCACCTTTTCTTAGGCTTTAGAAAAAATATTTTCATCTCACAAATACTAAAGAAATGTAATGGCACAAATAAGGATTGAGGTATTGTATAAGAGTTAAATGATTCAATACTGTGGTATTAGAAATAAAATGCAGTGCAGAACTACACAGTACAGATAGTGTATTTAAAGAGTATGAAGAGACTTTATGCTGCCAAATGGATGTTTCAACAGTGATGGAGGAACAGAAGCACATTTTTTTTGTGTCAGTGCAGAACTGCAAAAAGCTAATCTATCTGTGAATGGGGCAAATGCGATGAGATAACATTGGAAATGCATGTGGACAGCAGTAAGAGAATGGTTAAGAAATGCTGGTGAAACCTCATGCAGTGCTTGGGTGTGCTTTTGTGTCTCTGGTCTGAGGGTGACTTCTGAGAAGCAGGTGCAGAGAAGAGATACAACAGTCCTTTATCTTGCCTCTGGATAATAACATGTGAGAAAGAACGTAGTTTACAATTTAGGAGGTGAAAAGCAGCATGGGAAACCCTGCTTTACTAAAGAGCAGTATTGTTCTGAAAACACTGTATAAATAGATGACAAATTTGGATTAAACATTAGAGAAAGATTTGTAAAGATCAAAGAAGTGATTTTTAAAAATAGTCTTCAAGAAATAATAGTGAAAGCAAAACCCCTACTTAATTTAAGAGTAGTTTTGAATGTTGACATTAGCAGGCAAGTAGAGTTGATGACCCAGTGCATCTGTTAATAAAGCGGCAACTTTGTACATCCCTAACTTTAATATAAAGGTCAGAAATGCAGCTTTGTGTAAGTGAGGTGTTATGCTTCTTTATCAGCACCTTAGACAATGGAAGTTATTAAGAGTACCTAAGAGTTTTGAGAAAGTGCTTTTTGAAAACACTAACTCTTAAGATGGCACCTAAGATATTACACTGTCTATAGAACATCTCTTCAGTCTGCAAGCGTGTTCCTGGGTGAATGACTTGGGATTATTAATCAAGTTTTATATAAAGCATGGTTAAGCTCAGCCAAGAGAGGGAAGCTAAAAATTGTACCTGTGAATGGGATTAAGGCAGAGTTTCATTTACATTGTAGTTTGATTTAGGTTTAGGACACTTAAATATATTTGGTGTTTCATGTACAGCCAGTTTGGCTGCAGTCTGGTTTAGTTTAAAAAGGGTGTGAGTCAGAGCTTTATAAGGTGCCTCTCCCAGCTGTTCAAATATTTTGTTTTACTTTGTCATTTATAGTAAAATGTGTAGGATTATAATGAAGTTTTTCTGGCAATACATACAATAATGCTATGGAAATAAAATATTGGCTTAATAAATGAAAAAAAAAACCCAGTATTAAAGTTCACCAAAAGTCCAAACTGGAAGTTGCTATACCTTTTGGAAAGAGTTAACTATTCGCATTAGTGAAAACGGCAAATGCTAATGTGTACAATTGTTCTATCTCTAGGCACCAGATGTCCCACTGATTTTGCTGAAGTTCCCTCAATTCTGATGGAGTACTTTGCAAATGATTATCGAGTGGTTAACCAGTTTGCAAGGCATTATAAGACAGGACAGGTAGGGAAAGTTAATATGTTAAATATTTAACGATAAATGTATTCAGGAAAAATAATCACATTTTCACATGTTATTTGTTAATAATGTTTGACGTAGAACTAAACAATAGACAATATGATTTCTGATATTCAGACAAAAGTTACTATTCTTATCACAGAAAAGGTAGACCTAGTCTGTAAAAGAACAGCAAATGCTTATACTCGAGGTTCCAATTACATGTTTAAAAATTGCAACCTTTTTTTCCTGCATAAGTATAGTTTCTGCACTGCACAAACTTAGTGCAGCAAGTGAACAACTTCTGTGTGAATCAATTTATGTGGAATGTTTTAATTACAGGTGAGTTGTGACAAATACGACGATTCATCTTTGAACTGTCTAAATATGGCTTGAAATTAAATCTCAGATACTAAATCACGGAAATGGCAGTGATCTCCATTATTTAAGACCTCCCATTTTTGCAAAGTGTAGGGTAGCAATTTAAGTATTTTGTGATGAAAAATGTACTGGTTTATTTAGGATTAGTTTAAGATTAGTTAGATTCTGTCAGTCATGAATCTCTCTGAGTTAAAGCTCTGATCGTTTTCCTTGTGTAAAGCTGTCTAAAGCTGTGCCAATCCACTCTCTATGGGGAGATGGTGCTCCTTGAAACAAGATGATTTTCTTTGGCTTTTTTCACCATGGCAGCAGAAGATTTATATTTGTATATTTGTACAGCCATTAAAAAATACAAACCAGTAAACAATAACGAAAGATCTTTTTCTAGTGCCTTTGATTGACGCAGCTTTCAGTGTATAAATGTGATGATTGAAGAAGCCATCAAAGCCAGGAAGGGCCCTTAAGTTGCGTAGTATTATACTTCATTGACTCTATTTGTCCAATACTAAGCATTCAGTATATTTCAGTGGTATGAAGGTGGAATTATGCTTGTGTCCATTGAACAGTTAGAATAGTGTTACTTTACCTCTATTCTAACAGATACTGTCTTCAGAAATTTACTCTGTAAATGAAGTCCCCTTGAAACCTGGGAGTCAAGAGTACTTGGTTCAGGAGCGTTTGTCATTTTTATGTTTGAGTGCACATACCCAAATGCTGCTTTCTAAGTGTTCTTTATAATGTTCATGTAGTGTTTAAACATTGAAATTAACCTGACTGCACACGAGTTCAGAGAATGAACTTAACTAAAACATCTGAAAGAGCTTTGTGGAATGTTATTTATGGCTTTGTATTTTCAAAGTGATTTAACAAATCTAAACCATGTTGAGTTGCAGTGCAAAAGCTAAGAACTAGGCATCATGTCCCATTTGGCATTTCTATAAACTTCTGTTTATTGGTGGTGAAATCTTGCCCTTTCAGAGATAAATTCAGAGAGGTTTAATGTAGAATTTTGGTCTCGAATGGGGCAAGAATGGATCATGCAGGAAGATGAGAAAACAAGTCTAAAACTGCTCTGTGGCTTTTGAAGTCTTTAAATAGCTTCCTTTTCGATGACACCTCTGCACCCTTCTTCTCTTTTTTTTAGAATGCATTTTTAACCCAATGTTCAGCATTTATAAATATGCTTTGGATTATGTTTGTTCATATCAGCTAGTTTTAAGAATATGATGTCACGTTACTGTATTTATTGTTTAATTATAAATGGATTGAGGCAACCTTCCCTTGAAATTCAGGGATAGTTACAGCAGTAACTTTTAGCTGTTGTATATGTGCGTATACAAAATCTCAGCTCTCTTACATTTACAACTTTGTAGAAGTATTTTCTGTGTTTGATTCCTGAATAATTTTGTTGCTTTGCAAACAGAAATTTGAATCAGTGTCATCTTCTGCAGCTTTTGGTTGTTTAAAAGAAAAAATGAGTTCATGTTACCTCCCTTTCAAGGGGAAGTAAAAAAAGAAGGTGAAACTGTTGAAGTGTGAAATTTCTAAAACCATTTAATTCAATTGCTGTTCTGTATGAGAACTTGGATTATGTGTTGTCTTCAGAATGAAGAGACAGCTTTCTGTGTGAGGGGGATCTTTCCTGCGACAGTGACATCAGCATAGGGTTTTTTACTGACCTAGCTTGTGAGGTGGCAGTGCAGACAATTTGGAAAAGCATCCTTCTTTCAACATACCTGCATCTATGCAGTTTTTGCCTGTAAATTTTAGGTGGTGTCACTTTTAATGCTCCCTGATGAATGTAATTACAGAAAACTTGATACTCTCATCTTATGACTGCCCCCACTGTAAAAGCCAGTTGTAGAAAGATTGTTTCTCTGGATCCTCACTTAGGATCAGTGTTTATCCTTCTAGAAAGAAGAAGGGGGAGAGGTATTGTTTTGACAGTTAAAACACTTAAAACTGTCTTCTAGTAACACTGCAGAAAAAAAATTGGTGAGTAGGTCTTCAAAGATAAGAATGCATTATGCATATATATGTGAATTGTGAGGATCTGGTCCAAAGTAACTTGAAGTTTACAGAAAGCTTGTGCTGTTGAATACTGAGGAGTGAAAACCTTCCAAGCTCTCCTGGAAAAAGGAGCAAGTCTTCAGAATTTTATTCAAAAACCTGGCCAGCACAAAAAGATTTGTTTCAATAAAGTATCGAGCCTGGTTTTCCTTTTGTCTTAAAGGTGACTCCAAACAGAAAATCCTTGGATTTGGTAAGGAAAAAAAAAAAAAAGGGGAGTGGGAGAGGGGAAGAAGGCTCTTAATCAGTTACCAAACTTGAACTACTTAGTTAAGCTCATGAAGTAAGCTATACCTATATATGAGATTATAGCAGGCAGTCTGGATTGTGTGTACCATTCCATATCACTGTGTGTGTTTAATTTTAAGTGCATAGATACGTGGTAGGTCTGTCAAGCTAAATAATTTTAAGCTTCTGTGTCTTTGGAGGCTCCCTCGTTCAAAGGGAGCAGTATTTCAGCTGTCCAAATTTGAAGTGTCTTCTTTTGTCACAGAGTTGGAATTACAAAGGCAATATTGTATTAGCATGATTACAACAATAAACCCACATGTAGTAAATCGTCATACTGTGTTGTGATTACTACGCAGCAGTAAGGAGCTAAGCATGCTTTGGGACACAGATAATTCTGTTCTTGGAGCCACCATGGCTGAAAATTTCAGGCCAAGTTCTTAATGCTACTTAATAGGGAAGGAAGGATAAGTGGAACCTGAAGTCAGTCATGCAGTGTTGGAGTTTTAGAAATGGAATGGTTATTCAATCAGCATACTTCTAGCCAAAGCTCTGTGAAGTCTTTCTTTTACAAAGAGGATGGTTTTAGTTTTATCAGAGAACTGATCTTTTAGAAGTAGTAAGATAATTATGCAGATGCATTTATTTTTCTTTACTTAGCTACTTATTAAGGGGCTGTATGAGATTGCAATGGAGCAAGGAGAAGTAGGTTCTATTGTCTGAAAAAATTCATCTTCCTCAGTGCACTCCAGACTTCAGCTTATCTGTATGCCTGACATTCACAAAACCAAACTTTCTGGATGAGTGCTGATCTTTAAAAAACTCTCTGCAATCTAATTCTGGTTCCCTGAAATATTAATTTTTAAAATTATAAAGGTGCTTTCGGGAGAAAAAAAAGTGATCTCCTTGTTATCAATCTCAGTCTAATTTGGGGAATGTTTTTATGGTGTGAAATACTGGTTGGCTTATGAATTACAGTCACTGCACAATGTCTGAGCCAGGTAAGAAGCACTGGTAGATTTAAACCAAAGGACACTGATGTTTTTGCACTTTTTTTGTCAATAGGTATTATTATAGTGATTTGTAATTTCCTGTTGATTTGAATCTGCTTAACAATAAAGCTTGATCTTCAGGGCAGAGTAGATCTATATCACTTGTTTAGTATTCACATGGCTGCAAAAAAAAATCTTGGAGACTTTTAGAATTACCCGTGTTTTACTTGGTCTTTATAAGGTGGTAAGCCATCTCCTGGGCAGAGAGATTTTAGTACATTATTAATGATCATTTTATGTCTCCTCTTAGGAGTTCAGTTGAGAAAGGCTAGATGCTTATAGCAGAACATAAGGAAGAAATGGGTGAATGCAGAGCCACATTTTCTGTTGAGGTTAGCTACTAGCAGTACAATTAAAACATCCAGGCAACACTCTGTTGGGTAGGGAATCTATAAGAAATGCTTAGCTCTGAACAGAGAATTAGACATGCTTCATTTGTTTCTTGAGCAGGGCTAGATGTGACCAGCTCTCCCAGGGAGTGTACAAAGTCTGACTGCATTGCAAAACCTTGCTGCCCTGTGCCCCAGTGAACTGAAAACTTGAATTTCCCAATTCAGTTGAGGATCTCTGGGACAATGGTTTACCAGAATGCCAGTTAGAAAAGTCTTAGTGCTTTTTGTTCTATTTGTTTTGTGTACCAAGCCTGTGTGATTAACTTTGTCTTAACCGTCATGTATTATAGCTGAAATACAAAACTGAGAGTCCATTATATTGAAAGAACTGGTTTGACCTTACTGTTATGAGTGCTCTTGGCTTTAACACTCTTAAGTTATAAATGTGTAAAAGAAACACATTTGCTGTTGCCAAGTTTTTGGGTGTTCAGCTGCTCTAACACTGACACACAATACAATTAAAAAATTTCCATCCAATTTTCTCATTCTTTACTCCATTAAAAATATACAGCTGACCACTGAAGAGAGCAGTTGTGCTGAATTCCACACTACTTCACTAGGAAATGAAAGCCTCCAAAAACCTGCCAAAACTTGCTGCTAGTTTTGGAGCTTAATAATAAAATTGGTTCAAAATTCTATAAGTTTTCTTACACAAGGATTACTTGCATGACAACTGCAAGTGTTACTGCAAACCCGTGCGTGCTTTACTGCCAGTGTAAAAAGTCTTTGAAATGCATGCTTCAATCTGTATGAGAGGATGAGACAAGAGATGTTTGTAGAGCCAAGAGGAAAACTGTCCAACCAAAATACTTTTTACCATTTGTAATTTTATTTTCTACTTCATTTCTTGCCTTGGTAACTTTTCTACATAATTATATGTTGTTTTGAACAAAAGTAAATCCAGTATGGAACCATTAGTCAGCTGCAAGAATCTTTATTACTATGGCAAATTGCTCATTTAGTAGTCAAAAATCACGGTGTAATTTCAAACAGGACTTTTGTATTTGGGAAGGGTAAATACTGGCCCAACAAAGATACCCTGTAGGACAGACTTCATGTTCATTGGTTCATTTTTCTGTGATGAAATGTAACAGCTGTGCGCGTTTATGACAGGCAAAATAGTGGATGTTGTTCTATCCCATTTTTTATCCATCTTTCTCTCGGAGAAGAGGTTACAAGCCCTGGCAAGCCACTGCATAAAACAGCTGTGCAGCTTCAGAGTTTTTCTTATCTTCTTTAACTTCCGCAGTTAGTTGATAATATTTTCTTCACTTACATGTAACTTTCTGGAGATGAGTTTTCAGTCTGTGAACATTAACATTGTTTGTATTGAAGTCATATTATTTGCACTGAACCTAAACATATGCCTCTGCTATTGGGATTTGTAGACTTTGATCTATCATTTCTTAAACACTACAGCACAACGTGAAAGTCTACGTATGCTTTCAGAGTTGAGCTGTATCACTTTGTACAAATGAGCAGTAACTTCAGCATTTGAGCAAGACCTAAGTTGCTTTAACCATACTTTTTATATGGTTGGTTAATAAAACTGCTAGCAAGAAAAGTAATATATGTGCTTATTAGGAAGAACATGTGTTGAAAAGCTTCAGAAATACTGGAAGAAGTGTAGGGTCAGGCAGTCATATACAGGTACTCTTGAAAATCTGCCATTAAAAAGGCTTTGGATGTACTTGCAGACGTCTGGATAGAAAGCGAAAAAGAATTTGCTTAATGGCTTGAAAAATCCTCTGACTTTCAGCCTGTGGTACCATGGAGAATATTATTGCCGTAGGTGTGGAATACATTGAACTTTGTTAAAAATTTCAAAGGGTAGATATTTACTGTGAAGCATTTTTAAGTGGCTTAGGGTAGAATATCTGATGCTATAGCAATTGGAGTTATGAAAACCTCATCAGCTCAGTGGGAATTATCTGAGCCTTTGTGTAAATCTAGGTGAACTGTGCTCAAAGACCAGCTAAAAAGTCTGTTCTAAAGCCTACTTTGACAATCAGTCAGGATGACCTGGGAGGACTTCAGCTGCCCTGTCCTTTATCTCTAAAGACAGTTGTATTTTTAAAAGATACATAAGGCAACATTGAATCAATTTGTAGAAAACAAATGCTGAGACCCCGTGATTTCTTGATCGCTATATAAATTACTTCTGATAGCTTAATTCATAGAGTTGCCCGTCTAATGTTTTGTTAGCTAATGAGATTTCTTTCCTCAATGCAAAGCACTTTAAAATATGTTTTTATTAGCACCTATTTTTTTTCATCTTCAGCCTTTTCTAATGTTAAGCAGAGTATTTACAGATACACAACAATTCTAAACATGTCCTGACTTCTTTCTTTTATTGAAGCCACTACCAAAAAATATGGTATCAAGACTGTGTGAGTCCAAAAAAGTGTGTGCTGCAGCTGATATGCAACTCCAGGTATGTTCTTTGCATTCTGGTCTCTACTCTCTATCCAGAACTTACAGAACATATTTTAATTCATACAATGTTACAAAGCTTTTATTGTTATGTAGACATATTATCTAAATACATGCAAGCTAGGGAAAAGTAATTCATTTTTATATTAATCTTCATGTTTGTTTTTCTGAATGTATTCTCTGCAGTTTGATTAAAGCTGTATGTCTAAATCTACAGGAAAATATTGGGGCAACTACACCTTTGAAAATGATTGAATTATCAGAATTTCCAGATAGATTGAATAGGTTGAAGATTGAATGTTCAATTAATCGAATCATTTAAGGAGAACTTGCAGCAGAGGGAAGTATTGTGTACTTCAGGATTGTTAAAGTGTAGCAGGACAGAAAGATACAGGCCACCTTAATAAAATCAAACCACCTCATTTATATACTAAAGTGTGATTTGAGCTTCTTGGCTTCTGCAACTCCACTGTAAAGGTGGCAGTTTGTTACTGCCATCAAAATTGTCAGTGGAGCTATAAGGTTGTAAGGCTTCCCTGTCACAGTATGAGGAACAGTAATTAAATTAAAGAAACTTTGTTTTCAGTGGGTAAATGTGACCTTCATCAGCAACTGTCAGTGTTGCTTTTCTTCAGAGGAAATAAAAGGAAGTATGGTTCTGAGTATTTAGGGTTTTTTGGTCCTGTAACAGCCATTCTCAGTTGTGAACAGTAGCATTAGCATTGATTTAAGTGTTTTTTACAGTGAGAGTTTGCCTGCATTTAAAATGCTGCAAGCTTCTTCTGTGTGATCATGTTTGGTTTCTTGAAATCTTGTTTTTTACGTAAGCCAGAAGCATATAATTTTCCTTTTTACAGCTGACCTAGTGTTTAGATAAGTCTGCTACTACCTTAAAAAAGGATAGTAGCTATTTTTGAGATGTGGAAAGGGACAAATTTAAGCATTCTATCTTTGTAATTCTTTAGTTTGAAAAGTACCCAAATGACTGCAACAGATGTGAGTCGCTTTAGTTAAGCTAATTTAGAAGAAAAACTTAGTTGAATATTTGCAGTTTGCTCCGTGTAGTTATTTGCAGTAGTTTAAAATTAGAATGCTGGAGTGTGGACGTGTAAGAGTATACACATTAGTCACACTGATCAAAACCAGACTTAACACTGTTTTCAGTATACACATATGTTTGTAACTGGTTAAACTTCAGGGATTTTTGAATCGTGCCTTCAGCACAGTGCTGGCTGTGCAGGTGTTAACAAAGAAGATGCTACCTGTGGCTATACCTCTGTGATGTGAAAATAATTCCACCCTCTGTACAGGTCTGATTTTGAAGTATATTGCTCTTGGCTCTAAAAGGTTCTTGTACAGAGGTAGCTGAGAATCCAGAAAGAACGTGGGCAAGAATACAATTAATTCATGTAGGATTTTTTGGGGGGGGAAATAATTCAGGATTGAAATAAACTTTATAATGAGAATGTTTAGTGGTGAGCCTTTATTCATGACCTCTGCTGACACAGAATAACTTCCCAGTGTACAGAGCAGTAACTGCCAAAGTGCTTTCAAATATGCCCATTCTTTCCAGGTGTGTTCATGACTATATAGTTCTGACAGATTTTCTTTCAACTTTAAAGTGTATTTGTTATCTCATCAAGGTTTGAGACCAGATTGACAGTGTGGGGACTAAAAGGGCTCGTAAACAAAGAACTTTAAGTCATAGATATATATGAGCAAGAGACATGGCCTCTTTGTCCTGTGGCAGAAAGATGGTCTTAGAGGTGATTGATTGACTGATGATCTTAGAGGTCTTTTCCAACTATGGTGATCCTGTGGCATGCTCCAGAAGTGAGTCAAGGAGATGTCATTGCATCAGTCCCATAGAATGTCCTGTGCAATCAACCTGCTGCTGTGGGCCCTCCTGAGATCTCTGTAGGGTCTGTCTCAGTGTGACTCCAGACCCCTTGCTTTAGAACTGGTAGGGAGAGCACACATCTCCGTTGGGCTGAAATTCATGCAGGTTGGACTGCTGCTGGCAATGATGCAGTGATTAAACAGGCTGTTTGCCCTTAAATTACTCTTGTATAACTTATGTTCAACTAGTCTCAATCATCATTTCCTACTTTCAACACCATGTTTTTGAAGATTCCAAAGTAATACCTGGAGAGATACATGCTCATTTCAAAAAGACAGACTAGCAGAGCCATTCTGTTTATTAATTCAGAAAGAAATGCTGCAGAGAAGTTGACTCCATGGCAAATACAAAGTTCAAACGTTCTTTCATAGAAGTGTGTATTGTTACTCGTGCAGATTTAATAATTCATTGAAGGAAAACATTTCAATCTGCTGATGCCAAGGCATATGTGTACTGCTAATGGATATTTATGGGAAGAGAAAAAAAAAAAAGTAAAATATTAGCCTTTCTTTAAGACTTTGCAAAGAGTATATTCTGTGTTTACAGTTAGATGCTATGTAAGCCAAATTTGACCTTTTAAAAGAAAGAAGAAAAAATACAACATTTCCAGTAGTGTAAAAAGGTTCTTCTGTGGTCTGTTCAGAAAATAAGTCTGTTGGTATATGAAAATAAGAAATTATCTTGGTTTTCCATTGTAACTGCATTTTCTTCCAGCTCAGGTAATCTGTTACTAGAGAGGAAAGACAGGAATGTCTACACATCTTCTCATAAGGCTTTTTCCATGCACATTGAATCGCAGAGTCTTTCAGTCAGTAGTAACATTACTGGAGAATGCATAGCTGTTTACATGTTAATGCTGTAAGGCATACAAGGAACTAGAAAGAACTGGAATCTAGTGAAACTGATAAATACCAACATCAGTGCAAAATAGAGAGACAGCATGAAGATAGATGAATATTTGATGGTCTTTTTATATTATCGGGTCTTCTAGGAAATTAGTTTTACTGAAACTAGAAAACATCTTGTAGCTACTGGATAATATTAAGTGTTAGCATGCTCCTCAGCAGTATCACCTAAAATCCTGTGGTCCTGAGATGTGTCTCCCTCTCCCATTTCAGAGGCCTGTATAAAGATGCGGAACTGTGATTTGTAGATGGAAGTGCTTATGGCTGTGAAGTTCACCCAAGTATATTTTTAGGGATAGAACATGAATGTTGTGTTCAGCATTGCTGCCTGGGACGCAAAATCTGCCATTAATGGCCGATTGTGAGAAGTCAGGTCTTGCATCTTTTCTCCTCATTAGCCGTGTAGGAAGCAAACAGGAAATTCAGGAGTAGCTGAGTTATGGCTTTTTCACCTCTCTTCTTCTAATCCTCTTTTTTTCTTGAAAAGAAACCAACATTTTCACAGTTAGCATTTGTCAACAAATGCTGTCAAAGGAAAGTAGCTTGACCAGGTCAAAGGAGGGGATTGTACCCCTCTACTTCGCTTTCATGAGACCTCATCTGGAGTGCTGCATTTGCCTCTGGACCTCCCAGAGTAACAAGGACATGGAACTGCTCAAACAGGCCCAGAGGAGAGCCACAAAGATGATCAGGGGGCTCGAGCATCTCCCACATAAGGACAGGCTGAGAAATTTGGGGTTGTTCAGCCATGAAAAGATGAGGCTCTGGGGATAGATGATAGCAGCCTTCCAGTACCCAAAGTGGGATCTACAAGAGGGCTAGAAAGGGGCTATTTACAAATGTATGTAGTTATAGGACAAGGGGTAGTGGCTTTAAACTGAGAGAGGGCAGATTTAGGTCAGATGTGAAGAGGGTCTTTACTGTGAGGGTGGTGAGGCACTGGAACAGGTTGCCCAGAGAAGTTGTGGATGCCCCCTCACTGGAAGTTCAAGGCCTGGTTAGGTAGGACTTTGAGCAACCTGATCTAGTGGAGGTTGTCCCTGCACATGGCAGGGGGATTGGAACTGTATGATCTTCAAGGTCCCTTCCAAGCCAAACTGTTCCATGATACATGATTCTGTGAAGTTTTTATATGTTAGAAGACAGTTTAATCAAGCAGAGGGAATGTGATCCTCTTAGAAACAGTCATAATTTCAGTGAAAGTATGTGTATCCAGGCTAAAGTGGTGCTGAATTGTGAGACATTATTAAGAGTTCAAATGGATTTGTACCCAGGTTTCACAAAAAAGAATCTTATCACGGCACAGGGTTGTGCTGTTTAGCTAATCCATTCTCCATGAATGCTTGGAAACATCCATTCTCCATCTATGGAGAATGCCTCCAAACAGCCTTCCCTCCACGTGTTTTCTGCATTTGCTGGTTGTAATTCATATAACATTGTGTTTATCTCATTGGAAATGGTACTGCAGTGTCACTGAGAGTGTGTCAAGGCCTGAATCTCTAGCCAAATTGTTTGCTTCATGCCTTGCACAAAAGTTTTTTGAGGGTCCTTGCCATCACTTTCCCTATGAGATGTTCTGTGTACCGCTGAACAGCCTGACCTGAACTCTTTGGCTTGGGTGTCTGAATCCACCAAACTTACAAGAATGTCTTGTGTTGCACACCAGTGGATATCCTCTTCTTCCGTCATTCCTGCGCTCCCACAGAAGAGGAATTCTTCATATTAGAAAAGAATAAATGCTGCAGTGTTTTTCAGCAGTGGCATGCTGAGCTTTGGCACTGTCTTCTATCCATGCTTGCTTCATCTTTGCTATTAAAGTGAAAGATTCTCTGCTTTGCTCTTTTGGCTTGAAATGTCTTTTTATTGGTGCTTCTTTACTGCTCTCCAAACACCTCAGTAATACAGTCATGCTCCTGTCTTCTGCTATAATTCCCATGCTCCTGCACAAAAATAGCCTACAAAACAAATCTTGCCTCTGGCGAGGTACCCTTCTGGAGCAGTATGATCCAGGACCTGAGATTTACATAGCAGCAATTTATTGCTCTGATTGCAAGAGCTAAAATAAAAGAAGCATCTGCTTTAATACTACACTGAGTGCGCTGGCAAAAACTCAGGGGCATCAGCAGCTCTGTGTTCAGCTTCTGAAGATCCCTTCCTGGGCTGATAACTTGCCCCGTGTGTGTGCCGTGTTCTCGTGGCTGCATGCGTGTGTCTTGGAATAGCTTACTTTGCTATGTCCACTCCAATCACTTTGTCTTTTTGTTTATTTATTATTTTTTTGAGAGGGATAATTGCTGGAGGGCTTATGAGACAGGCCTTAATTTAGTACTGCCAGTGTTTTCAGAGGCCTAAACGTGGATTTATTATAGATTATGATGGTGGTGGTTGGTGTACTCCAGAAACTGGTTTCTGTCCTTGTATATTATGCTAAAAAGAGAAGATTTACAAACCCATATATGTTTAAATTCTTCCCTCTCACTACTCTCTCTCCCATTCTTTTCTGTTTGTCTTTTTTTTGGTTGTCAAATGCCAATGGCGTGCGGCAGAGGAAAAAAGTCTGTTCTATCTCTTCAGGTATTTTATGCTGCCTTGGACCAGATCTACCATGGGAAGCATCCACTAGGAAAGTCTACCACAGATATTTTAAAAGAAACACAGGAGAAAGTTTATGGATTGCCTTATGTGCCTAATACAGTGAGTAGAAACATACTGGCTGTATAAGCTTCACCTTTTCTTTGCTAGCCTCAGTCATGTCCTTACTGTTGTATTTCTCTGTTGAAAGAGCTTTCTTTCAGCTGCTTTAGCCCAGAGAGTAGGGGGTTGTATTTTAATCTAAAAACCAAGATTGAATTAATGCATCAGTTTTGTGTAGCCTTGGCAGAAGGCTGAACTTGAAACTTGTGTGGGATCCCATGCACCAATATGCAATCCCAATCACCAGTGTATGCTGAGCAGTGACTGGCTTGAGAGCAGCCATGGGGAGAGAGACTAGGGGGTGCTGGTGAATGAGAAGTTCAACGTGAGCCATCAGTGTGCACTTGCAGCCCGGAGAGCCAACTGCATCCTGGGCTGCATCAGGAGGAGTGTGGGCAACGGGTTGAGGGAGGCAATTCTCCCCCTCTATTCCACTCTGGTGAGACCCCACCTGGAGTACTGCATCCAGTTCTGGATCCCCTGTTACAGGAAAGATAAGGATGTGCTGGACTGTGTTCAGAGAAGGGCTATGAGGATCATCAGAGGGATGGAGGTTCTCTCCTGTGACTGAGAGACTGAGAGAGTTGGGGCTGTTCAGTCTGGAGAGAAGGCTCTGAGGAGACCTTTTTGTGGCCTTCCAGTCTCTGGAGAGGGCCTACAAGAAAGCTGGTGAGGGACTTTTTAGGATGTCAAGTGGTGATAAGACTAGGGGCAAAGGGGTGAAACTGAAAGTGGGTAGATTCAGCTTGGATGTTAGGGAGAAGTTCTTCACCACGAGGGTGGTGAGACTCTGAAACAGGTTGCCCAGGGAAGTGATAGAAACACACCATCCCTGGAAGTTTTTAAGGCCAGGCTGGATGGGGAGCTGAGCAACTTGATCTAGTGTGAGGTGTCCCTGCCCATGGCAGAAGGGCTGGAGCAATAACATCCTTGGGGTCCCTTCCAGCCATGACAATTCTGTGATTCTCTGGTTTTGTTTTCTTAAGTCAGCATGAAATAGGTCTTGGAAGTGAGTTTTTCTCACTGTACTGTTGTGACATCACTTATTTATCCTTTCATATGGTATCTGAAAGGGTTAAAGCTTTGACTTCTGCCAGGCTGTGTAATTTTGATCTTCCTCATGACTAATACTGCAGTTTGTTCTGTACTTCACATGACATCCAAAAGTGCAGTTTGCAGAGATTTCCTAGACTGTCTGTATCTAAATTCCCAACTGGAGCATGGCCCAAGTCCGTTTAATACTTTGGTCAGAAACCCCAGATAGTTTCTGTGCTTTCTGCTTTTGGGGAGATGTGCTTTTCCCCTTGGCCAAAATGCGACTTTTGTTCTGTGAGAAGGGCATCAAGAAACACATGCTTCAGCACTCTAAAACTGCTCACTCTTCTCACCTGGCAAAGATGGAGAAGTGAAAGCAGGATGTCTTCAGAGTATGATGTGACTCCTCAGCATTTTTAGAAGCGTTTTACGTTGTTCCTCTGCAGGTGTTAGTTATCCAGTGAATGGAACAGCTTTGAAAGTCTGCATGTATTGTTCCACTGAAAATATTTTATTACTTTAGCTACTACCTTCAAAAGACTAATGTCTCTTAATAAGCTTAGCCTCAATATGAAGAGAGACTTCTGAATTATCAGCAGCTGTGTGTTTCTCACATTAATTGAATGTGGATTTAGTGTGCCAAGAAGTGCAATGCAACCTAAATTTCAGTAAAACTTAAGGAAAAATTGCATTAGAATGTCTCCTTCATTTGTTTGTTGTGTTGGCTTTTTAAAATCAATCAGCTTGTAAAAGAGCTCCGAGATCACCAAGCCCAACCTAGCACCAAACATTGTCTAATGAACTAAATCATGGCTCCACATGCCACATCCAGCTCTTTTTAAAAACCTCCACCTGGCTACAGCCTCCTTTCAGGTAGTTGTAGACAGCAATGAGGTCTGCCCTGAGCCTCCTCTTCTCCAGGCTAAACAACCCCAGCTCCCTCAGCCTCTCCTCATAGGGTTTGTGTTCCAAGCCCCTCACCAGCCTTGCTGCCCTTCTCTGGACACCTTCCAGCACCTCAACATCTCTCTTGAGTTGGGGAGCCCAGAACTGGACACAGCACTCAAGGTGTGCCCTGACCAGTGTTGAGTACAGGGGCAGAATAACCTCCCTCGTCCTACTGGCCACACTGTTCCTGATACAGGCCAAGATGCAGTTGGATCTCTTGGCCACCTGGGCACACTGCTGGCTCATCTTCAGCCTACTATCCACCAGTACCCCCAGGTCCTTCCTGGCTGCTCTCCAGCCACTCTGTCCCCAGCCAGTTTTGATTAATTGAATTTTAGCTGCTCTCAGTAGCTTGAAATTCAATTATGAATTGATAAAGTCAGGCTTGTATATGTTGGGTAGAAGTAGTTATTTCTTAGTGAAGATCTTAACTGCATTAATGTGTCTGTCAGGGCTGAACAAGCATCCATTATTGTCTCCTCCTGATAAACTGTAATTCCCTCTTACTACTCTTGACAGGCAAATAAACTTAGTAAATGTCCTCTGAATGTACTTGTGGTTCAGTCATGCTGCATGGACTCATTTTTTTTTTTTGAAGTAGACCTGCAGTGTATATCTGAAGCGAATGATTTCTGTCTTTGAGGCCCAGCTCAGATAATAGGACAATTTGTATGCTTCTTTTTGTTACAGTACTATAAAAATGAGGCACATAAACTACACCTAATGAGTAAATGTTGCTGTATCTCTATAGTAATGCCTGCTTGAAAGCACAACAAAGTATCCTCAACAAATATCATGTCATATGTGCCAGTGCTGGGAGAGATAATGGGAAGTAAATCCTGTCAAAGCCTGTATTTGCCACTCATACAAGATGTACCAGCGCTGGGGCAGTTGGCACTGCATGCGCTGGTCTTTACACTGGTTGTGTTGACACAGACTGTTGCAGAAGCCAGTGCTACATGCAAGGCAGAAAGGAAGAATGGAGCAGACCACAGAGACTGAAGCACAGAGAAGCAGCACTCCATGAAACTTTGTTTTCCTGAAGAATGTAAATCTTGATTTCTGGCTGGTCGTCACTCATCTGTTTGAAAGTACCAAAGGGTTTGATGCTGGCTTCTGGAGAATGAAATTCTACTTGGATTTCCTTGCTCTTTTACTGAATCCAGAAGCTGATGACTGCCAGGCAGGGGGCAAGGAAATGTATTTGCCTGGTTTTGCAGCATCTGGTGGTTCTGTTGCCAGAGGAGATTTGTTACTGAGCTTGGAAAATGAATAGAAATTTTGTACAGGCTGAATTCTTGAGTCTTTATGATACCTTTAAAGAGCAGTCTGTTTTCCCTTTGACTCTTCTAGGAAAGCAAGATAAACCAAATAATAATGATCGTGCATTTTCTTGCCATTTCTTCCTGAATATACTTGGTGCTAAAATCTCTGCACTGTGGGGAATTTAGTACTTTGCTTTTGTTCCATACTGTTCTTCAAATCATAGCTTAATTCTCATCTCTTGTGAAGCCAGTTTCCATTTCCTGTGACCTGCCTTAAAATTGATAACACTGTCTGCTTTTAGAGTACAGTCCTTGATCTCCTCTACCTTTGTCTCCAGGATGCCTACAGAGACCTTTTAAAATGTATCAGGTGGCCCTTTGATCAACCTGAGACACGATCAGAGTTTCTCCCCATGATCTCCCAGTCCCCTGCTCGTCCCCCAAGTTCAGACTTGAAGACTACTTTCCTTTGAGACAGTCATCAAAACTTAATGATATGGCATTGTTAGTCCTGTGCCAACCATAATAATTCCTATCTCCTGCTGTGGGTTTTGGACCAATATCGTAACGAAAAATGAGACACAGGGTAAACAGGCTCTGCAGTGATAGTGGAGATTGCAACCTCCTGCAGTTACAGGAAAGAGCTCCCAGTAATGAAGTGGTTTTACAATAAGTACCAGCTGCCAAAATCCTCATACCTGAATTTTCTCTGTGAAATACTTTAAGAATCAGTAATTCATATCAGTAAAAAATTACTGTGGATTTGCATATTAGTTGTCTGTCTGGCATTGTAAACTTTCTTCATTCTAATCTGGCAGTTTGATGGGACATGCCAGTGTTAATTGAAACTGTGAGGCAAAATGGTTTTGAGGAGGGGAGGCATAGTTAATCTGGGTTCTTTTTCAGGTCACTGCCAAATAGTCCCTTGTGTATTTTAAAAAGGACTTGGCACTCTAGTAAACTGTTCTTTCAGAAACTGAAGAATTTTTTGTGTGCTGCTTGGACACAGAGTGCAGTGTTGAAATTAACCCACATACATCTTTATAATTACATCTGATAGGACAGAACATGTTGGCCTTTTGATTTTTTTTTTTTTTTTTTAAACACTGAATAATTTGCTATGTACATTTTTTGCTCTAGCATGTTGAGTATATTATAATGTTCAGAAGGGCCACCTCAACTAGTGGCCTAAAATTTTACATCAGGTTGCAGGTTTAAATATGCCTTTGCACTTTTGTCCAGAGTGCAGGTTTCTTTGGCAGTATGAAAACTTCTTATTGGCCTATGGTTGCTAGTGATTTGAGAGACCAAAACACCTGTGACACCAAATATCTTAGCTAGCCAAGTTTGCCAACAGAATACAAGGCAAGCATTGTTATAGATACCCTAGAGGGAAGAAGAGTATGAAAAACAGTGTATCACCAGTGTGGTTGCTTGTCTTCTTCCTGCAGCTGGGGAGACTCTGCCCAGACAGGGATTTTGACCTCAGAAGGCTTCACCTAGGTCCTTGTCTTAACTTGCTAGTATTGTGTCTGCCGTGTTCCTGACAAAGGAAATCGATGGAAAAGATGCAAGCTATCATTTGGAGTGCTTGCTCAGAGAGGATGTTGAGCACTACAGGAAGGTGTGGGTTGCTGTGGATGCTGAGAGCACAAGGATTTTTTAATAGGACACACAAAAAGGTAACTGGGATGCTGGTCAGCAGAAAAGGAGTTGGTGTCACTAGATGCAGAGAGCCATCTTCTCTGCAGAAAAAAAAATAGGATCTACAGCGGCTGTCACCCTGTGCCCAGCTCCCCTTTTTGTTTTCTTGAACAACAGCTGAGATCAAAAGAATCATAGAATCTTTGCAGCTGGAGAAGATCATCCAGTCAAACCGTTAGTGTCTGGTGCTAATCTGTGTCCATTAGCGCCACATCTATTTGTCTTTTAAACACCTCCAGGGATGATGATTTGACCATCTCCTTGGGGAGCCCATTCCAGTATTTGAGAACCTCCTCAGTGAAGAAGTTTCTTCTAGTTTCCAGTTCAGACTAAACAACCCCAATTCCCTCAGTCCCCTCCTCATAAGACCCTTCACCAGCTTTGTTGCTCTTCTTTGGAAATGCTTCAACACTCAATGTCTTAGTAGTAGTGAGGGCCCCAAAAGTGAATTCAGTATTCTAGGTGTGGCTTCAGCAGTGCTGAGTACAAGGGGGACAATTGCTTACCTGTTCCTACTTGTGACACTATCCCTGGTGGAGACCAAGATTCTGTTGGTCTTCTTGGCCACCTAAGCACACTGCTGGCTCATGTTCAGCTGTCTATCAGCCAACACTGCAAGGTCTCTTTCTACCAGGCAGCTTTCCAGCCACTTTTCCCCAAGCTTGTAGAGTTGCCTGGGGTTGAACAGCTGTGTGCCTATTTTACCTTCGTAGGAGCCTTTTCTTAAGAGCTTAAAAGTGACCTGATGTTGTGCTTAATTGTGTTAGGTGAGGCAGAGGACAAAAATGGAGACTATGTGATTTCTGATTTCTGAATTTCTATTTGTGACTACTCTTAGAAGTGGTGTTGCGGTGAAGGAGGAGAGATTGTTTTTAACAGGCATATTCCTCAGCCCACCGGAGGCTGGCTGGCGGTTTGAGTGAAATATCTTGTTACTGAATCTGTGATCTGTCTTGCTGTGGCATCTGTTAGCTTTGAATTTCCTCTTAGGTCTTTAGAGTGACTACTCATGTGTAGCTGTAACTCCAGTCCAGTTTAACATATTGTGTGTGTATCAGTAACACCATATAAAAGAGTAGAGAGTCAGACTGGGCAAGCAGTGAGGCAGCTGTCTTAAAATAAATAAATGATAACCCTTAACCTCTGAAGCTAAAAGGGGTTTTGAATTCTGAACGCTTTACCCAAGTGGCGAACATAAATCTTGAAATTATTGGTAAGGAAGGCTAAGTAGTGGCTGCCAATTAAATTTTAAACTGATTTCATTTCACATTTAGCTAAAATCTTCCCTGATTTCTCTTAGTATTATTAAATTAAACCTATGTAACTTTAGAACCTAAGCAAAAGTGAAAGCTAGGTTAGAGGAAATTAAAAAGAACACCTGAGAAAGTGGAGTTGGTGCTGTTAGCAAACAACTTCTAAATTACCACTGCTGAATTGAGGATGGGGAAATACAATTTATGGTACTAAAGAATAAAATGCTGAAAAAATGCCAGTACATCTGAATGTTTGAGAAGAGGAGGTTATTAGAAAAAGGGAAAAAAGTGGGGGGAAAGTGTGAAAAAGAGAAGAGAAGCCCTAATGAGTCCAAAGTAGAATTGTGGAAATTTTGAGCAGCTGAAAACCCAAAACAATGTCAGTAATGATTTAAAGCAATGTATCAGAAAGAAGAAGGGTGCCAGTTACTTGCTGTAGCTGGAAGATATCTAAATATGATGACTTTGCAGTTACAGGAGAGACTGAACCAAAGACACTGAACCAGAGATAGACACTATCCTGATGAAAAAAAAATAGAGTAGAATCAACCAGGTTGGAAGAGACCTCCAGGATCATCCAGTCAGGTAGACCGTGGCACTAAGTGCCTCATCCAGTCTTTTCTTGAACAACTCCAGGTAATAATGGACTAAAGCTTTTAAAGACCCTACTAAGGTCATAAAAAATAGACGTGACGATTTAACTAGAAATAATTGCTAAAGTAACACAAGAACTCAGAACAAGAAGGCTGGAAATGCTGAGTGGCAAAATGCAAATAGTGAAGGTAATAAAGTTCTATCACTAGTAATGAAGCAAGAGGAGAGTGAAATAGAAAAAAACTCCAAATGTAGAGAAAACAGAAATATGACGTGACTATATCCTAGTGTTAAAAAAAAAAGTGAATTTGTGGTAAGTACTAAGTGATATATGAGGAATTAATGCATATAATTTTGGAGATGGGTAGAAACACAACTGAGATATTAAAGAATCATAGAATCAGCCAGGTTGGAAGAGACCTCCAAGATCATCCAGTCCAACCTAGCACACAGTCAACCAGACCATGGCACTAAGTACCTCATCCAGGCTTTTCCTGAACACCTCCAGGGATGGTGACTCCACCACCTCCCTGGGCAGCCCATTCCAATGCCAATCACTCTCTCTGGGAAGAACTTCCTCCTAACATCCAGCCTGTACTTCCCCTGGCACAACTTGAGGCTGTGTCCCCTTGTTCTGTTGCTGGTTGCCTGGGAGAAGAGACCAACCCCCACCTGCCTATAACCTCCCTTCAGGTAGTTGTAGAGAGCAATGAGGTCACCCCTGAGCCTTCTCCAGAAAAGAAAGAAAATAATCTGATTAGATGTTGTCAGAATATTTAAGTTTGTCAAGGCAGTCACTGACCTGGAGGAATTACCACTCACAAGCCATTATGATAGCCACTCTTCTAACAGGAGGAGAACTTGGGAGTTGTAGACTGATCATTCAGACTTGCCACTTAAGAATTAGTAGATCTAGTTATTAAGCAGCTTGTAAGTACCTTGAGAACAGTAGTCAACAAAAGACCCATGGCTTTGTTAAGAACCATCTAAGATGGGAAAATCTTTCTTTTTAAGAAATTGATTGAATTTGGGAATAAGAAGGAAGCAGTTGATAGCATAATCTAGGTTTACCAAGGTTTCTGGCACTTGAATGATGTAATTCCATAAGCAAACCGTGGAGTTATAGCTGAGGCAACATGTAAAAACATGCCAACAGAAGGTGAAAGCTTGGTTTCAGACTGAGACATTTTAGGTTAAAATCACCAGGAGTCTGTCCAGGAATTGCAGAAGTTCTACATTTTTGTTAGTGATTTGATGAGAATTTATAATACTTAGAGAAACTCCTTCAGTTGACAAAGATGACAGAAATAATGAAAATGAACCAGACATTTTGAATAATTGGGTTGTAAGTCAAGTAAGTAGGGCAAAAGATCAGCTTGGCTGAACAGGGAACTCCTCAGGAAACTCAGGAGGAAAAAGAAGCTGTGTGATCTCTGTAAGCAAGGCCAGACTTTGCAGGAAGATTGCATTCAGAGGAGGGGAAAAAATCAGATGAGAGGGCCAGAAGGAATGTCCTGTGAGAAGTGGCTTGGGTTTTTTGGGCTTTTCTAGTTTGGAGAAGAGGAGGCTGAGAGCTGACCTCATTGCTCATCTGAGGAGGGAAAGTGGAGAGGGATATGCTGATCTGGTATCCAGTGACACGACATAAGAGCTGTGCGTAGCAGGTTTAAACTGGCCCTTCCGACCCCTACCATTCTATGATTAAGAAGCATTTCTTTACTGAGAAAGTGGTAAAAGACTGGAACAGCTTTCCTGGAGAGGTGTTGAACAGTTATTTAAATGTTGCCCTTAACCATGTGCTTTAACCTTCATTGAGCTCTGAATTAGGCAGTTGGACTAGTGCACCACTGTAGATCCCTTCCATCTGAAAGAGTGCGCTTTTATTCATGGGATGCTGCTGAAGAAAATAATACCTGTGTTTTAAATCTATTTTAGTATTTGGTACTGGGGACTTAGCACTGGGTAGTGTTGTGTCCTGTAGTAGTCATCTACCTCTTAAAAAGATGTAGAAACTGGAAGAAGCACAGAGGAAATTTTGGGAAGATAATAGGTTTGGAAACTTGGACCTGTGAGTAAAGTTGAGGAAATGGATTTTATGTGGCTAGCAAAGAGGACATCTGTAGGCACACTAGTATTGTGCTAGTTTGAGCCTAGCTAGAATGTTTTGGTGAGAAGGACTAGATCATAGGCTGTGAAATGAAAACAATGGTGAGGTCTACTTCCCTCACAGTCTCGCTGAGATGTATTAGAATTAAAAGCAAAACAGAGATAAAGTCACTTCGATCTTGCTCACTTGGCTCTGGGCTTTGCTCTGGGCTCTTTGCCTGCTGGGGAGCTGGGGCTGCTGGCTGAACTCCATCTTGCTTTCTAACCTCACCCTCCATTTGCTTTTGGCTGATTCACCTTTGCTTCTTAATCCCCCTGGCCGAACCTCCATTCTTCCTTGGGACTGGGGTAAGGCTGAGAGGGGTAGGGGGAAGGTGAGGGGTGGTTGAGAGCCCCTCCTGGGGACTCAGGTTTCTGGGAGGGGAATTGTGTTTCTGTATTACCTTTTACCTTATATATTTCTGTGTATAACTGTATGTACTGTAACTATCTGCTTGTATATTGTGCCAGCTGTAAATATCAGCTTCATTCATATTTCCAGAGCTGGCTGAGTCTAGTCTGGGGGATTTCTAAAGTGGGGGGGGCGGAGGACACCCAAACCATCACAAGTATGTTCTGATTTTTTAAATGAAAAAACAGTATAATTGGACTGTGATAGTTTTTTCTTATGAGTGAGCAGATAGTAGAAGGGAAGAATGGTTTAATTTACAGCATGTGATTATGGTTAGTTCCTAATGTTTTAAACTGTTGTCAGCTTTTCCCCCTATTTGTTGAAAAGCAAAACAGATACCCAGTAGGTCTAGGATGTGCCTTATAAAGAATTGGAAAGAAACCACTACTGTGGGTCACAGAGATGTAAATTCCTTAGTGAAGGCAGGGAGCCTTCATAGAAGATTGCTTTTACACTTTTTCTTTCTTTTCAGTTACTTAAAGAGGCGTTGGTATTGCTCATGTTCCACTTTCTGAAGTGTTTTGAAGAGAGATGAAGTCCTGTGTCATTACTCAAATTCTCCAAGTTTGTCTAACTTCTTCAAAGTGATTTTTTTTTTCCCCTTGCCATACTGGAGGACAAAATTATTTGCACAAACTGCAAATCCTTGGATTAGTTTTCATATGAGTCTTCTTTAAAGTATACTACAAAATCAAGTTGAAGAGTCTGCATCTGAGGAAAAGATTAGTAAAGGAGTGCATAGTGAACTCTGGGGAAGCGAATAGTTCTACAAATAATAGTAAAAAGCTGTTTCAAAAAGATTGCTGCCCTGCTGAGGTCAGTATTAGAGTAGATGCTGGGACTTTCAGAAGCTCGTAAAGTCACCCTTCATGGTTTGTTTAGGTTTCTGTCTTTCTGGAGTTGAGTTCATTTTATGATAAAGAAAACACTGATAGCAAATACTGTGAAGATTTGGTTTCTGGTGGTAATACGACACTATTCACTGGGTAACTACAGCAGCAGAGTGTTTACAGATATCATAAGGTGTGAAGCACTTTTAAGGAAATTCTTTTTGCATGTGTTAGCCCTATGAAACTCAGATATACTTTAGAGATAACGTTTGCCTTGTAGTAGAGTATTTTAAGGAACAGTGCAGGAAGAAGTTGCATACATCTCCTGGTAACATTTTTAATAGCTGTGTGTGCTTTATATCTTTTATATATACATATATATATAAATATAAACACAGACTGCTTTGTTTTAGTTTTACATAATTCTGTTCTCACAGGTCACCCATCCTTTTATTTCCCCTAGGACTGCTGTACTGGAGCAGTGTTTAATGAGGATAGACAGAAATTAATCTGCTGTTGCCATAAACACAGGTCCTGAAACAAAGCACACTTCAAATGCAGTGTGAGATTGTCCTCTTTATGACCACAAAAGAGCAAGAAAGAGGATCTGTTATCACTTTTGCTTAACAAAAGGTAGCAGTCACACTGAGAGAGGGGAAAAGTGGTTTCTTCAAGATAATACTGAAGTTTGTCACAGATTCAGGATTTGTATCCTGATCCCCTAAATCATGTCTGGAATGGCACTGGCAAAAATTAATGAATGGGTTTAAATTTCATCTTCCAGTGTAGATACAGGAACATTACATGATTAAATTGTACTGACAAATACGTTTTGCAGTTACAATATTGCTTAATATATTTCTATTTTTTTTGATAAGAGGTTTTTATAAAGCAGCATTCATTCATGATTTAGAGTATGTCAATAACTAAAACTAGCTTTAATTGGTAAAGTAGAGTAAAAACCTTGGGCTTCAGTGTGGGTCTGTACCCAAAGGAAGCTAATGATCGGAGTCTAGTTTTCTCTGGCTTATGAATGCTTAAAGCAAGGCAGGAATGTAAATTGTTACTTGGTAAGAGAATGATGTGTGTGTTGCATTCTA
Source organism: Tricholaema leucomelas (assembly GCA_013400475.1). NCBI lineage: Eukaryota > Metazoa > Chordata > Aves > Piciformes > Lybiidae > Tricholaema lacrymosa > Tricholaema leucomelas. The sequence goes on from WAAF01013593.1 coordinate 62,112, forward strand.
CAACATAGTTATGTGTTACAACATGAAGGACAGGTTTGGAAATTGCTTGTATATTTCTTAACATTTTACTTCCAAGGCTAGTTACAATATGTACAATTAACACTGCCTCTCAGCTTGTCAGACAAGGTCAAAGGACACAATATAGAATCATTTTTTATATATCTATATCTTTTTAATCCCAGTTTGAAGAATTGCAAATCATGCATACAACTTTTTGATATTTGTATTCTTTGTTATCTCTCATGTCCCCTTTCCCCCTGTCACTTCATGGGGAGGAGAGAAGAGAGCAAAGAATAAATAGCTCTAAATGATTTTGCTGTAAGCAACTCAAAAGCATCAATGGTCTATAAATAAAAATGAAATATTTTTCTTTAATTCAAAGACCATGTGGTACCTATCTAGAATCATCTAAGTGGTTAATTGCATGTTAAATTCCTTTCCTCTTCCCCAGTGTAAACAACTGCAAAAATATTTACATTCCCTGTTGCACTAGATTTATTTATCATTAAATAATAAAAACACAGAAGTGTTGTAAATTGAAATCTTAATCTCTTGCTTGACTCACTTTCTAAAATGTCAGCAATGTCTCTGGGTTGGTTTACTTTGTGTACTCTCCCACTCCTAACAGAAAAGGTTGGAGGTGCAGCACAAAATGCGGTTTCTTGAAATTAGCTTTCTGTTATTCTAAACAAGATCAGAAAATGCAGCAAGGGAAGTGGCTTTAAAGCTCTTTATTGGATTTTCTTATGGTTGTGAGGCTCCAAAATGACGACGATGTCATTCTATAAAACTTAGAGTGGCTCAGGCAAAAGGCACAGCAAGCAAGTTGACTGAGCAAGCTTCTGCATACCTATAGAGTGAGTTGTTCCTGTCAGTCAGTGAGTGCTCTAGCTTTTCCCGGAGGTAGATGGCACAACACTGCAAACTGTGCTCCAAAACTCATTAAACTGTGTCTTCAAGTGAGAATCGATTGAGGATGTCTTCAAAGCACAGTGTAAACTTACGCAACAAACTAGTGCAATATTGAAAGAAATGCTGTGATTTGTTTCAGAACAAAGGAGTGAATTCTCTAAGCTGCAAAGCATATGTGAAAATCCTTTTCTCATTTAGTAAAGTAAATTAGTAGTTTAAAAGAAAAATGGGGGAAATATTTCTGATACGTGACAATTTGGCCTCTCCCAAATAAGCACACCCCGTGACAGGCTTTGGAACCTGGTGGCCACAACCCAAGCTTCTGTTAACAGTCCTGGGCTGCTCGCTCCCATTACTGTGTGGAGACAAGAAAAAAAGAGGAGCCTTTTCAGCAAACTTCTCTGCTTGACTAATGGCAGGCTCAGTTCTTTTGGGAAAGGGAGCAGTTCAGAGAAGGTCATTTAATTCGGGCAGATCAGCACACTAATTCTGGGAGGCACTGTAATGAATGAATGAGACTGAAATTTTCTGTGATGACTGAATGTTGTTACAGTTCTGTGCTCTTGGATTCTGTGAAAATGATCTGATTAAAAAGAATGAAAATGCAAAGTGGAGTCAAAGAAAAAAGTAAGGCTAGATACCCTGGTCATCAGATAATGCAGTTTTCAATTTCACACTTTCTGCATCTCCTCTTTTAAAATGATACCTGCAAAGATAGTCAGCATGTGCAGTTGGTTAAGGTAAATGTGAGCATCCCTTCTACCTGCACTCCGCAGGAAACTCACCGTTTTTCTGTCCTGAAAATTGTCTTCACAGTTCTTGGCCTGTATCATAGAATCATAGAATGGTTTAGGTTGGAAGGCACCTCAAGGATCATCCAGCTCCAACCCTCTGCCATAGGCAGGGACACCTCCCACTAGAGCAGGTTGCTCAAGGCCTCATCCAGCCTGGCCTTAAACACCTCCAGGGAGGAAGCATCCACAACCGCCCTGGGCAACCCACAGCTCTTTTAATTTCCACCTTCAGCTCCTGCCATCTGAGTGGCTAACACAGTGCCAAGGAAACTCTGCCAGTGCTAGCTTTCATTGTACTTGTTTTCATGCCAGAGTGGTGTTGTCCCAGATTTCCGCTACCTCTGGTCTCATCAGAAGGAAATAATCATGTGCTGCTTTCCTTGCTCAGCAGTCTTCTATTCTGGCTCCCAAGTTACCAGAGCTTGGAGCTTTGTCATGACTCACAGGAGTTTTCCACCCATGCTGATAGCTAAATTCAAGGGCATTAGGAGCAATAACATCAAGTTACTGTCAGACCCAGGTGTTCTCCACCCAGTAGCCCCTGAAGGATATAAGTTGGCTACTTCTCTATTGGGTGTCATGCCAGAATAAGAATTTAAGAAGGAGGAGAACATGAAATAGCATCTCCATCAAATATTGTTCCTTGTGGAAACTATTCAACAACTTGCTCATTGATATAATTACTGCAGCACACATTTTGTAATTAAAAGTCTTCAGTGCTGAAAATAGTTCTTTTAATTTAGTGTTGAGCCTTTTCAGGTTCTTACTTGTGGTTTTTTTTCTTAAGATGCAAAGTAGAGTGGGCTTAAATATACCTTGAAATAGCTGAAGTCTCAGCAGAAACTGTTGGAAGAAGACTTTGAAAACTTGAAGCACTAGTCAAGAATTGCTTTAGTGGTTTGTTTTTATTTTCTTTATTTCCAAATGGTATAGTAGAGTTTTGTAATACTGTTGGAGTAATTAATGGAGCTCCATGAAATCATGACTACCCACATTCAAACAAAACCTAGATTAAGCTACCTGTAGTTCTTTCTTTTAGTTTTATCTTCTAGGATCGCATCTAAACTTTTATGTCAGATTACTTTTGTGATGATCTTAATACCTCTAATTTTAGAATTCAAATGATTGAATAATAAATTCCTTTATGTAGTCTCCCAAAACAGTTTAGTTTAACTGATCCTCCCATATTGTTACAATGAATGAAGTACCTATTCTATCTTTTAAATAGAAATAGTAATGAATTATTCAGATGTCTTCTAGAGCAGCAGCCCTATCCGATACTCCAAGGAGAGATGAATAAATACTTCTGTCCTCTGACTACAAAGCAAACCTATATGACTAGTTTGGGCAAGACACCTATTTTCACATAGCTAAAGTAAAATGAGCTGAATCTTACCCTAAGAATGTATCCTACAAGGGCTTAAAAAAAAAAATCCTGAAAAGGTGTAAGAATAGAAGAGTTTCAGTGAAGCATTTGTTTGTTACACTGTGGGATGGAAAGTCACTGCACGTGGAATTTCAGAAATACAGCCACGGTTACAAGAGCTTAACAGTGTTGGTTGAAAAAGGGGCCCTTTGGTAGCAGATCAGTCACGCACCTTTATTTCAGTCTGCTGTGCTGGATTAAAAGCAGGCATGAACATGACCTGTGGATGGCATATTATCGTAACCCACGGGCTGTGCTCTAAAATGCACTGTTTTATAAACTCCTGGAATGAGTTCATGGAACTTTCTGAAGTAGGTTGTTACTCAGAGTCTTCATTAACTTTCTAGTTGCTTACCAAAAATGTAACATTTAATAAGGAGAATGCCCTAGTTCTACATGTGTAGCCTCTACCCTTTCCAAAAATGAAATGAATATGTCTTTTTTATATATGTGGAGAAGTCATTCATCACTAGAAACAAGCAATCAAGTCATTTTACAGCTATAGCTAATTTGACTACAGTGTATTTTTATGCTAAAAGGTGACGCATGTAGTTTGAAATAAGTTTATAGTGACTTGTTTTATTTTTTATTGATCATCATAAAAGTTTTAAAAGAAAGGTTAGGCTATATATTCTTGAGGCTTTTTTTAACATTTGATTGCCTAGATTGTAATCTTATCCATATAAAGCAGGATATGTTTTTTTTAATACAGGTAGGTAGCTCTTTTGTGAATTAGGGTAGAGGATGTTTCTTAATGTGTAAGTATTTGTTTACAGACAGTTAAATCCAGTTTTGTAAAGTTAATTGCTAGAATCAGAAAATGTACTTGAGTAATGTAATATGCACAAGGTGAAGGTGAAATATTGAAGATTAGGAGTTCCTGATCAGAAATTTTGCATGAGGATTGATAAAGTAGTGACAGGGAATCATAGAATACAGAGTGGTATGGGTTGGAAGAGACATTAAAGATCCCTTGGTTCCAACCCCATGGTTGGCAGGGAAGGAACACCTTCCACTAGACCAGGCTGCTCAAAGCCCCATCCAGTCTGGCCTTGTACACTTCCAGGGAGGAGGCATCCACAGGTTCTGGAATGATGGCATGCTAGTCATTCATGCTCTATAGTGAGGAAAATCTGTACTGATAAAAAATAAATGAATGTAGGCTTCAAACTTCCCTAGGGAGTCGTGGTCTTTATGGTCTGGTGTATGCTCTCTGAGTAGGAAAGCAGTAGCAATTCGAACGTGATCGTCATTATACAACTTGACCTATCTAAAAGTGTGTTCTTTATTCCAGTGAAGGAAGAGACGCTCATCTATATGTTTTGGATGCTATGAATCTATCTTCAGATGGATTTAGTCATCCTCTACTTTAATTTCCTTTTCTGGGTACTGTCCTGCTGCCAGTGACTTTTTGAATTTCCAACTTACCATGTGTGAAAGTCTCCCCAAATGCAGGGAGAGGGATGAGCAGCATTATACTTTCTATATATTTTCATTTCTCTTTTGAAAGCAAGTAATGTGAAGTTTCTTACCTAAGTATATTAGCAAAGGTGAGGTTGAGCAAAACATCCTCTATTTGGACAGAGGGTACTGAGGCCTGTTTCATATGCAGACTCTGAAACAAGATTTTTGTCTCAGGCAAGTTGCTGAGAAGGTGTTCTTTTCTCCTTTCGTAGTTGTGATAGTTTCAGCAAGCCTGACAAATGGAGTAGTAGCCCATTCTTGAAGTGCAGATGAACTATTTTAGGTGCAGACCATTAAATGCAAGAGCATTCGATTTGAACAATTGGATGTAATCTGCGCTGTTGAGGAAGACAGTCCTGGTTACAGCTCCTTTCTTATAGGGAAGAGTATTTCAAGCTCTTCTGTGTCAAGCTCCTAGAAATTATTTTTGTTTGTAGCAGAATAAGCAGCTTTGATTTTTTTCTGCAATTATATATTTGGAAGTTACTTGAATTCATGCATATATGAAACCAATTCATCAATTCCACATTCCTGGGAGAGTTGTGCTCCCCAGTTCAACAAGAGTTGACACTTTTAATCCTAACTTTGAAAGTTTCTATACAATAAAATAAAAACTGTCATGTTTTCCTGCTCAGGCTTCTAAAAATGTAGGCTTTCAGATACCTTTCAAAATGTGCTGTTTGTTTAGGGATTGTGGCTATAATTAATTAATGAGCTATTTAGAAAAACTGTAGCTATAAAGTGGCAACACAGTAACCAGAGTAATTTTCAGTGCAAATTGGAGCATCTGTGTCCAAGCTGAATGTTGTTACATACTTGTACTGCAATGAGATACAGTACAGTTGGTGCTTACCCTTAAAAAAAAAGAGGGAGGGGGGATGCTAAAGAATTTGCATCGTGAATGGAGATCCACCGGAAAATCGAAGACTAGAGAGATGCCTTTTTGATTTCCTCTAAATTTTCTGTCCCTACTCTAAACTAGGCATGAGCATTAACAGTAGGAGTTATTTGATCTGTTCTGGGCACCTGTCTTAGAGTGGAGATAACCATACTGGTAAAAGTAGCTTTTGAATGGCTAAATTACAGCTAACTGAGAGCTTTCGTTGTGGATATTGCCTGGGAAAGGAAGCTAACGACTCTGTTTCACATCAGCTGCTCACAGGGAACTAGATTATGGACCACTGTTTGCTGCCTTTTCTTAAGGTGAAAAGACTGATTAAAAGCCAAATACTTCCTTTTTCCCCATTCAGCTGTGTTGTGGGTTTTTGTTTTAAGGTAGGCATACACCTTTGAGTAGGCTAATGAAGAGGAAGTTGATGATCTGCACTTTCTTGAATGAAGAAACATAATTGGTTTCAGATTTTCGGTAGTGTTAAATGCAAGTGCTCCTTATTATTTTGTTTGCACAAGAAGTTTATAAGTTGAACTTCTGTCAGGTATGACACTGCACTTAACACACGTGGAAAATGGTAAAATGTGGTGTTACTTGTATAAGTTGTAATTTTCTTTCCAGGCCAGTAGAACAATACAGCTATTACCAAACATAAATTACACTTTTTTTTTTTTTTTCTCTGCTCGGTTTTCTCTTCTTGTCCTGTTTCTGTTTTTCAAAACACAATATTTATGTAGAAAAATACTTCTTACAATAAAGGATGGGGTTATTCTGGGGTTTCTCATAGTTGGGATTTTTTTCTCTTATCTTTTTTTTTTCCTGCTTTTTAAATTGTTGGCCTTTAATAGTATTAGATTTCTTCCATCATGCATCAGAAATGCCAAACAGTTGTAATGATCTGAAAGATGACTTCTGTTCTGGCTTTTGTTTGTTTTCTCCTTACAGGCCTGGCAGCTGCGGTTCAGTCATCTTGTGGGCTATGGTGCCAAATACTACTCCTACCTGATGTCTAGGGCTGTTGCCTCCATGGTGTGGAAACAGTGTTTTGCTCAGGACCCATTTGATAGGTAAAGCCAGAGAAAACATGAAGTAGAATGAAATGCCTCTGGAAAACGTGAAATGGGGCCACATAGATTGTTGGGTTTTTTTTTTTGATGACAGTTACTTCTTAGCCACCTTCTTGATTTTGAGAAGGTTACAAAGCCATGTATAACCACAGGTATCAAGTGTATTTTGGGACATGTTGATTGGTGCAAAACCATTCCTGTCAGTGTATTAAAATACAGGTGTGCCAGTTGGGAGGCACTGACATCCGTGTTTAGCTCTAATAAGACAGCTTGATTTTCATAGATGCCTAATGACTTGTAATTATCTGTTGAAATCAAAGCAACTGCAGGTATTAAACAGGCTTCATGTCACCAGCTTCAAAGCTAAGCATAGATATCCGACTCATTTTGCTTTGTGAAATTAAAAAGTAAATTGTGAGATCACAAACTCTTAAGTGTTCTTACACCTTAGGTGAATGTTAAGAGCACTGTGACAGAGCAGCTTTTCTCCTTGGAGCAATAAAGGCTGAAATGTTGTTTGCAAATTAACTTCTATAAACACCAACACATATTCATACGTACAAAATTTGTCTGGTTCAGTTACTCATAGTGTCATTTTAAATGTAACTGGAATTTAAGGAGTCAACATGGAGGCAAGGAGTCAAGACACTCATTGTTTCAGGGTGGAAAATTTCATTTGATCTCTGCCTCAGAGTTCCACAGAGATTGTAGAAACAAATCTGACCGAAAGCTGAAAAGGTTGTGTTTGCAGATGGCTCTAACATTTGTGTTTCTCCAGGGCAATGGGTGAACGTTATCGTAGAGAGATGCTGGCACACGGTGGTGGAAAAGAGCCCATGCTTATGGTTCAAGGTAAAAAAGAATCAAAAACCGGAACTGTTTTATTCCCTTGCTCAAGGAAGAAATAAATTAACTGCATTCCCTAGTTGGTCTTTTAATTCTAGTTCTGATTTTCACTAGATTTGTGAAAGAAATGTGTACATTTATTTAGTGCAGTGGACTGGTCGTCAGCTTTGTGTCGTGGTCAGTAGAAGTTGTGATACACAGAATAATCATCAGGTAGTTTGGGTGCAGTGTTGAAAGGGGTTGTATTACAAGGCTTTCTAAAGAGTCTAGAATAAGAGTGTATCATACTTGAAGAAGATTGATAGACAACATCTTTGATACAAAAGAAAAAAAGAATAACTGCTACATACATGAATTTCATAATGTGGTTATCCTTCATACAAGAATTTCAACTTTGGCCATGTCATTTTAGCATTGTCAAAACAGCTTTGGTTGCATCAGTACGTTGAGTATACATTCTCATGAGAAGGAAGTCTGAATGTTGTAACATGACGTATTATCCTCTTGATACCATAATTACCTCTTTCAATCTGAAAAATAACTTCTAAAAATACTCCATAGCCATAGCAAAAATATTCTCTTTCATATGTTAAAAAACAGTCACGAGAATGAAACAAGTTGGAGAAGCTGCTGAACTGCAATCTACCAGTGAGATCAGGATAGACTTTTACCCTGTAATGTTGCAATGTTCCAAGTGTTTTGCATTAGGGTCACTGTTCTTGGTATGGGCATTTGGTAAGTCCTAAGAGGGCATCTTTCAGTTTGAAATTCTGGGCTGAGCATTAATTCCTTGGCCTTTCTTCGCTCCTGTTTGGTATCTGGAAGTTAACGCTATTTTTTCACAGATAAGGAGGACAATGGTAACGTGTGGGTATTGCATCATGAGCTTGGCACAGTTTCATAACTAGAACATTTCAGTTCTTTGACCTCTCTGTTTATATTTGAGGCCATAACCTCTGCTGCCCTTAGATTTGTCATACATTAAGCAACTCTATGTTCTTCAGATTATTTATGTTTCTGAACTAGAGGGGCTTCTGCTCAGCATGACTTCCGAACTTGCTCTTCTTTGCAATGATTTACAAAAATGGCAGACATTTTTAAGGTGTTCTAACAGAAATGCAGAATCACAGAAGGATGAAGGCTGGAAGGAGCCTCTGGAATTCACCTGATCCAACCCTTCTGGTCTGCCATGGCCACCTAGATAGAGCTGGTTGTCCAGGACCATGTGCAGATGGCTTTTAAGTATCTCTAAGGATGGAGACTTCATCACCTCTAGGGGCACTCTGTGCCAGCGTTCAGTCATCCTTACAGGGAAAAAGTGTTTCTTGATGATCAGAGAGAACTTCACAGGTTTCAGTTCGTGCCCACTGCCTCTGATGTCACTGAACACCAATGACAAGAGCCTGGCTCCATCTTCTTTGCACCCTCCTTTTGCTTATGCTCATTAATAAGATCCCCTTGAGCCATCTTTTTTCTAAGCTGTATGATCCCTGCTCTCTCAGCCTTTCCTCATAGGAGAGAAGATACTCCAGCCCCCTCAGTCATCTCTTCATATGGAGGATCCCAGCACTCCAAGTGTGGCCTCAGCAGTGCTGAGGGGAAAGGTCACCTCCTCAACCTATAGGCAGTACTTTGCCTAATGCAGTCCAGGGTGCCACACACCTTCTTTGCAGCAAGGGCCCATTGCCAGCTCATGTTCCAGTTAGTGTCCACCAGGGCTCTCACGTTCTTTTTGTCCAAACTCTTTTCTTGCTGGGTGGCTCCCAGCATACACTAGAACAACTGGCTTGTTCCTCCCCAGTTGCAGGACTTTGCACTTCTCTTTGAACTTTGCCTCATTATCCAGATTATTCATGAAAATATTAAATGGAACTAAACTCAGTGTTAGGAACACAGAGCTGCTTGAGAGAGTCCAAGGCAGAGCTGCAAAGATGATTAAGGGAATGGAACATCTCTCTTACAAGGGGAGACTGGGGGAGCTGGGGCTCTTTAACTTGGAGAAGAGGAGACTGAGGAGTGATTTCATCAGTGTTTATAGATATGTAAAGGGTGAGTGGCAGGAGGATGGAGCCAGGCTCTTCTCGGTGATGCCCAGTGACAAGACAAGGGGCAATGGGTGGAAGTTGAGGCTTAGGAAGTTTCCAGTAAATGTGAGGAGGAATTTTTTTTCCCTGTGAGGGTGACAGAATACTGGAACGGGCTGCCCAGGGGGGTTGTGGAGTCTCCCTTTCTGGAGATACTCAAAACCTGCCTGTACACGTTCATATGTGACGTGGTATAAGTGATCCTGCTCTGGCAGGGGAGTTGGACTGGATGATTTTTTGAGGTCCTTTCCAGCCCCTGACATTCTGTGGTTCTGTGAAAAGTAAAACCAGTTATTAGTTCTTTAATTTGTTTAGATTTCATCTGGTCCTGATTCCATTTGCTGCCTTTTTTTCCCCTTTCATGATGGATGTTCCAGTGTACTTGATTTTCACCTTGTCTTGGCTTTCATCAGTGACAAAACTGTGCTCCCATATCAGACGAACAGATTTCTGATTAGATTCCACCAAACTTAGAAGCTTGTTGATTTTACTTCAGATGGACCATCCAGATGCTGTGGTCACTAGTGCCATATTTCAAAACCCTAAGTTCCATAAGGTGGTTATTCAGGTGTGGGGTTTTTTATATATGTAAAGAAATGTGCTTATACAATTCTGACACTCAGATGCGTGTATGGAGCCTCACCCCTGAAGTTCTTCCACATCTCATTGCAAAGTTAGCCATATTTATTGACTGATAACTGATAACTTTACAAGTGCATTTCATCTAAACAATTTCTTTGTTAAGCTTTTCTTCTCAGAAGCCATCTATTGTCTTTCTTTTGTGTTTGGATATGACCTTAGCTTTTCATCTTTCTCCCACACAATTCCATAGATGTACTGATTAGGGATGAGAAAGGATCTGACCTGCCATTCAGTGGAGTTACTAATGAGATTCCTGTTTGGACTAGTCTTTAATTAGTAAACACAGTATTCTTTTTTTTGTTGTTTGGATTTGGTTCTCTTGGCATTTGTTATCATTTAAAATAACACAAACAAAATAACACAAAAGTTTTTTGACATTTTCTGAAGTGACCGCTTTGATCTTAACCCCTTTGATGATCCCCAAAATCCAAATATGGATAGCAAGAGCAGTGAAAAGAAAGAGTGAACAATGCATTGCCTGAGAGGCTTTCTGGCTTTTTTATTTTCTTTTTTTTTTTCTTATAGAGGAAATAGAGTTTGAGAAGAATTGGATTAGTTTTGAATTTTGAGTTGGCTTTGTGACTCTTGCAGATCGTCTTCTTCCTAGGACTATGTGGCATTAGGGATTCCACATTCTTTCTGAAGATACTCAACCCAGCTGGCCCTTCCAGGTCCAGTTGTGTGCTGGTTGCAGGCCTGAACAAGATTCAGGTGTGCACCATCTCTCCCTTGGCACTCCTTGACTGGAAAGAAACCCAGGTGCATAGGCAGAAAGTGAATTGCGTTGTGAAAAGTACAGGGTTGGATGATCTGAGAGTGCAGAACATATCCTGGAGTGTGCTTCTCCAGCAGTTTCGATGCAGTCACGTTTGTCCTTTGTGTCTCTGAAGAAGTCCTTCTGTGTAAATCCACGTGAAGTTTTTGTGCTCTTGACGTGTCAGTGTTGTACGGTACCGCAGACAGGCAGAGGCAGCGGTGTGCGTCCGTGGTGACCAGCTGAGTGAGCGAACACACACCTGTTTGTGCCAGTGCAGGTTGAAAATTTATTTTCTATGCCTCAAGTTGTACTTCATGGAATAATTATGATTTGAAGAGGCTGTTGAAATGTCCAGATAACAATTGTGTGTCTCTCTGCCTAAGAAATGGGCATAAATCCTGAAAGGTGATGTGAATGGCAACATATGTTAACTCAAACTACACAGACCCAAAATAATTAGTGTTTCAAAGGGCAGAGGCCAGATTTTGCCACAGGCTTTATTCTTCTCCCAGTTTTCAGTGATTGTAGGTTACAGCTAACCATCTCTCAAAAGGGTGTGGTTAACCACAGTGCTGTAATGTGAAAGAAAACTTCAAAGCAGAGAAGATAAGTTATGTAGTTGCCTTAGGCTTGGGAGAGACCGAGCTGAAATAGGAGTTGGGCTGAATGTATAAAACACACGCCTAGATTTTAAAACTGCAACCATCAGACCTTGTGGACATCTTACTAAATCATTTCGACTGAAGTGCTGAGTACTTAGAATATATCAAAGCAGGATCGGCTTTGATATATTTTAATGGAGTTTAAAGGGAGATGACCATTTTTTAACACATCTGTGTAGAGTAAAAGATTGAAATACCATCAGCGACTGCTTCTTTTGGAGTTGTCTGCTCCAAAATCTGTAGTTATTTATTTCATAAGGGTATGACCATTTTACTGCAGTAGGAGATTTTTCAGCAGTGACCTCAGTTAATCGCTCTTCATCTTTCCTTTGCAAAAACAGCTTGCCAGCATCTGCTTTTGATGTCAGTGGTGGGAAAATAGGAGTACAGTAGACCACTAATGCAAGAAATCTGAAAGCTGTTTGTATTACCAAAGGTTGGAACTACTGAATAGGAGGTCATCTGACCAGAAGAATTGCCAGAGCAATTTTGAATTCTCCTAGAATTTAAAACAGGCCACGTGGAGCCTAAATGAATGCAATTTGTAACGAGTTTTTAGGGAGGTTTGGTAAAGCTGTGTTCGGCTGCACTGAAATGTGTCTGAGTGTACTGTGTAGGTAATTAATGTTTCTTTTTTTCATTTTGTAACATCCAGGATTGGGCTGTTTCTGTTACCATTTGCCATTTTTTTACATAAGAGGCAAATTAAATTTACTTGCAGACAGTCCCAGCATCAGTCTGTTCTCTTTTCTGCCCCCTGGCCATTGCACTGTTAGCTTTTATTCTTTTGCAGTGTAATGATAATAAGTTTTAAGAATTTTCCACAGCAGAATAAACTTTACTCTGACAAAAGAATTGGATAAACATCACCCAGGCTGGCTGCTTTTTGTAAAGCCAGTGTTGGAAAGGGTTTTTTTGTATTTTGAGGTTTGGGGAGTGGTGGTGATGTCTATTATGGTCAATTTTTTTATACTGCCTATGCAGCAGTACAGCTATTCCCTCAGACTGATACCTGATAGGAGAAGGCTTATTTGCTATAGAAAAATGGCTCTTTTGTAGAATCATGTCTTAAAAATTGGAATGAGGGAATAATTTCCCCAACCTGAGAATTTTGTTAGGCCTCAACTAGTCATCCAGGTTTCCTTCCTGGAATACAGGAGAAAGGAGGTTCTTCATAGGTGCTACTCATTTCATCATAAAGTAGACTTCTGAAAAAGGTCAGGTGAGTAACACCTGTGAAGGTCTTACTCCTGTTCAGTCTCTAGAAATAGAATGAGTTAGAATCATAGAATCCAGCAGGTTGTTAGTTCAGGTGTAAATGTCTGAGGCAGAATTAGGCCAAAAAAGGCAAATTGCATCACACCATTGGGACTGGACAGCTCCAGCTGATTTCAAGATGAAGATCCAGTAGTCATGCATGACAGTGCATGTTTCAGTCACCCTCTTAAGGCATTCTTTCCAATTCTGATAGAACTGCAGGAAAATAACTGGAACTGGATTTTTTCCAAGGATGTTAAGGAGCAAATACACATATCCCCCAGACAGCCCTCTCAGAAACCTGGGAGAGGGAGTTTACAAGAAGCCACGACTCTCTGGGGAGTTTAAATTAGCAGCTGATACCTGGAGACTTCTGTTTCTCAGCCCAGCATGTAGCAAGCCATTTTGCATTGTGAACTAGAAGTAATTCCACAGTGATTTTATTAACATTAAAGTAGATGAGAAGTTTACTAAGTATTTGGAAATATTAATTCCGTTCTTTTTTATTTTGAAAATGGTTTGATACATCTTCATTTAACAGCATTTCAGTCAACCTGAAACGAGATTTGTTTTCTATTTAGTGCTCAGTATTAACCTACTGAGCCGTGGCAGTTTGTGTGGACACTCGTGTTTAAATCAGACAGAAATGAGATTTTGTGAGGTCTTAGCAAGAACATTCTTTCTGGTTGCTCACACAAAATTACCTTGAGCTGATCCATTTCCTGAATCATTGTGTTATAGTAAAAGATTGCAATTTTCCAGCAGCATGCACTTAAAATTTCCACTGAAGGCAAGTATTGTTGAGAATGTGAAAGAAAATGAAACTCTGTTCAGTAGGTATGTTGATCAGAAAGGATAGGAAGGTTATATTTACATTGGCAGCTGTCAGAACAGATTGCTTCAAAGAAGTACAAAGATTACAGCTGCCAAATAATGTAAAATTTAATGTGTTGTTTTTTTTCTGGTACAAGTATTGCAGTAAATTTCCATATATGATCTCAAAAATGTTAATAACAATGAAAAGACCAACATTAATGTAGCGTTAAGTACAAAGAAACACCTGAAGTAATTTGGAAGATACATCCTCATGCTTTCTAAAAACCTGGGATTCTGGGGAGGAAGGTGTGAGGTTTTCAACCACTCTGCTTATAGTATTGCCTGACAAAGTGCTTGAGCATGATGGTTCATTATGCTAATTTCTCTTGCTGTTATTCTGTAGCCATATGCTACAGGTAACAGTTGCACTAATTAAAATTCTTAATGAAGGATAAGTCCTGCTTTAATTTGGGTGTATTTCCTGCCTTTTGAAAAATTTCAGAGATATTTCACACGGAACTTTAAATGATAAATTAAAGGCTTCAAAGGTGTGCACCACTTTGAGAGAATGGGTTGTTTTTTCTGGCACTGTTACAGTTGAGACTCAGCAGATAAGGATTTAGATACCTGCTCAGTCACAGATTTATCCCAATCATTTGGAAATGACTGAGTCTATGGTTACATTACTTTTAAAATGTGTGTTAATTCCTTGTGTAAGCAGAATTGTAATGATAAGGATCAGTTGACTGTCTTGAAATTTGTGATAATGTGTAGCGGGTAGCTTGAAAAAATGAAATCATCTGTATATGTTATAACTGCATTCATGTCTAGGTGGTGAAACATTGACAGCTGTTACTGTCGCATTGTGACATTAGAAGTTAGCGATAAGTGTGACGACTGACAAAGCTTTCAAGGTTGTAGTATTAGTACTGAAGGGTCTCTGTTGTCTTGATTTTGTAGGTATGCTTCAGAAATCACCCTCAGTTGAAGATTTTGTGGATGCCCTCGTTTCAGACTTAGACCAAGACTTTGAAACGTTTATCATGGACTCATAAAAATGCTCAACAGTACTTTCATGGAAGATTGCACATGTCTTCATAACTGTGGATGAAATATTGTTGTGATTGTTTTTTGCTTCTTGGTGAACATTTGTAAAAGTTCAACCAATTGTGTTGGTGGAAGAGTTAATAAATAATTTCATCAAATCTCCTGGTTTAATTTATGAAGATGACTTTATGCTGCATAGGAAGTTAAGCATGGAATTTGAGAGAACAAATCCTCTAGCATGTACTGTTAGAAAATTTGATCTTGTTGAAACAGCTGATTAAATGGGAATTAAACTCACCTTCCGTGTGAGGGGAGTGGTATGAGTGGTCTTCTGGCATGCACGTTGGATTCAGTATTAGGGCATAGCTGTTGAGTGTCATAACCTGGAGCTGTTTGCGAGGGTCTTCCTCATATGCTCATGAGTGTTTTTTCAAACTTGTTTAGCTCTATTCCTTGTGGGAGTTCTTTGTTGGGGAAAAGCAAGTTGTGTTTGCAACGGAAGGGAAATTAAGGAAGATGAAATGGAAAACTAGAAACTATATTTGACATAGGGAAGACAAAGAAGGAAGAACAAAAACTGTAATCATAGAATCAACCAGGTTGGAAGAGACCTCCAAGATCATCCAGTCCAACCTAGCACCCAGCCGCAAAATCTTACAGGTATGTGATGGGAAATGTTAGGGTGTGGAGGAAAGCAATACATTGCAACACAAGAAAAGGGAGACAAAGGAGTAAAGTACGTACCCATCCAATGTTTGATAGTAGGGGATGGCTGTGGAAGGCAGCTATGCTTTTGTAGCTGTGATAAACCAGTGGGTATATACATGGCCATATTTGTACATCAAAACAGCATCTTTTCTTACATGAAGATATTCATAGAATCAGCCAGGTTGGAAGAGACCTCCAAGATCATCCAGGCCAACCTAGCACCCAGCCCTATCCAGTCATCTAGACCATGGCACTAAGTGCCTCATCCAGTCTTTTCCTGAACACTCCCAGGGACGGTGACTCCACCACCTCCCTGGGCAGCCCATTTCAATGCCAATCACTCTCTCTGGTAAGAACTTCCTCCTAACATCCAGCCTATACTTCCCCCGGCACAACTTGAGACTGTGTCCTCTTGTTCTATTGCTGTTCTATTCTTCAGGTTTGGAACAGAGCAGCAAATTCTAAGGCTAAATACAAAAGATGAAGATGCTCATTGTATCAAGTGTATAACGTGGCTGGGAGAAGGAGTGGAATTTACAAAGTGCCATAAAACTGGTCTTGCTGTTGCTTTTTAAATAGCCAGCAGAGTTAGATTTTTAGTTCCTAGGCTTATCTTTTGCAGATCTTCCACTGAGCTTCCGTGTTACAGGGTCAGCAGTTGTTCTCAGAGGAGTGTTCTCCCCTTAACTGAGTCCTTTTGTCCTTTTATCTGTTATCTCTCTGTGTGTTTGCTTTTACTGGCTAGTGGTGGTTTAGTTTTGCCCACTTGAAGGGTTTTCTTGGGTGAAATCTTTCTTGTTTTGGTGAATATGGATTTGCAGGCATTTTGATGATCCCATTGCAAACGCAATGGAAACGTGTTGGCAGTACTGCGGCATAGATACATCCTGAATCTGGTCCTTGCATGTTTGTTCACATGGACTTTCCTATTAATAATGAGCAAATGAGTGTTTGGGGAACTGTTTCAAGTTCCAAGTTTAGGGGGGGCAGATTTTGGAGGGGAACAAAATCACTGAAAATAAAAATGTTTTTGCAGGATAGACTGGAGCATTATATAGTGGGTGATGAACTTTCTCTTGAAGGAAGTTATGACAGTGATATTTGCATATTGTTTTTTTTAAAGTTACCATTTTTTCTGTAGACATGGCCTTGTCTTTTAGAGATCCTCTGTAGATTGTTTTTAAAGGTATCAAAAGCATCCTCAGCAGAAACACAGATATTTTACCATCTTTTTTACTTTGTTTTTGCATGGTGGGAGTTTGCCTTGTACGAATAGCACTGCCGATCAGTTAGAACTGTGTCTAGGTATTTTTAGATACAAAACCTTTTGACTAAAAGGCATGTGCCACAAGAAAGCTGCTGTCTTAAACTTCTCACTGACTGTATTCTATGTCTATAGCTGGTCCCTACTAGGAAAGAGTGAATGCTTTCATTTAACAAACTAGGTGGGTATTCTGCTGAAGTGACTTAAAAACATCACAAAAACTAAACAAAATCTAGGTGTGAGTAAAAGCACACTGTGAAGATGGGAAGTACTCGACTAGATCATGAACGTAAATTTAACAACCCTTTGTAGGATATTAAATGGAAGTATGGTTTAAAGGGAATTTGAGGGTGTTGCTAAGAGAGCCTTGTGTTCTTTGTCGCCTGGTTTTTGTACTGGAGCAAACTACCAGTAGTGTTTATTTGGAGTTGGCGCATGTTGAAAGATCCATTGTGACAAAAAGAACTTGGCAAAAGGAAATCCTAGTGCTGACGTGGCCCTGGGAGCACTATGGTAAAGAAAATAAAGCATCATAATTGGCGGAATAAGCACAGCATTTAAAATGCAGAGATTGCCCCAGGATTTTAATTTGAAAGAAGCTAGAGCGGTGTTGGTTCTAGAGCGTAGATGCTTTATCAAAATATTTGTAGTAGCCACCCTGTTTTATGCCCGTGGCTGCTAGTACTTCCTTAATTCACTGTCTCATTTGATGCTTCTGTAAAAAACGGTCTCTTCAAGTTTTTACCAGAGTGGTGTCAAGCAGCATCTTCCTAATACTGAAATCAGATATAGACAAAGCAAGGAAGAAAGTGTTATCTTTTGCCAGAGCAGTGGGCTGTGGGTTATTGTCACAGATTCATAACTCGTGGGACATTTGGCAAAGGGAGCTTGTAGAAAAACAAATACAGCTCAGAACAGCAGCTTCAGGGTTGGTGGTGTGGGTTTTGTTGTTGGTTTGTGGGTTTTTTTGGTGAGGAAACTCTGTGGACTCCACGTATCTTCGTTTTATGAAATAACCTTTGAGGCTTGAACAGTAGACACGATTAAGCCTCCTGAGAATGTATTGTATCACCACTACGATGCTTACTACAGAAAGGGAAATATTATTTTAAATTAGTTCTTTTCTCTTTTTTTGGTAGCTTCTAAAAATGCTTCCAGCTGTTCAAATGTATGATGCTTTTTCCTTTCTACTCTTTTTTTTCTTATTGGGAGACTTTTATTTTCCAGCAAATATGTGTACTTTCAGTAATGTGAGACCTCTCTGGTGACCAGCAGTGTAACTCTTTGTAAATGTAAAAACCGCTGTAATCCTTTTCCAGCATTCCATATTTTCCCACTGGGCCTGCTGAGCCAGCTATCCAAACGTTGGTTTTACAATGCTGTAACTCGGCATCATGCTTTTAGTCTGCTGAGATTGTCCTATGTTTTGGATTTTAGCTGCTGTAGAAAATAAACAGTGAACATCTTCAGAAGAAATTACAGCCTTATGCAATCCTGAAATAATAACACATAGTTAAGACACACCAGAAAAACACACATGGATTACGTTTGATAGGCTGAGGTGGCAGCTGCCTTCTTTTTTTTTTTCTGCTTGATGTGATTATTTCTCTGATTCACTTAAGATAGAGTGAAATATTGCTTAATGATAGCTTTCTGGTGACATAAATGCAGCTAGTGCTGCATGGAGTTCTCTAAACGTGTTACTAACAAGGATGCAGAGCAGAAGTGAGCTGCTAACTGAATGAGACGGGGAAAAAGAAGGGAAATAGGGCAAAGAAGGATTAAATATAGATTAGAAACGAGGCATGAAGGGTTGATACAAAAGCAAAGTGACCTTCAAGGTAAAAACTTGGGGAGAATGAAAGAGGGTTTTCTTTCCAAAGGGGTGGGTCTAAAATGAAAATGGAACTTAAAACCCTACCACTAGCAGAAAAGGCAGAGGTGTTCTAAAAACTGTTTCTGCTTTGTCTTTAGTGGAAGAATTTGTATCATAGGTCAATCAAATGCTTTCTACAGATCTTAAACAGCAGCTTGAAGGGTAGGTCAGGCTAAAATGAGTGTGCAGAAATAAAAACTGTATCAGAATAATAGTAACTAAGGTGTAAAGGAATGATCATTGCACCAGCAATATTGCTGGCTCAGAAAATGTGCTTTTCAATTGATGGAGATGAACATGTTTTAATTGTGATACAGATTTGAGAGGTTGAGCAGTAGTCTGAGCTAGCACCTCCTCTGTTAAACACTTGTTTTCAAAGTTTGCATTAGGCAAATTTGCCTCTAATGTTTTAAAATTGATTTGGTTGACAGCAGGGACAACTGAGCACTGGAACATGCATGGAGGACAGTGCTGGAGTTGGCTGATCAGCACTAGAAATGGTCTTCAAAACTGGGCAGTTTTCTCTAAAGTATGCCCAGAGTCCTTCAGAGGAGCCCTGTACCCTTTGTCGCGCCAGGGGACAGCTGCCGTTCCTGCTCTTAGGAGCAACAGAGATAGTGTTTGGCAAGAGGTTTGGCCATGACAGCAGCAGGTCCGTGCTTGCTGCCTAACTGTCCTGCTGACGGCTTCGCGGCTAGGGAGGAGCTGGTGAGTGGAGAGCTGGAAAAGTGATGCGAGGCAAAGTGTCTTTTTTGTTTGCTGTTAAGTGGGAGGCACTGCGCATCTGCTGTTTCGTATTGCTTCTGGGCAAAGTATTGGAGGTTTTCTGTTCCCTGAGCCAGGGATTTCTTTACGTGCTGTTGGAAACGAGTTCAAGTGAGTGCTTTACCTTGACAGGCTTGCAGCACACCAAAAGGGGAGTCTTACATTAAAATTAGAAGACGTAAAGAACTTGAGAGTTGAAAATGAATGATTGCAGAAAGCAAACACATGAATTTCCCTGTGAGAAGGACCGTGGGAGAACACCTAGTGTGCTCGAGGAGGAGAGGGAAGGAGATAAAAGATAAGGAAGTATAAATCAGCACCAGCAGGACTGCCTGTCGGCTCTTCTGATCTTCCCCAGGCTGGGATTTGTTTACCTTTTAAGTCTGCTGTGGCTGCTCTTCAGCAGGAGCACCACGGCATGCCAGAGCTGTGCAGTTGTAGGAAATGGTTATGGCTTGTTCAGAGGAAGCATCCAAAAAAATCTGTTAAAGAAAATGCTCAAACCAGAAGCTAAGTGCTGATAGAGACCTGACAGGATAACTAGTCAGTGCTCTGCTGGTGTGGGAGACAAAAACAGAGAAAAGGGAGCGGGATGCATCTTCCTCTCACCCTATAGCCTCTAAGGCAGGTTACAGACAGCTAAAGCTTGCCGTTTCAGCTGCCTTTGTGTTTGAGGAGAAACAGGCACCTTCACAATGGGATATAGCCTACCTGTCATAGGATGGGATGAACCAGCTCTTGCACTTGCCTTGTGCTGCTCCAGTAACTACAGAGTGATCACAGATAGCTGGAATAGAAGTGCCAGGAATCTAGTTTGAAATTCAGAACATCTCAGAGCACCAGACTTACTCTTTCTTTATTTTAGTGTTACCATTTCTCAATAGTTAAATGCCATTATTTTTTGCTACCTATCACATATAGCTACATTCATGACAGTGTGTCACACACGCACAGAAACATTCTGGTTGGAAAAGACCCTCAGGATCATCAAGTCCAACTTTCCCTACTCTACAAAGTTCAAACTTAAACTATAAACCACCTCCCCGGGCAGCCCCTTCCACTGCCCGACCACTCTTTGTGTGGAAAAAATGTGTTGTAGAACATCATCAAAACAGTTGTAGAAGATGCTTTTATTTAATCTTCAAGAAACCTTCCTTTTATGAAGTGGCTTTTGGCAGTTGTCTCTGTCTCCTTACAGCCCACTCACTTTACTCCTTTGGCATTTCCAAATGCCCTTCTTTTCCCATTGCTTTTACATCTGCAGTGGGAAATGACCTAGAGGGATAGGAGTAGGCAATTTGGGCTATAACTCTGATCTGGTGGTTGTGATCATGTCAGAGGAAAAGCAAAATGGCAGCATGATAGGTTCCTCCCACCCTAGCTACAGTTGCTGCTGTTCCTGTCTGTGTAACCTGGAGCACATCTCATGCATTGAGCAGTATTTTGCATCTGCCTTCCTCATGTTGTGGAAGGTGAATAGTGGGAGAGCTGGGCCTTGAAGAAATGCCCCAAATGTGACCCACTGAGAAGGTGAAGCATTGCCAAAATGGGGTTGCATGCTACAGAGCAACATCCCTCAGTACACTCCAAGCACTTGCACCTCGTGAAAAACAGTAATTTGCCAAATAGATGTTTGACTACTGGTGCTCTAAATATAGTCAGAAGGCAGCTTGTGGCTGGTATTTGCATCAGCCTTTCATGTAAGAGTTGAACAAGTTCATTTTGCTCCTCTAGCATCCTCACAATAGGTTAGCATGGTAGCTGCTAAAAAATAAAGTCTTGTTTATTAACCTGTCCTTGCAAAGTAGTCACAAGGGCTCAATCATAGCCTGCTTTGGGTGTTCAAAACATGAAAGAAAAGATGTCCAAAGAGGTTGCTGTTGCTATGTTTTGCACACTCTCACCAACCCTGTTTTAATTCCTTAAGAAGGTGGAATCTATTTAACTGACTTTGCAGCCTTCTCTACAGAGCCAAATCCTCATCCAGGATAAATTTCCATAGCTCAAATGAAGTTATTGAAGACCTCTGTTGTTATACCTGTTGAGTGTTTTACCCTAAGGTCATTTGACAGCCCTCCTAGGTCTTGGTAGCTGAGCCCCAGGATCTGCTCTGGGCAGCCACAACCTGCATGGAGGCGACTTACTGATGGCCTGGAAGGAAATTAATAGCTTCAGTTTTGTACAGCTGATAATGCTGGAGTCCAGAAGTGGTGGCATTTCTTTGCATGGATTTTAGAAATAAGAAAGACAGCAAAGTTGCCTTAAATGTCTTGGCTTATAATGCTTCTCTTGACATACAGATGTGCTCAGTTGTCTGTGTTTTAGTTCCAAGGAAAACACAGTTGTAATCAAATCATTTTATAAGGGAGCCCTAAGGGAACATGAGTGATACAGAAACTTTCATAACATGCTAAAACTCCTATAAAACTACTTATGTGTGTTTATCAAAATGATTCATGCTAGCCATAGTAAATCCCATTCATTACCAATGAGAGTTGAAATTACAGTTCGCTGTCTCTTGATACTTACACAAAGAGCAGACTCTGTCATGGTGGGGTAGAAAAATCCCCTAACAACTGGAGATGTAGCTGAATGCTGCAAGGAAGAGGAAGTGCTATCAGAATGTGTAACCCGACTCAGCTGTCAGAGCTAACAGGTAAGTTCTGCTCAGACGTGATTCCTCCCCACCCTAGCAAACTTCCTTCCTGTTTTCCTCTGAGTTAAATTTGTTGTCATGCCCTGTTGCCTGCTCAGCGAATGTGTCCTTCATGCACTGAGAACTGCTAAGCATCTCTACTGTGGGTTTTGCTCTTGCCGAACCTATTTAACTTTGAAGGCCTTTTTCAAAACAGTGCTGAATTGCTGGCAGTGTTCTTCCCTGAATAGGGATTTAAATAACTTGTTCTACTTAATCAAATTAGTTATCTTTGATTCAATCTGGTGTTTAAGACAAATTCCCAAGACAAGGTGGTTTTAGTAGTTTGTTCACTTTGTAACTGCTGTTTTCCAAGAAAATCTGCTTTCAATTTTTTTCTTGTGTGTGAAAAACTGGTGTAGACTGTCCGAGTACAGGGAATTAGCTAGTTAGACGTTCAGTTTCTTTGTGAGCTGTTCTGTTTTCCATGCCTTTCACTTGGTCTGTCAGAACATGCTTCTTAGCTGCTCTGTACCCTGTGCCTTGCTGGCTTTATTGTAGTTTGGTTGGTTGATTGTTTTTCCTTTCTTTCCTGCTTTGTGTTTGTTTCTTATTCCATCTTGCATCTCTCACTTTTTTTTCCTCCCAAATGAAACAGATTTTAAAAAAAGAGAAAGAAAGAAAAAGATATTTCACAAGCTAAAAGGATCAGTAAAAGCTAAACTCTTTTTATATCCCATTCTCTGTCTGTGAGGACACTTTGTCCAACTAAAAGCACCGCAAATCCCAGTTACTGCAGCCTACACAGCAGCTCACTTTGATGTAACCTGTTCGGAAGTGCAGGCTCATTTAAAATAAACAGAATTCTTAAGCTTTTATCTTACTTTTTCATTATTCACCTCAGGATTTGTGCTATAGAATTGAGGCTATGCACCTTGCACTGACTATAGAACCAGGCAGGGTGACAGTTTGAGCTCATGGTATCCTTGGACAGAGGCCCCTTTGGTGCTCAAGGTCTGGATAAAAGGAAGCATCAGTGCTTTCAGTCACCTAAGAGATGCTTCATTAGCTCTGGTCCTTGGAAAAAGTGTCTATGGGCCAGTTAATGTGGGGCATCTGTGATTTCTTGAGATGTTTAGTTAAAAGAGTGCCTCCTGGATAGCATATTTATGAAGATCTGAGACAACTATGACAGTATGTATGTGGAAACAGGAGACTGAAGTTTGGATGACATCTCAGAATTTTACTTAGTTTCCCTCTAAATACTGAGGCAAATGATGGGTTGGATGAAAAGTTTTGGGGTTTTGCATAGGGAGAAGTCTTCCTTATGCCAAATGATGTCAGCCAACTTTTAGACTGTTGCTACTTCTCACCACCATCCGCTGACCTGTAATCTTTAATTAATTAAATCTATGTTAGATTGGAATGAGTTTTATTTGTTGCCTTTCAGAACCCATTCAGAGAAGGCATACCCTGGTTGCTGAAAATTCCCCACTTACATTGACTTACCCTACAGAGGAATCATAGAACACTAGGAGTTGGAAGGGACCTTGGAAGATCATCCCTCAGTGAAAAAAAATCTTCTTCATGTTTAGAGGAAACTTCCTATGCCTCAACTTCCACCCCTTGCTGTTTGTCTTGTCATTGGACATCACTGAGTGGACTCTGACTCCCTCGTCTTGGTATTCTCCCTTTGCATATTTATAAACATTAATGAGGTCACCCTTCAGTGTCCTCATCTCCAAGTTATAGAGCCCCAGCTCCCTCAGTCTCTCCTTGTAAGGAGGATGTTCCACTCCCTTAATAATTTTCATGGCTATGTGATGGACTCTTTCAAGCAGTTCCCTGTCCTTGAATTGGGAACTGGATGCAATATTCCAGATGCAGCCTCACCTGGGCAAAGTAGAAGGGGAGAAGAACCTCTCTTGACCTACTAACCATAGCCCTTCTTATACATCCCAGAAAACCACTGGCTTTCTTGGCCACCAGAGCCCATTGCTGGCTCATGATCATCCTTTCACCCACTAGGACCCCCAGGTCCTTTTCCCCTTCATTGCTCTCCAGCAGGTCAGTTCCTGACCTATAATGATACATGGGGTTGTTCTTTCCCAGGTGTAAGAATCCCATCTGGATTCAGGATGCTGCTCTGCAGCCCTGCCATCCTGTTGGTGAGGCTGATGCCTGATGCTGGGAGAGACAAAACCTGTCTCTGTGAGCAACTCATTCTCCTGCCTCTTACTTGCATTTTTGCTACCCATGTCACAAACACCACACCCTCCTGTGCATTGCTGCTAACAGAAAGGTAGGCAAGACTCTGGTGCAGCCAATGTACATCTGTCTGTCACCTTTGCATTCATTGTACTGCTCTAGTGGACAGGGTGGAAGTGTGCTGCAATGCAGACTTGCCCCACAGGCTTGAAAAGACATGGATGCAGCTATCCTGACCTGCAGCCTCTTCAGAACTGATGCATCTCACCTGCTGCACTGCTGTCATGGTTTAACCCCTGCTGGCAGTTAGGCTGCAGCAGCACCTCTGGAGCACTTATTCCTGGCCTTGAGAACTCCCAGCTCACTCAAGCAACTGCTATGGAGTGGGTACAACTGAACTGCAGTGTTTTGACTCACTTCACATTTTCTGCTCATAGGGAGTCATTTATTTGAGAATGCAGCTTGAGAGGAGGCCTTTCTTACCTTGTTAAATACTCAGAAGTTCTTGGGTAACTTCAGAGCCCAAAGAGCTGCTAATGCCTGAGCTGCGTCTGCAGGTAGGACCTTGAAAATGCTGCCCAAGGCAGTGAGCTCGAGTATGTCTTAGAAGTCAAAGTGTATAAACATTTGCCCCTTAGGACAGAACCATTGTTGACACAGCTGCCATCACACCCTTCTTATTTTAGCTGTTCCTGTAACACCTCTCCGTGACTTGTTGACAGTCCCAAGGGATTTGTGAACTCAAAACTCATCTCGATAGTTGCTTGCCCTTCCTTACTGTGCCTGGCTGTTGTGTGCATGCAGATCTCAATTCAAGAGAGATGATGAGGTGCTGGAACATGTCCAGAGAAGGGCAACAAGGCTGGTGAAGGGCCTGGAACACAAACCCTATGAGGAGAGGCTGAGGGAGCTGGGGTTGTTTAGCCTGGAGACAAGGAGGCTCAGGGCAGACCTCATTGCTGTCTACAACTACCTGAAGGGAGGTTGTAGCCAGGTGGGGGTTGGTCTCTTCTGCCAGGCAACCAGCAACAGAACAAGGGGACACAGCCTCAAGTTGTGCCAGGGGAAGTATAGGCTGGATGTTAGGAGGAAGTTGTTGGCAGAGAGAGTGTTTGGCATTGGAATGGGCTGCCCAGGGAGGTGGTGGAGTCACTTAGTGCCGTGGTCTAGTTGACTGGCTAGGGCTGAGCGATAGGTTGGACTGGATGATCTTGGAGGTCTCTTCCAACCTGGTTGATTCTATTCTATTCTATTCTATTCTATCTCCTAAACACAGAGGAGAGTCTAAAGGATAAGGAGCTGCAGACATGCTTTGCAGATGCAGCCTGGATGAGCAGCTCAGCTGGCTGCAGTGCACTGCTGGTCCACAGTGCACTGTGGTCCACATTAGACCAGGCTGGAAGTAGAATGTGTCCCATCTGTTAGACTGTACATGGCAGATGAGGACAAATGTGTCTGATGGGAATGTTTCTGTAGTGGCAATATACTCAGGAAATGAGATGCAATGGCTAATCCAAGTTTTTTCATCTTGAAACCCCAGGAAGCAACATTTTGCTGCAGATTTACATCACTTGTCTAAGGGCTGGCTGCCAGCCCGCTGCCAGCACCTGCCAGTGGGATTGAGATGTGGTTTCAGCTGCCCAGGCAATCAACAATTTAGTGTCCATGGATACATCTTTGAGCAATTGAAATGTGAATGAATCACAGGAGGTACCAATTCTGGCAGTGACCACTGCTTGGGAAAGAGTAGGTGTCAATACACCCAGAGGTCATCTGGGGCTATTAGTAGTCCTGAAACATCATGTGGCAGGGCAGGTAGCAGCCAAACTGGTATTTTCCCACTGTTCAGGAGCACTGAGGTGTTTGGCAGCAGCTGTGACCTCTACATCTTGGCTCCACTTTCAGAGTCATTATTAGTGGGGCTGCTGAATACTGTCCATCACACAGGGACTGGAAGATGATTGCAAGAAGCCAGGCATTGGCCAAAGAGCAATACTGGTGGCTTTTCTAAGAGAGAGATGTACCTGGAAGATTGGTTTGTGTTCAGCACACTGGAGGCTGGACCTGTTCTCAGCGTTCAGCGGCACAGCTGTAGTGTTAATGCCCCAAGTGTATTAACATCTTCCATGGCTTTTCCCATTGGCCTGAATCTGGCCTGCCTCATCTCAGTCTCCCAAAACCCAAACACAGGTACCATGGAGGGATGGATACCCATTGTGGCTGCTGACCTGTGTCCTGACCTGCAGTAGTGAGTGATACTCCAATACAGCCTTTCCCCAGTCTTGCATCCAGGATGTGCACAGATGCTTTTGGTGGTCATGTAGGTTGGCAGTCCAATGTGACAGAAACCCAGGGGACCAGATGGTGAAAGCTGGTGTGGAAAACCAGCCCCTTGGGAGCTGGAGGAGAAATGACTGGAGCAGTGGTGTGCTGGAAGCCCTGGGCATGGGAGAGTGAGGGAAGAGGATAACTAAACCAGACAAATGCTTTAGGATCAAATGGACTAAGTCAGAGTGAGTGAGTTGCTTTGTAGAAGCCTGCGTAGCAGGGAGGGAGGCTGTGGGTTGGAGTAAGGACAGAAGGAAAAGGAGAGAAGTGTATCTAAAGCTTGTGTCATGACATCGTCTTGAAAGAAGAGCTAGAAGGGTGAGGCAAGTGTTGGAAACAGAAGTACTGAGGGCAGGAGATTGCAATAGTTCCCAGAATTAGTAAGGATTCTTAGAAATTATCCATGCAGGAGGAAATGAGAGATACAGTCCTGTGCCACTGCCCAGGGTTACTGGAAGGTCTCTGGTTTTATGTTTTAACGTTGCATGCCAAGTCTTCAGTACAGGACAGTGTCCACCAAAACGTATACATTTTAAGATAGCTTCTTCTCTTCCGGTTAAGGCATGGTCTAGGGGGGTCAAGGCCAACTGTCTAGGGTCAGGTGAGATACAGCCAGGGAAGAACCCATCCCAGCTTTTCCTTTGAATGTGTCATATCACAGCTTCATTACCTTCAAGGTAGGTCTGCAAAATGCTTCTGGGAAGCACCATGCATAGTCCATATGTGTCTGTAGTTCGTGGCTGGCAGTTGGACTCCTGGGTTAATTCACTAAGAGGAGTGTGTCTTTGAGAGGGTTTCCTAGTCTCTGCATATCCTCTTCAGCTGCTCCAGCCCCCTCACCAGCTTTGTTGCCCTTCTCTGGACACCTTCCAGCACCTCAGCATCTTTCTTAAATTGAGGGGCCCAGAACTGGACACAGTACTCAAGGTGTGGCCTGACCAGTGTTGAGTACAGGGGCAGATTGACTTCCCCGGTCCTGCTGGCCACACCATTCCTGATACAGGCCAGGATGCTGTTGGCCTTCTTGGCCACTTGGCACACTGCTGGCTCATCTTCAATTGGCTGTCAACCAGTACCCCCAGGTCCCTCTCTGCTTGGCTGCTCTCAGCCACTCTGTCCCCAGCCTGTAGCGCTGCATGAGGTTGCTGTGGCCTAAGTGCAGAACCTGGCACTCGGCCTTGTTAAACCGTACGGCACTGGACTGTGCCCATCTGTCTAGTCTGCCCTGGTTCCTCTGCAGAGCCCTACTGCCCTCTGACAGATCCACACTTGCTCCCAGCTTGTCTGCAGATTGACTGATGCTGGACTCAACCCCCTCACCCAGAGCATCAGTGAAGATATCAAACAGGACTGGGCCCAGCACTGATCCCTGGAGCACACCACTAGTGTCTGGCCACCAGCTGGGTGTGACTCCATTCACCACCACTCTCTGGGCCCGGCCCTCCAGACAGTTCTTAACCCAGCACAGGGTGCCTCTGGCCAAGACACGGGCTGCCATGACAGACAGTGTCAAAGGCCTTGCTGAAGTCCAGGCAGTCTACATCCACAGCCTTCCCCATGTCCACCAGGTGGATCGCCTGGTCATAAAAAGAGATCAGGTTGGTCAGGCAGGACCTGCCCCTCCTGAGTCTGTGCTGGCAGGGTCTGATCCCCTGGCCATCCTGTAGGTGCCATCTGCTTGCACTCAGGCTGGTCTGTTCCATTATCTTGCCTGGCACTGAGGTTGGGTTGACAGCTCTGTAGTTTTCTGGTTCCTCCTTCCGAACCTTCTTGTGGATGAATGAGTGGTAAGCACTGCACAGCTGCCTCACACAATGCACACTTTTGTGAATACTACAAAGATAAAAAGCTTGGTATGCTTGAGGGGCAGGGAGGCTGGAAGGATGAGGAGAGGTTTCCTTCCTACCTGTCTTCCTGTGCAGCCCCAGGTGATTCAGCTAAGCTTTTCACACACAAAGGGAGCGTTTGCAGGATGGCTCTCCTGTAACAGCTTCTAGGCAGGGCTGGTTCCCCCTCCCCCCACCTCCTTGTCTCTGTCGCCTTTTCATGTGTGTGGTTTGTTTGATCTACCCATGCGCTGTGATTTAATAACAGATTTGTAAAGAAGGGATTGCTGGTGTGGGCTGGGCTTGCTCTGGTCAAAGGAGTGGTTTGATTTCTTATTGAGGGTTTTGTTTTCCTGGCTCGCTTCCTGGGCTGGAGGACAGAGCAACAGAGACACTGATAACATCCTGAATCAGCATCTGAATCCTGGGCCGTCCTCTGGGTGGCATTAGGCTAACTGCATTTCTTTTCTGTGAGAAAATGAAATCAGAGCCTTAATGGGCCGCTGCGAACAATACAACTTAAACAAAACTGTAATTTTGTTGTTGTTGTTGGGTTTTTTGTTTGTTTGTTTGTTTTTGCTGTTGTTTCGTTTGGTTTGGGGGTTTTGTTTTGCTTGCTTAGTTCTTTGTTGTTTGCTTGTTTTGGTTAAAAAAACCCAAAGCAACTAAAACCTCAGAGATTATCAGACATTTAAATGCTCCAGCTCTTGAAGCATGAAGGCCGAACTGAAAGGTAACTTCTGCTCTGTAGGATCAGGTAAGAATTGCAGGAGGAGAGCTTACTTCGGAGCTGCAACAGCTGTAGACCATGCAACATGTGCAAGCAAACATTAGAAAGTTGATCCAAGAAGGCCTTGAACCCTCAACCTTGAGTTATTTCTGGTCTCTCTATAGCATGATAGTGTCATGTTACTTAACGCTTTCAACTCCCACAGTCACAACACTGATACATCTGCAGAAGGTGCAGTACTGCATCTCTGGGTGGGTTTAGGCTTCCAACGACTTCTACAGTTAATCTCTGCACAACCTGGGCGGCTTGCAGAAAGAAGGCAGCTCTAACAGGCTGCGGTGTGCTGGACATATCAGTGATGCACCCTGCTCTCTTCTGGCTTCTGTGGCTGTGGCTTCTTCTCCTGTTGCTCCCAGTTCACCTACTGCAGAAAGGCAATACAAAGACTTCTCTAGGAAAAGAAAGCGTCTGGCTGTAAAGACAACAAGACCTGCTCAGTGGCATTCTATGTGCTATGAAACATCATCTGGCAGACAGATATGTTCAGGTATCACTATCACAGCACTTGCCAACACCTTGAATAAACTCCAATGCTATCTATTTGTTATTGAAAGCCATGGGAGAAGAAATTTATAGCATTCTTGAGCTCTTCCCTGCAGATCGCATAGCCTGTTTGAAGTAATGAAAGAGGGGCCTGAACTCACAGGGCTTACTTCTTCTGATGTATCAATAGCTGTTTTATCATCTAAAGAAGTTAAATTTTCTTCTGCCGGAATCCATCTGTCCTGCTAGTTAAAAAACAGTGCAAGAAAGTAACTCTGAGGCAGTTCTTGACCATATTCATGGATTAGTCCTCCTTGAGTAACCTCTGATGGTCAAAGTATCTTTTAAAGCTACATCTTAAATTACTTTTGAGAGGTCCAGTTTATTGAGGGTTTGATGTGGAGGGTAGCAAAAACTTTCCTACAGAGAATACTCTTAAGAGAAAATATGCAGCATTTTGTCATGGAATGAAAATCTTTTAAGCAAGGGTGGTTTTTTTTTTTTTTGGGTAGCCTCAAAATACCCCAAACAAGCAAATGAACAAACAAAGGAAGCAAAGCAAACAAACAAGCAAAACTTCCCCAAAGAAGGTGATGAATTTTGGTAAAAATGTTATCTGGCAGAATACTCTCAGTCTGAAAGTCTTACTTTTGCACAAGTGTGGTGTCTGTCCCCTTTTATTGGGGGTCCTACTGGATGGAAGGTTGACCATGAGCCAGCAATGTGCTCTTGTGGCCGAGAAGGCAAATGCCATTCTGGGGTGTATTAGAAGGGCTGTGGTTAGTAGGTTGAGAGAGGGTCTCCTCCCCTTCTACTCTGCCCAGGTGAAGTCACACCTGGAATGTTGTGTCCAGCTCTGGGTCCCTCAGTTCAAGAAAGACATGGGGCTGATTGAGAGAGTACAGTGCAGAGCCACAAAAATGGAGTGGAACATCTTCCTTATGAGGAGAGACCGAAGGAGCTGGGGCTCTTTAGCTTGGAGAGGAGGAAACTGAGGAGTGTGCCTCATTAAAGGGTGAGTGCTAAGAGGATGGAGCCAGGATCTTCTCAGTGATGCTCAATGACAGGACAAGGGGCAGTGGGTGAAAATTGAGGCATTGGAAGTTGAGGCATGGGAAGTTCCATGGAAACACATGGAAAACTTTTTTCACTGTGAGGGTGACAGAACATTGGAAGAGGCTGCCCAGGAGCGTTGTGGAATCTCCCTCTCTGTAGATACTGAAGACTTGCCTGGATATGTTCCTGCATGATCTGGTATAGGTGATCCTGCTCTGGCAGGGGAGTTGGATGAGATGATCTTCTGAGGTCACTTCCATTCTGTGATTCTATGATTGTTGAACATCCTAAGGAATAAGGTCTAATAAAGCTGAAGCTGTGATAAAGGAAGACAACTATTGAGTCTAATAACACAAAACAGCATCAGGGTGGCAATGATTTGCTCTTGAATCTCCTCAGTTGACTACGAAACATTTCAGGAGTCAAAGGCAGAAACACAAGAAGACACTTTTGCAATGTATGAACAAAATTAAATGGGGTTATTGTACTGATTCTAGATCTTCCTCATTTTACTTTAGTCAGATGAGGAATTCTGTGAGGTCAAGCAACCATGAAGTTAGAGAAGGTAGCTGTAGACTAGATCTTTACTTCAGCTTTTAAGACATGATTAATTTTTGGTGTAATGACTGGTTTTGCTCCTTTTTTTTGTTGTTGCACTAATAGCTAGCTGTCCTTTTCTCATTATTATTATTTTCATAACAAATAACCTCCACCATTCCTGTTTTGCTCAATGTTGTTCTCTTAAACACCCACCCCATGGAAGCACGCACATGCAGACAGTGTCCCCATCACAAAACATCCTGCTGAGATGTCCCAGCAGCTAAAAAAGCATTCAAGCTGTTGCTGCACTCTTAATCTCCTCTGAGGAGGAGGCCTGTCAGGCCTTTTGGATACTACTGATCCTAGCAGAGAAACTGCAGTGTTACTACTGAATCACAGCTCTAACAATTCTGGAAAGCAGCCACAGAATACTGGCTGTAGGTCCTAAATCTTAGATTTTTGTTAGTTTGTTTTTTTTAAATAAATGTATTTTTAAGGGTCCCATGTTGATGCATGAAACATGTAAGGTACTTGATTTTTTTTTTTTTGCTGAAAGGCATTGAAAAAAGAAAAAAGGAAATAGTAAAGGCTCTATTTTAAAGTTCTCAATTGACTTTATAACCTCTACCTGTGCTAGTTTGAAGGAAGCTAGAATCTTTTGGTGAGAAGAACTAGATTACAGGCTAAAAAAGGAAAACAAGGGTGGTGTCTACTTCACTCATAGGCTTGCTGAGGTGTATAAGAATAAAAGCAAAACATAGATAAAGGCACTATTCCTGCTGGGGAGCTCTGAGCTACATCTCTCTCTCTAGCCTCTTTGACTAATCCACTTTCCTTCCTAACGCCCTGGCCGAACCCCCATTCTACTTTGGGACTGGGGTAAAGTTGAGAGGGGTGGGGGGAAGGTGAAGGGGTGGGTGGGGGCCCCTCCTGGGGACTCAGATTTCTGGGAGGGCTGTTGTGTTTCTGTATTACCTTTTACCTTGTATATTTCTGTATATTTCTGTATATACTGTAACTATCTGCTTGTACATTGTGCCAGCTGTAAATATCAGCTTCATTCAATTTCCAGAGCTGGCTGAGTCTAGTCTGGGGGATTTCCAAAGTGTGGGGGGGGTGGGTAACACTCAAACCATCACACTACCAGATGCAGAATAAATGCTTGGATAGTGTAAAGGTCTCACTGAAACTGGCCTATGGTTTTCTGTAATTTCCTAATGATTAATAATCTGGGAATAAAATTACTAACTGGCCTGCTTCAGGTTACACAGAAGATTATTTGCTCTTTTAAATTTGGTGGTCATTTTATTCTATGTTAGAATACATCTTCATGTACACATAGATTCTGTACTGGAAAATATTTATCATCATGTTCCAATGAACTGATATAGTGCTTAGGCAAATCAGGGTGATTTCTTGAACTCCAGTGGGTTAATTTTTTCTCCAAGATATAAATAAGTGCTCGTACTTTGGCCACAACAACCCCAAGCAACGCTACAGGCTGGGGACAGAGTGGCTGAGAGCAGCCAGGAGGAAAGGGACCTGGGGGTACTGGTGGATAGTAGGCTGAAGATGAGCCAGCAGTGTGCCCAGGTGGCCAAGAGGGCCAATGGCATCCTGGCCTGTATCAGGAACAGTGTGGCCAG
>WAAF01013593.1:94931-151441 GCA_013400475.1 Tricholaema leucomelas
GTTCAGGAAAAGCCTGGATGAGGCACTTAGTGCCATGGTTTAGTTGACTGGCTAGGGCTGGGCGATAGGTTGGCCTGGATGATCTTGGAGGTCTCTTCCAACCTGATTGATTCCATTCTATTCTATTCTATTCTATTCTATTCTATTCTATTCTATTCTATTCTATTCTATTCTATTCTTATGCTGTTGATTACAGAGTAGTCTTTGTTATATTATTTCCCAAGCACTGATATATGCTAGTCAGTGACTGGCTTGAGAGCAGCCATGGTGAGAGGGACTGGGGCATGCTGGTGGATGAGAGGCTCAACATGAGCCACCAGTGTGCACGTACAGCCCAGAGAGCCAACTGTATCCTGGGCTGCATCAAGAGAAGCATGGCCAGCAGATAGAGGGAGGTGATTCTCCCCCTCTGCTTCACTCTGGTGAGACTCCACCTGAAGTACTGCATCCAGTTCTGCAGCCTCTATTACAGGAAAGATATGGATGTGCTGGATTGTGTCCAGAGAAGGGCCATGAGGATGATCAGAGGGGTGGAGCACCTCTCCTGTGGAAACAGACTAAGAGAATTGGAGTGATTCACTCTGGAGAGAAGGCGGCTCCAAGGAGACCTTATTGTGGCCTTCTAGTATCTGAAGGGGACCTACAAGAAAGCTGGTGAGGGACTTTTTAGGATGTCAGGTAGCGATAGGCCTAGGGGGGGATGGAGTGAAACTGGAAGTGGGTAGATTCAGCTTGGATGTTAGGAAGAAGTTCTCCACCATGAGGTTGATGAGACACTGGAACAGGTTGCCCAGGGAGGTGGTGGAAGACCCATTCATAGAGGTCTTTAAGGTCAGGCTGAATGGGGCTCTGAGCAACCTGACCTAGCGTGAGGTGTCCCTGCCCATGGCAAAGGGATTTGAACTGGATGATCCTTGGGGGTCCCTTCCAGCCCTGACAATTCTATGATTCTGTTTCCTATACTTAGACTCTTTGCATGCTGAATGGCTTGTGAATTGTTCATCCACTGAGACTGGAACACGGGCAGAAGAAATGGAAAACTTCCACAAAGATTTAGGTTCAGAAAAACCACTTCCTAAAAGCAGGCTTTTTGTGTGTATGTGCTTTTCCACCAATGCTTTAGAAAAACATCATTTAGAACCTTTGAACAAGCCAAATCTCCCTTTCTCAGGTCAACAACAACAAGAAGAAGTTAAATCCAATTGCTGTAAGAAAGGATTAGAAAACTAAATTATGGGGAAAAAATAATCTCTGTTTTACTGATCATGCTGTTAAAGCCACTTGCTAAAAGCTTCAGTATGCCCTCAATCAGGTACCCTCTCTGTCTGTATGCTATTAGAAAACATTCCCTCTAATCCCATCATTCACTGCTGTTGTTGAAACCAGCAGGCTCACTAGCAAATCCACCCACTATTATTTTTATCCTATTGAAAGCACCACCTTTATCAGACAGAATCAAAATGGCTCATGTGCAATGTGAAGAGCAAGTGGATTTTACCATTACTCATGCCAAAACTAAGTATGGATTAAATTGCACCCTGACAGCACAAAGTGTGCATTGTGTGCTACTCTGCAGTACCCAACCTCAGCTTGCTCTGTGCCTGATAAAACACTGCATGCTCTCTTCAATACCCTTTATTAAAGCAGGCGAAACAAAGCAGCAGTGTCTGCACTGGAATGTGCTGCAGGTAGCGATCTAAACCTCCATCACCACAGTCAGCCAGAGGATTAATTTAATGCATGAAGGTTGTTGCTTGGAGGGACTTCACAGGAATGCAAACCAAAGGCCTTCAAAGAGCCTTCAACAAAGGGAAAAGCCATATGAGTGCAGACTCCTGGTAGGATGAGGAACATTGGATTAAGAGCTTGGTCTACCTTGTAGAAAAGGCGAGAAGCTCTGTTGTACTGAAAAGCAGTGCAAGCAGGGAAAACATTCAGAGGCATTCACTTCTTTAAACCTCTTCTAGAAAGATGGTTGGCTAGAAAATGATAGCCTTGCTACTGACATTTAGATAGTGTCTGATAGGATCAAATGCATATGCAAGTTTTATGATCACACCCATAATGTGTTTCCAGGTGAAATAGGATCATAGGATCAACCAGGTTGGAAGAGACCCCCAAGGTCATCCAGGCCAACCTAGCACCCAGCCCTAGCCAGTCAACCAGACCATGGCACTAAGTGCCTCATCCAGGCTTTTCCTGAACACCCCCAGGGACGGTGACATCCACCACCTCCCTGGGCAGCCCATTCCAATGCCAATCACTCTCTCTGGGAAGAACTTCCTCCTAACATCCAGCCTATACCTCTCCCGACACAACTTGAGACTGTGTCCTCTTGTTCTGTTGTTGGTTGCCCTTTTTCTCCCCAATTACTTTTTTTTTCTTCTTCTTATTATTTTTTATTTTTTGCCAGAGGTGCACACTTGCCATCCCAGCTGTGCCAAAAGCCATGAAGCTACCTTTATGGACACCAAGTGAACTATCAAACATGCCATGTCCTGCTTTGCACACCTAGAACCATTTAAGTGGTCATAGGATGTTAGGGGTTGGAAGGGACCCAAAGAGATCATCAAGTCCAACCCCCCCCTGCCAGAGCAGGACAATCCTATCTAACACAGATCACAGAGAAGGAGACTCCATGACCTCTCTGGGGAGCCTGTTCCAGTGTTCTGTGGCCCTTACAATAAAGAAGTTCCCCCTTGTGTTGAGGCAGACCCTCTTTTGCTGCAACGTACACCCATTGCTCCTTGTCCTATCACAGGGAGCAAGTGAGCAGAGCCTGTCCCCCCATCCTGGCAGCCTTCAGATACTTATTAGCATTTATCAAATCCCCTCTAAGTCTTCTTTTCTCCAGACTAAGCAGCCCCAGGTCCCTCAGCCTCTCCTCATCAGCCATGCCCTCCAGTCCCCTCATCATCCTCATAGCCCTCCACTGGACCCTCTCCAGCAGATCTCCCTCCTAAACTGGGGAGCCCAAAACTGAACACAGTATTCAAGATGAGGTGTCACCAGGAGATGAGGTCTCACCAGGGTGGGCTGGGGCTGTGAAGTGCTGCCATTTTTGACAGCCTCTACAGAATACAAGTAGAAGACTACTCAGGAGTGCAGCACATGGGCATGGCTGTATAATGAGACCTTGCTATTGTAAGAAGGTGCTCTTAAACACTGGAGAATTAACAACAACAGAGAAATCTGCAAGCCTGAACTGGCAACAGAACAGCTTTCAATTTCCCTTAAACTTTTCCATAAAACCTAATAGTGCTACATGCTCCCTGCCACAAACTATCTAGCTTTTGTCACCTACCATCCTTAGCTGGATTCAGTTTCTAATTGCTGCTTCATATGCCTTATCAGAAGTCACATAATTATATGCAATGATCAAATTACTGTTCTCCATCTTCCTTCTTGTCAAACAATGCCACACCTTTCTTAGTCATTGGGGGTTCTAGTTGATGGAAGGTTGACTATGAGCCAGCAATGTGCTCTTGTGGCCAGGAGGGCCAATGCCATTATGGAGTGTATAAAAAGGGGTGTGCTTAGTAGGTTGAGAGAGGTTCTCCTGCCCCTCTACCCTGGTGAGACTGC
This sequence comes from Tricholaema leucomelas, assembly GCA_013400475.1. NCBI lineage: Eukaryota > Metazoa > Chordata > Aves > Piciformes > Lybiidae > Tricholaema lacrymosa > Tricholaema leucomelas. The sequence continues at coordinate 98,517 of WAAF01013593.1, forward strand.
ATCTGGAGTACTGTGTCTAGCTCTGGGCCCTCCAGTTCAAGAGGGGCAGGGTTTGAAAAACAGCCTAAATAATCACAGATCTTCTCTCTGGGTATTCTCTAATTTCCTCTTTCTTCAACTAAGGTTTGCAACCAACCCCTCATGGCTGTGAAACTGCAAGAAAAGTGGAGGCACTGTTAGTACTAATCAGGGGCCAGGAGAAGGGCTTGCTTTTCTGTTTCACAGCTACTCCCATTACTTACGTAAGTATCTTGTCTTAAACAGTCTGCTATGTGGAGTGCTTGGTTTCCTCTATAAAGGCAGCAATCTGTAGTGCTTAGCAGCTTATTTTTTTCCCCTTGAGAAGCAAAATTCTGATCAGGTTTGGAAGCATTATGATTTTAAAGACTGATGTTAACTTACTGCTTTATCAAGGTCTTCCAGCCTGAAAAATGATACTACTGATAAACAGCAGACACCTCAACAAATTATACCGCAATTTTAATACTGAGAGAAGATGTTATGAATGCATATGAATATCTGAAGGGTTGATGGGGCCAGTCTCTTTTCAGTGGTCCACAGCAGTAAGACAAGGAGCAACAGCTACAAACTGGAACATAGAAGGTTTCACCTCAACTCAAAGAGAAACTTCTTTATGGTGAGGGTGTCAGAGCACTGAAACAGGCTGCCCAGAGAGGTTGTGGAGTCTCCTTCTCTGGACACTTTCAAAACCCACCTGGATGCGTTCCTGCGCAAACTACCCTCAGGGATTCTGCCTTGGCAGGGAAGTTGGACTCGATGATGTCTGGAGGTCCCTTCCAATCTCTGAGGTTCTGTGATTCTGTATACAGTTAAAACATTATGGAATTCAAAAAATAATAAAAGATTTGCTCACTAACTTTGTATTGAATGCCATCATTAATTTGAGATCAACAAACAAAGAGTGGTTCATGGAAGGTTTTATTCACAAGTAGAAAAAGTATTACAAAACAATTTGTACAAGATTTTAATTTACATTCCCTTAAAGGAGTCTAAAACAGCACTACAAGTCCCTAGGCATGATACATGGGCAGTCTAAATACAGCAGTAGTGTATGTTTTCTATTGGCATGTACAACATTGCTTGCCACAGGCAACATAAAAAAGACCAATTTGGTTAAATTAAGGAAAAAAACAAAAACATATATACACAATATACACAGATATTTAAAATGCACTCTTAAAATGTTCTCCTCCCAATGTGCTCTCAAGCTATCTGTCACACATTTAAAGAAAGGAGTCTTTTTCTCTAGAGCTGCCGGACAAAACCAATGATCCAAAGTGTAAATTCCAATGGGAAAACATACTTACTGTGGCAGATGCAGGCAAAACTTCTGAAAATAACTTTTCATTAATAACAGTTCTTTAGAAAGCTAAAAATCCCTGTATGATCTAAAAATATCTTACCATATACTGAAATGAACACTGAGGGGTTTTGTTATTTACAAAGTATACACAACAAAGCACACATCTTCTCATACATGTCTGCTGAGTAACAACATTTTGTCACCTCTTACATGTATGAAACTATCCAAAGGCATTATTCCAAGCTATTACTGAATATATACTTCAAAGCACTTAGCTGAGTAATTGGACTCCCTGTGTAACTGTGCACTATTCTGCCAGTGACCAAATGGTGGTTATTTACTGCATTAAAACAAAAAGGAGAATAAAATTACTTCTACTATTTCCTTCACTTCCTTTGGTTTGAATTTGCTAACTGTTACTCCTGATTTCTGCACACATGGATAATCTCCCTGGTTTCAAGTGTCTTACTGGCTTGGCTGCCTGTACTGGCTTTCGCTGTTCTTGTCCAGGTGCAACCTTCCACTGGGTGCTTCAAAGCAAAAGCCCTTTTTCCATGATAGACTATGAACACTGTCTCAACGTTTCCATTGCCACACAAACCATGTGTGGAAGGATGAGTAACGTTTGTTGCAAATTGCCATCTGTTGTTCTGATTGCTTTGCTTTTGTCAAGGCACACTGGGTAATTTAAAGAATAATTGCTAGAGTCCATCATTGACAAGTTTGAGCCTGTGGAGTGTAATGAATCAGTAGTGGTTACTAGGATTACTCACAGAAGTGAAAACTATTCTAAGGATAAAAGTGGCTGCAGAACAAATGTTATTATGGGATGTGGTGGAATTAATTGAAGTTTAAAAAAAATCCTAACAGCAATGAAGGCAAAGAGTTGGTACTTTCCTAGGCACACAGGCAGCTCTAAGGATTTACTTCAGAGGTATTTTGCTGGAAAAATGTTATGAACTAATTTGTATTTTGTGTGGAAAAATTAATTTAGACAATACTACAGCGAGAAAGGCAGAGTGACTTAAATGGAAAGACCCAGCACATGGCTGAAACAGGTCAGCATGCAGCTTGATCCTTATAAAGAATGCATTACTAAAATATATTAGTAACAGTCTCGCTGTGTGACCACTGGCATGGCACACCTGCTACAGTCTTTGATGTGACAGCTGATTACATCCCAATATCAAAAAATTACATGCTGTAAGAACAAGTGCTGTATGCTGTATTCCAATACTGAGACTACCAATTAGGGACAACCTTCCTATCTATGTGTCTGACTTTTGTGAAACTAAATCTAATTCAAAACTAACCTCCTGCTACACCCAACAAAACAATGTCCCCTCCCACAAATGTCATAATTGGATGGAGAGGACTTCAATCACAGATATTGTAACATGCAAATTCTGCACCTCCTCCGGCTAGCTTATTGACTACAACGGGATATATAATAAAAGCTTCAGAGGATCTACAGATGATCCTTCATAAATAGAAATGCTTGGGGTTTTGTGTCCTTCAACAGCAGGAAACACAGTTAAAATTAAAACCAGCCAAAAAGAAATCCAAATGCATGCATAAATCTGCAAGCAGAATACCTGGCTTGTCTCATGCCTTCTAACAAGTGTAGTCATATTGAAGATACCCACCCAAACACACTGAAGTCTTTATATTTCTTGCTGTATTTTTACATATATATATATATATACACACACACACACACACATACACACACACTCACACTTTTAAATTCACTCCAATGGAGTTTTTGAGAATCCGAGAGAATAAAAAGTTCTTTTTGTTAAAAGAGATGCCAAAGGTAATAAAACCATTTTCATGGTTCTCCCAGGACACTCCTTGAAGATTCACTTTACAGCTGTTACGGCTCAGATGCTCAGAAGGTGTGAAATGATGCCTTTCTGTGGTTGCTGTTGTTGCTCCAGCTGATTTCGAAACCACGGAACATTGAAGACCAGACTATGTTTGATGAGGAACAGCAGAGGAGCATCAGGGAAGCGTTCAGCTTTAATGCTGAGTGAAATAGCTTGGCTTCCTAAAAGAAGGTGATAAACAGTGGTTACGTAAACCCTGTGTGCACTTCTGTGCTTGACTGAATACCAAAAGAATACAGCTACGCTTACTGCTGCTTGTAACAATCCACCTAAGCCTGAAGACTGCAGCTGTGTTAAAATACCCATTTAAAAGCTTGTATTTATGTGCACAGAAATAAAAATCTGCAGTCTTACTGTTTTATTATATTTACTTTTCAATACAATACAATGAAAGTATAGCCCTGTGGAAGACTATGTTCTGCAAGACCATCCTCCCCACCAAGAAGATAAGAAAGATGAAGGGCAAACTGAAGGAAATCAGGTAGACTGAGAGGAAATAATTTTCTAGTGTTTGTACAGTTGGTGAGAGTTAAGCCCAAAAATACATCTCAGTTAACCCTGTCCCTCAAATGTCTCCATTAATAGACCCATATAACGATGCAGTGTGGAGTATGAAAAGGGACAAATCAAACTAAGCCCTAACAAAACCAAACAAAACTACCAATGCATCACCCCCCCAAAAAATAAAAACCCAAGCCTAGCCACCCAAACCATCTTGCTTATTCAGAATTACAGACAATCATGAATATTAATGGATAGTAAGATAAACCCATTGGAGAACACAGGGTTTTGAAATGACAGCTAGGATTTCTACACACACACAGAGGTAAGAGTCACATAATGTACAATTTCTCTAGTGCAGCAAGGAGGGTGAAACGTAAGTTAATTTTTTATAGTGGTATTTCAAAATGCTGTGGTTCCTTTCATCTGGAAAAACTGTTGAAAACATCACCTAAAAAATTAAGGCTTGATTTACAAAGAATTAACTATTGCATTTGGGTGTTTTCAGACTGAACACATCTTCTTGTTAAACAATTACTTTCTACTTCTCGTGTAAGAATGGTATGAAAATGGCATGCAAACCAAATGGAAGAGGATCAAAGGAGAGCAATTTTATTCTGCAGATGACAAAATTTTTTGTAATTACAGGTAGCATAGTTTTTCTTAATTAAATTTGGTGTATTATTAGCATTAGCAGCAACTCTTCCTCTTCCTGCCTCTGTGTACGTGCACAGGAGGCTACTGCAGCTTTCCATCCACAGCCTGCACAACCCTTGAGCAACAACAGCAGTACACACACACCATACCTGGGGATCTTTTCACAGATTACCTACTTGTTGCTCCAATTTACTTCCAATAGCAGAATATGCCAGTTTAAAAACACAGACCTCAGCTAGTATCTTTTCTAATATGATGATGAAGCATTAGCAAAGTGACTTTTTGTGATAGTTACAGGGACTAGCTTCACATAATAGTTTGGCCATAAGGATATTAAACTGAATTCCCCCCCACCCCACCCCCAAAATGTAATAAAAACAGTCCCCAGTGTGATTAAATCTGACTGGTTTACAGAGACTTCTGTATTCTGCTTCACACCCTCTAAACACTACATTTTAATTGCACCTTTCAAATTCAGTCAATTATTTCAAAATGTGAAATTGTTGGATCTCTTGCACAGTTTTAACTTATTTCAGCAACAGCCAGATGTAACATATGAAGAAACATAAGCCTACGACCGTCTACAATTCTATTTTTATCTAGCGCTGTGTCTTCAGTACACATTCTTGCTCCTTTACAGTTAAGTTTTTTTACCTCTTTATATTAGTCTAGAGACTCATCTGATGTTCCATTAGGCTTTGTCTTCAGCTGGGTTTCAGCAGCCACTGGGTTCTGAAGTGATGAACCTTCTACACTTGCTCTGCGTTTGGGGATTTCAAAGGAGTTTGCAATGTTCCCTTCAAGAGACTTAGCTGAAATAAGTACTTCACTTAGATCGTGGTTATTATCCAACTCGACAGTGGCTGGATTTTCAGTCTCAGGAGTGCAGGGTTTTGCAGATCCTACAGCCAGTTCTGAATATGATCCACAGAAAGAAACACTGTCACAACAAGCTGGGTTTTGCATAAGAGGCCAAGCATCTGAAACGTCTCCACAGGTAAAGCGTGAAAGAGAACCAAGAAACGCAGGAATCATTTCTCCAATGGAATCAGAAGCTCTGCAAAAGGATAAAATTCACATGGTTTCAAAAGCATTTCAGAATATACTATCAATATTGTAATTACTACAATTAATTAATAACTACAGGTATTTCAGGATGGTTTAACAGGGCTATATTAATTGTCCCTGTACAAAAAAAGTTATTCTGAAGAACAATATAGTTTACTTCCCATCTGGAAATGAAGAAAACTGGAGAACACTACTAAAGGTAAAGAAGATGTTTACAGCCCTTCACACTGTAAAATGAGGGGTATAGAAAACATGAACTACAGTTGGGGCTGTTTATCATCTGGGAAACAGAAACATGATAGTACTGTTCAGATACAAAGACAGTTTCAGAGAGGAACAAACTCATTTGTTCTCAGTGCATGACAGGGGCATTAAAATAAGATGGAACAAGCTCAAACTGCAGCAGGAAAGTTGAATGTTTAAGAGGACTGTGGAATCTAACACCAGGCTAGACAAATATCTAGCAGACATAAAAGTACAGAGTTCAGACTGGGAAAAGAGAATAGACAAGAAGACTCCTTCTACCTGTTGGATTTCATATTGAACATGCATTCACTTTACATTTTTCAGTTTGTCTGTCTAGCCTTCAAAATGTGAAAGGACATTTTTCTTTTATTTTCTTCCATGTGGAATATTAATCATAGAATGTTAAAAGTTGGAAAGGACCTCCAGAGATCATCAGGTCAACTCTCCCGCCAAAGCCCGATCACCTAGGGCAGGCTGCGCAGGAATGCATCCAGAGGAGACTCCACAACCTCTCTGGGCAGCCTGTACCAGTGCTTTGTCACCCTCATCATAAAGAAGTGTCTCCTCAGGCTGAGGTGGAACCTCCTGCATTGTACCCATTGTTCCTTGTCATACTGCTGAGAACCACTGAAAAAAGACTATCGCCTTCATCTGGACACCCATCCCTCAGATATTAATAGACATTGACCAGATCCCCTCTCAGCCTTCTCTTCTCAAGACTAAACAGCCCCAGGTCTCTCAGTCTTTTTTCACAGGAGGGATGTTCAAGCCCTGCAATTATCCTTGTAACCTCTCCATTAGACTCCCTCCAGCAGGTCCTTGTCTCTCCTGAACTGGGGAGCCCTAAATTGGACACAGTATTCCAGGTGTGATCTCACCAGGGCAAAACGGAGGTGGAGAAGAATCTCCCTAGGCCTGTTGGACACACTTTTCTTGACACACCCAGGATGCCGTTGGCCCTCATGGCTGCAAGGGCACATTGCTGCTCCATGGAGAACTTACTGTCCACTAAGATTGCGGGGTCTTTTGCCACGACCTCGGAGCTGCTTTCCAGCAGGATGGCCCCTAGTTTGTACTGGTGCCTGGTGTTATTCCTCCCCAGATGCAGGACTCTGCACTAGTCCTTATTAACAAAGATCTTTTATTCCCCAAACAGTTGCTTTTATTTTATGGGAAAACGGAAGAAAGTGGAAGCAGAAACTCAGTATTATGTCTCGAATGTACTGAAGTTGCAGCAGGATACTGTCAGGTCTGAATGCACTAGACATGCCTATTTGTGCTGAAAATCCAGCAACATTTTTCACTTTAATATATGAAAAAAGTATTACAGCCTCCTCAATCTAAATTTCCAAAGACTGCCTACAGATGTATAAAACTGTCAAGTCTAAATTAAGTCTGATATACAGCGTTATATTCGTGTGACAAGACCCATCCCACATTAACGCAGCCTGTAACAGATTTTAAGTGGCCTTTCTTACCTCCAAAACATGATGCTTTAATAGCTTTGATGTACGCACAAAGCATTTCAATAGACGAGGCCAGAAGTCAGGACACTGCACCACAATTGAAGGAAATACACTATTTTGGCAAAGGAAATTGAAGCAAACTGTTTCTACTGGAAGGAGCCACGGTATCTTTGATGTCCACAGAGTATGGAGATGACTTTTATTTTTAAAACTTTAACCCAAAGATTCCTCTCAAAGTATACAACTCTCCACTTGTCAGCTTTAGTGGTATAAAATGATGAGTCAAGCTTGCTGGCATTTAAACAAGTTATTATACAAAATGTAGGTAATTTTTATCTTGTACTTAGGTCACCATGTCACCTTGCACAAACAATACCTATGAAGAAGCTGCCTGTCCAGTGTTAGTTACATTTGACCATAAAAACAAACCAGCTGGAGACCTATTTAAACCTTCTATGGAAAAATAATTTCAGCTAAAAGCAATAAATATATCCTGTGTTAAAGTCTGTAAAAAGGAAACTCTGAAGGACACCATAAATTTTACATATTTAGCTCATGGCACCACTATAGAAATAACTACAACTCTATTTTTATTCACTTGACTGGGAGAAACTAATAGCTGCAATCTGGTAGAAATTAAGACATAGTACCTATTTAACATCTCACAATCCTCAAGAGCTTCTACAAAAATAAAACCTCATGCCATTTCACCCCAGATTCACAGGTTTATGCAACACCTTGCTAACCCACTGTAGCTGAAGTGGCTACAGTTCATCACAATCCGTCATTCCACTTCATTTAATGTACCTTCATTTAATGTTTCATAGACTTTTATAAATCTAAGTTACCTTTCATTAAGTGCAGTCTGTGAGTGGAAAGCACAACTGTGACTGCTGTGCTCCATGCTACAGGTTTCATCACAACACAGCGATGGGATCAAGTGAACCGGTCCTAAGGAATAGGAGTTTTAACAATGTTAAAGTGTTCAAGCTCTACATAAACTTCAGTCTCTGTACTCTTTCAATCCTGAGTATTAATTTGCCACCTGCATTATAATACATGGATTGAGGAAAGAGATTTCTTACTGCAAAAAAATGTATTCTTTGATTTAATACTTTTAAATGGAACTACTTATAAAAGACACACTGTTCCCCCGGGAGCAATACAGATGCCACACATGAATATCTACTTCATAAATTAATTTACTTTTCAATTAGATACATGTGAGAGGAAGCATTAAATTCCCAGTTGACATATTAGGATGGTATTTAATCCTGTGCTCTTTTACTTATTTGTTAATGTCATGAATGCATCTGCTGTGATACCACTTGACAAAATTTCAATTACTTGAATTGTTCAGGTTTTAATGCCTTCTAGAGGTTATATCATGTTCTTAGACATGGTCTAGTAAAGCCAGACGCGGTGCTATTTTTCTCAGAAAGAAAGGAGATAGATATTTAAAGCTATTTTTTTTTAGTGAAGGGTCAATGGAATTAAAACAGAAAAGAATATTAAACGTAACCAAATAGCTTCTTGGAAATTCTATGTGCTTATTGAGTACTTTATCCAAGGACAAAGGGTATTTAACTACAGAACTTGCATTGTCAAAAGCTAAATGTTGCAACTCAAGTGTTAGATGAGCACTCATCATGCCGCAAAGTCACTTTTAAGTAGACCTAACATACCACATGTCTGTGATGTGCTTCTCTGGCACTGGCAACAAGTTCTGTGGTTATATTCATTAAGTCGTGGTCTATCAAAACAGGACAATTCGGAGCCATTGTAGTGAATGTCTTGTGATCTCAGAGACCCTTTGGACAAAATGAATAAAAACATCCATGAGCAAATTAAACTTGTTCCTGTTCAGAGCCTCCTGTCTTCCTAGAATGCATAAACGTCACACTATAGAGTATTTCCAGACATTTTCCAACTCTAAGATCCACAATGATCAATGTGGTTTCATATAATGCAAACCACACATTTTGTAACAAGCCCTAGCTGGTTCAACTACAGCCTCCTGTAGGGAGATATCTGCTCTTATTTTGATGATGATTTCATTATGTTTTCTCAGTATTTCCCATCTGAAGTTTTCCGCAATCAGCTTTCAGACACTGAGATTTTATTCAAGTTATCTTAAAGAGCTTTATCTTGACAGCAGACTTCATTACAAATGGCAACTAGAGTGCTTTTGAATTTTGCTTTGTTTAAATCAAGGATCAGAAACATGTTTATTATAAACAATGTCTGAATTACATTTCTGAGCTGTTACAGATTACTTTTTAAAAATCTATAAATCTAACTGGCTTGGGCATTTAATTAATCTTGAATATGCCCATCAAACCAAAATTGTTAATGACAAATCTGCTATGTGTAAAGGCCACATTAATTATCCTGATGAGCCAAGTTTCACACTGTCACTGCAACTCTACAACAACGTCCCAGCTTGGATCTCAATGGTCCACATTTATCTGTTCAGCATCTAGCAGAGTATGACACAGAATTAATGCATCAGGATTATTTCTGGATATCTTCACAGCACATTCTCAGTAAGAAGCTGGAACATCCACACTGAGCTGACAAAAATGTATGGATACATACTCTTGGCTTTCTAACATGTTCACTTCAATGCCATAGAAACTTCATTTATTTACCAACAGAGGGATTTGCAAATCTATACTGGTGTATGAATATTAGTAGTTACTGGAAACTTACAGCTTGGTTTCTTCTCCATAAACTGCCTCTTACAATAGATAACACAAAGAATAAGAAGAGCCAAGAGCACTGTTGCAAGTGCACTGCATATAACAGCTGCTAGAGCAGTGTCTCGAGGACTGGAAGCAGTTGATGGAATCTTTACAAGGTTAACTTTGGTGGTACCTGACAAAAAGAAAAAAGAATTAAGGGAAACTGAAAGTATTTGAGGAATATAGAACCACATAAATCAAAGTCTGGGAAACAGAAGATGGTTGCACCACAGGAAAAAAAAACCACCAAACCCCAAGCAATGTTCCATCTGCTAAAGTATAAACATAAATTGCACATACAAAGAGAAAAGAAAAAAGTAAAGCATCTTGGAAGAGGAGTGGTAACATGTGGAGATGTACAAACGGATTCTGACTGCCCATGAGACTGGAAGCAGGTTTTCACCATGCAAACAAAGACTTCTCAATGTTTAACGATGTGACATGATTTTAATGTGGAGAACATTTCCTGGTGTAGAGTTGAGAAAGCTATCCACCAGAGGGAGTCACAAATACATGAACTTCCTTTCATAAGGAAAACTTCTGAGAACTGAGGCACCCACAAAAGTTCAAATGCTATCAAAAGTACCCTCTTACCTGCTTGGGCGTGTCATAATACTTATGGTCATTTCTAGGATCAAACTTAGGACTTCCGTTACGCTACCTGTGATGGTTTGGGTGTTCCCCACCCCCCCATACTTTAGAAATCCCCCAGACTAGACTCAGCCAGCTCTGGAAATTGAATGAAGCTGATATTTACAGCTGGCACAATTTACAAGCAGATATTTACAGTACATACAGTTATAGACAGAAATATACCAGGTAAAAGGTAATACAGAAACACAACAGCCCTCCCAGAAACCTGAGTCCCCAGGAGGGGCTCCCAACCGCCCCTTCACCTTCCCCCTACCCCTCTCAGCCTTACCCCAGTCCCAAGGATGAATGGAGGTTCAGCCAGGGGGTTAGGAAGCAAAGTGGGTTATTTAAAGAAATGGAGGGTGAGGCTAGAAGAGAGATACAGCTCCAAGCTTGCCAGCAGCAGAAGTGGCTTTATCTATGTTTTGACCTACGTTTTTATACATCTCAGCAAGCCTATGAGCGAAGTAGACATCAACATTGTTTTCTTTCCACAGCCTATAATCTAATTCTTCTCACCAAAACATTCTAGCTAGGCTCAAACTAGCACACTATCTTTTTTTTTTGTTTCAACTTTCTTATTCAGGGGTAAGTTTTTCAAGAAAGCCACTATCTCCAGGAGAAACTCGGCAGATTGATTTCATATCCTTACTAGTCAAGGCCTAAGCAATGTTTCAAGCCTTGACAAATCCTGTTACTTCTATGTGGAAAGTGAAAAAGCATCAAAAGTGTAACTACAATCATTGAAATAAAAAAATTAATCTCATATAATCACTTAGGCTGAAAAAGACCCCTAACTCTTGACCTAGCACTGCCACATCTACCACTAAACCGCATTCCTAAACACCACATCTGAGCCTTTCAAATACCTCCAGGGATGGCAACTCAAGCCTTTTCCTGGGCAGTCTATTCCAATGCTTGACAACTATTTTTAGTGAAGAAACTTTTCTTAATCACAGAATCACAGAACATTAGAGTTTGGAAGGGGCCTCCAGAGATCAAGTCCAACCTCCCTGCCAAAGCAGGATCCCCAAAGGTTGGCCACATAGGAATGCATCCAGGTGGGTTTTGAAAGTGTCCAGAGAAGGAGACTCCACAACCTCTCTGGGCAGCCTGTTTCAGTGCTCTGTCACCCTCACCATAAAGAAGTTTCTCTTTGAGTTGAGGTGAAATCTTCTATGTTCCAGTTGGTAGCTGTTGCTCCTTGTCTCACTACTTGCACAACTGAAAAGAGATTGGCCCCATCCCTTGACACCCACGCCTCAGATACACGACCCTTCCTAATATCTCATCTAAACCTTCCCTGGCATACTCTTACACAATCCAATTGTTACTTTGGAGAAGCAACAAAGCAGTAACTATTTCTCTGACATCACTTTGAAAAAAACAAAACCAAACACCAATCAACCAACCCACAAAGCATGTTTTATTAACTTAGCTTTTAAGCTCAACATGCCTATTTCACAGAATCACAGAAACATCCAGGTTGGAAAAGACCTTCAGGATCAGCAAGTCCAACCTATAACCCTGCTGTACAAGATCCACCCTAAACCATATCCCTAAACACCACATCCAAACGGCTTTTAAACACCAACCATGGTTGATGACTCAACCACCTCCCTGGGCAGCCAATTTGTACTATTATATCACATCCAAAGTGTAGAAAACAAATTTATAGCAGATCTTTTTCATGTTTTTGCCAATTTTTTGACAGAATGGGGCTATGTCCAATGAAGTGCCACAAAAATGTTTGAGGCATTGGAGCTTCCCTCCCTAAGAGAGCTGGGACTGCTCAGTCTGGAGAAGAGAAGATTCAAAGGGGTATCTTGCCAATGTGCATAAATCCTTAAATGGAAGGTGTAAAGAGCCAAGCTCTTTTCAGTGACCCAGCGGCAATGGGCACAAACTGAAACAGATAATTCCCTCTGAAAACCAGATCAGGAACATCACTTTAACTGTGAATGTGACTGAGTTCTGGCACAGACTGACCGGAGCGGCTGTGGAATCCCCCTCCTTGGAGATACTTAGAAGTTGTCTGGACATCCAGACAGATGATTCTGCTCAAGAAAGGGTTTGAACCAGATAATCCTGCTAGGTCACTTCCTACCTAAACTATTTTGTTAACAAAGTGGCTTAAATCTCCTACATGAACTAGAAATACATTTTCACATAATATACCTGATTGGAAGAGACCTTCCACATCATCCAGTACAACTTTCAACCCACCATTGAAGGTTCAGCACAAAACCTTGTCCTTGTACTAAAATGTTACCGTTTTCACTATCATAGCAGACAGTTTATTACCTGTGTTACAGATAACATGAAAAAAAAAAAAATCCAGTTCAGGGTCTCAGGTACCTTCCTCTTAAATATTTACCTGTCCCTTTGTTTACGTTTTTGTACAATTCTTATTACTCAAAGAGCTAAGCTCTACTACTACTTTGACAGATCTTCATTGTCATTTGAAAGAAAAGCGCAACCAGCGTCATAATCTTTTTGTTATGACTTTAATGCCCTTGGCAGCAGCACTGCAATCTTCCACTGAAAACTTTTCACTCTGTTTCTGGAATTCTTGCAGCTGTAGTTTTAAGTTTACAATTTTAGCAGAATGCAGAAATTTCTGCATTGTATGTAAAGTTACAGAGTATGATATATCCCAATATAGTAAAACTATATTGGAAAAAGCTGTTTATACAGCAATGTGTTTTGGCCTTGGTGTGAAAATCAAGGATATGGCTTCGTTATCTGTTTTTTGATTTTGGTCAGCTGCTGGATCTAGTCTTTGGAAGGTTAAATATGACCTGAACAAGTGTTTTAAACCAAGACAATAAAAAAACCAATCAAAATATCTTCAAATATGTTTCATGTAAATGTTTTTATAAGTGTACCTACTTAAAAGCACTAAAAACTCACCAGAAGTTAGGCCTCCATAATTAGTAGAAAGAATGATTCTTTAAAGCAAAAATGAACAAAAGCACTGGAGGTAAAGCTGCTTCTATTTCTGGCTCTTCATTTCTTCACCAAAAAAAAAAGAAGTATGATTACATATTAAGGGAAACTACAAATTAAATACTTCTTTATTGCCCATCATCAACAACCAAACTGAAAATACAGGGTTTTACTTTACACTGGGATGGCAAAAAAAACCAAAACACAAACTTTAACCATCTAGTTATTGAAGATTTGAGTGAGGCAGTTAATGATTTATTTCCTTAAGAAAGCAATTTCTGTTCCTGAGAATGTCTACCACTCCTCTCTACCTTCAAAGTACTGTCTGGAATAGCCGCTGTAGGCTGTCCACGGCAGTGTAGCGCTGATTATAACGATTGTGATCTTCCCTGCAGAGACCAACAATTCAGAAGTGGATTGCTATTGTTGAAGGGGCCTGTTGGGCATTGCTGACCTCTGCTTTCAGTGCTACTCAGGCATACATGCATTTTCATAAACTCTCTTCTCAGGCTCAGAGATTAATGGTTTCATTTCAGTAAAACAAGGAGGGGCATTTTAAACTTCAAACTTGTACTTACATCTATCAAATGATTACATGATTTAAACAGCTCATTAAGTACTGTGAACGGGATGGGAGACACTAAGAAAGGAAGGAGGAAGTGCACACCACTGAATTTGGAAAGAGTGTGCATTATTATGCATCACACACACACACAAAAGAAATAGTCGCTACATATTCTGGATATGTGCTAGCACTAAAAAAGAATTTCCCAAAATATCAGCTGGCTCTTCTGTAATTTTGAGCAGTAAGTCCACATACACGTTCTTCCCTCAATTACCCAACAGCACGTTGTTATGTTAGTATATGTACAAAAAGCAGGTAAGAGTCTATTAATGGTTAAATAGCAGTAATTTACATGACACTGAACATATGACTCTCAACTGCATCACCTGTAACTTCTGCCAAATAGAACAGCTGCATTTTCAGCCTATTATATCAAGCAACCAGAGAGCACAAAACATAAAAAAGACTTTCTTTATCACTTATTTCTTTTTTATCCTCTCAGTTTTTTTTTCTTTTCAATAATCATGATTACTTACAGTCCCTACTGGAATCAGAGTATATAAAGGAAGGCTTTCTGAGGTAGACTAACCACGTGAAAACAGAACTTAACAACATTTACACATCTTCCCTGGATATAATAAATAATATAATAATGCTACAACAATTATCAAGGTTGAGGAGGATGAACTGTGGATTGAGTTTTCTTATGTCACTGCTAGCCCAAAGAGAGTTTGCACAATCAAGCAAAACTAATCCAAAGTCCATTAGGGCTAAGACGGTAACGCTGGAGAGAGGGCCATCTTTCACAATCCAGATTGAAAAGAAAGTAAATCGAAATGCTAATTCCTGCAATGTTGGTATTTCTGGTCAAGAGAGAGGAAAGGAGCATTTTCTTACTCTAAAAAGTGTTTTCCTGTTACCTTTGTGCTGATGGGCCCAAGTCAGTGGCATCAACCTTAATTTGACACGAATTAAGGGCTCAGACATACCCTCAAGTTAGGATAATTTAACAAGTTCTTGCCTGCCAACTGAACTGCAGAGGCTATCTGGCTGTGAGCTCCCAATCCACAGAAAATGCAAGGCAACATGACATGTCTTGAAACTCCTTCAGTTCAAAAAAGCTTTGAAAATGTTTACGTTAGTTTAATATTCAAAAGGCAGTATCTTTACCTAGGCCTCATCAAGCAAAAGTGTGTGTTACACATAAATACGATGGATGTACCTATAGCACCAATACTAGATAGAGATGTATAATACATGTCTAACATACGCTACCAAGAATTAACATTACAATGGCAACTATGCTGTCCTGAGTACATTTGAGTCTTTACAGAGCAGCTGATTGCCTGTCTTCTGATCTTTCAAGCACGAGGTAAGAAACTTAATCAAACATTACTGTTGGAGACTCTGGTAAACACAGAGTCTCCCAGCATCTGTAAAAGGGAAGCCATCTGTGTGCATGGCCTACACCCAAAAGTTCATCACGGCAAACCACATTTTGAAAACTGAACTCCAAATGCTGACTTGAAAGCCTTAAGTTTCCGAGTTAGTGCCCTACAAGTGTTTGGTTTTATTTTGCTGGGTTTGTTTTGTTTCAGTAACTGTACCAGAAGCCCTAAGGGGAGAAAATGACTATTGAAGTATTTATTCATTGTTTGGAAATTCTGAGAAACGTGCTTATAATTTAAAATCCTTGGAATTTTTTGTTTCCAAGACCATTTCTCCTGCACCGTACATTTTCACAAGCTCCAACTGCTGACAGCCTTTTATGTTTAAAACGGAAGAACAACCACAGAGCGCAAGTGGATTTAAAACGTATAAGAACCCCACGGTACTGGATGCGCACTGCTAAGTCTGTAAGGCACAGTCAACTCCTGCAACGTGTTTTTCTTTCAGTAATTAAAAGATGTTAATGCTTGGTATTACTACAATCATCTAAAAGGCACTGATAAATAGGCACAAAAGTAACATTGTTTTATACACAAAACTTTTCAGCTTTGAGAATTGGCTAGCCATATTAAACTACAGATGAAAATAAAGCCCCATATCACTGAAATCCTCAAACAACCTGAGAAACCTCAGAGAGTAAACAAACAAGCAAAACATCAGAGGAAGTGCGGCAAAATTTGTGTCACTGCTGAACTATGTCACATTTTGGGAGACGGAGTGCACAACTGGTTACCAATATGAAAGGACAGCATATGTCATCACTCCACAATCTGAAATACTTCGCATAATCCAGTGGCATAAAGGATATACTACTCTTCAGATGGCTTTTCTGACTTTTGCTTCCAGGTGCTAACTTTGCACCTCTGACAACTGCGGAAGTCTAATAACTATTTTGCAGAAAATGCAGTTTTATTCCAGGGTGTTTTCATGTGTTAAAATCAGTATCACATGAAGTTTCTGTCAGAATAGAAGAGATTGCTCTGTACAGAAACAAACAAACCAACAAAACAAACTGCCTCTCCCCAAAAAAACCCCTCAACCACAAAAAACTTCACAAACAAAAAACCCCAAACAAAAAAACCCCAAACCAACAGAAAACCTCACCAAACCAAAGAATTCCCCACAATGACTATTCCCATATTTCACTTCTAACTTGTATTTTTAACCAAATTCTTTTCCAGACATGTTTTGGGAACACGAATACAGTATTTTAGCATTTTCTCTTGTTAAAATCCAACTACAGAATACATTCACCTCACCCAGGCAATGATTTTCAACAGAAGATGAAAGCAGAAAATATCTGGTTTGTATTCTGTATGTGCAGTTGTGCTAGTTTGAGCCTAGCTAGCATGTTTTGGTGAGAAGAACTAGATGATAGGCTGAGAAATGAAAACAATGGTGAGGTCTACTTCGCTCACAGTCTTGCTGAGATGTGTACAAAAGAAAGGCAAAACAAAGATTACAGCACTTGCTTCTTCTCTTCGCTGGGGAGCTTTGCCTGCTGGGGAGAAGCTGAAGCTGTTGGCTGGACTCCATCTTGCTTTCTAACCTCACCCTCCTTTGCTTGGCTGCTTCACCTTGCTTTTAACCNCACCATCTTTAGGACTACTCAGCTATAGAACAAAGTATTCTGAGTCAATTAAGTTTGCTTGTGCCAGCTACTGCTTCTATACAATTTCTATCACTCTCAGTTCTAAAATGCTTATACAAGAGAGAGTGATTGGCATTGGAATGGGCTGCCCAGGGAGGTGGTGGAGTCACCGTCCCTGGGGGTGTTCAGGAAAAGCCTGGATGAGGCACTTAGTGCCATGGTCTGGTTGACTGGATAGGGCTGGGTGCTAGGTTGGCCTGGATGATCTTGAAGGTTGATTCTATGATTCTAAGACATTATACACACAAGCAGAACAGCTTACAGCATTTTCAAGTACTTAACTACTGCTGCTACCTGTTTTCTAAAAGAGAGGAAGACCATACATCCTCCAGAATCTATATATTCACTAGGTAAATGACAGTGGTATGTATGCAAATATAAAATGCAAGTCTGAAGTTTGTTTCTTTATCCAACAGAGTAACCCATTTTCATTAACCAAAACCCCACGCATACTGGTTACAGATCTGTTCTAAAAAGTTAAAACAACATCCCACAGCTGCTGTGTGATGAACTTGCAGATACGTGTACAGATTGGTTTTCAGTGTGGATTGCAACATGACAGCATGGAAAGCTCCATCCTGTAGCTATGGCAGCCGGGCAGGACTAAAGTCTGGTAGCGTAGCTATGCCTTCACCTGGGCACAGAACATGTTCTTGCTGCAACGCGCTGCAGGCACACAGCACATATTTAAAGTGTAACTGGCATGAATACTCACTAACATTAATACAGTCATGTAATATATGTATTTATTTGTACAAATCACAGTAAAGTAAGAATTGAATCATCAATCAGTCTTGAAAGAGTTTGTCCCCTCTGATTCAATCAGAATCTCTAAAACTTCACTTTCTACCCCAGTTATTTCCCTCCTTGTCCTGGTTCTGCTGTGGTAAAACTCAGGGAGCAGAGCAAAAGCTTGCATGCAACTGCAAGCCTGCACCTTAAATCTGTTAATGCAAACTTTGACAAATGTAACTAATAGTCTGTGTAGTACAATTTCAGGAGCTGTGTTTTTTTTCTTGCCTTAACAAGGTTTTGTATAAACAACAGTACCCGCATACCTCACTTCTGCCTCTAGATCTGATACCTGTGTTCTCATCAGAATCACATTATACTGTGATAATTTTCAGTTATAAACCTTTTATAGCCATAAAAGTTTTATAGCTTTAGACAACAGGGATTGTATATTCAATTAAAAAAACATAAACAAGTGATATTACAAAACCTACTATATTTGAATATCAAATTATGTGCAGGGACACTTCCTTATCTTGCGTAAAAAGGAAGTTTTTGAGTCAGCCAAACAAGCTAGATGTTCATCAGTGACAAAAAACACAAACAAACAAAAATGGAGTAACATTTTAGCACACTTCCCTCATCATTTCCTAGCCTACAATTAAAAACCAAAATAACTGGCTAAGGAAAATGAAATCCTGGCAGTTAAAGAAATCTCCACTTTTTTTGTTACTGAATGTGAAGATACATTAAGTTAAGGAAATTCTTCCAGCTGTTAGAAATTCCATGCAGAAAGAATCCCCTTTCAGTAATGGGACAAATAAAAACCAGTACTGAAAGAGATCTGGAAACACACAGCTGTGTTAATGACGCAGTGTTTGATGCTACAAGAATTTATTACGTTAGACTTCATAAAGTTTATATTCAAACTGAGAGAACTGATGAGAAACAGAAGTCACATCACGCAGATGTAAAATTGATGCCACTCCATTTTGGCATCCATTTTGAACAGTAACAAAGGACCTGATCTTCTGGAAAAGGTCTAAAGTTTGGAAATCTTAAGGGACTTCCCTTAAGGGAAGAGACTTTTTACAAGGGCTTGTAATGCTAGGACAAGACAGAATGGATTTAAGCTTGAGGAAGGTAGATTTAGACTGGATATTAGAAAGACACTTTTTATAGAAAGGGTGATGAGACACTGGGACAGGTTCCCAGGGAGATCATGGGTGCCCCCTCCCTGGAGGTATTCAAAGCAACATCGGATGAGGCCTCGAACAATCTAGTCTGGTGGAGGGTGTTAACTTCTATGAGGGGGGTGGTTTGCAACTGGATGATCTTTAGGGTCTCTTCCAACCCAAACTGTTCTATAATCTATGAAAACTTAAGCCCTAAAATCTGTAGCTTGTAAATCCAAGGTTTCTAACTGGGCACCTAGAGACCTATATCACATACTTCCTATACACCACAAATAAAAAATATACATATCTACAGAACAGAATCTGAAATTTCTGTCACACTGAGTAAAACAATGCCTAGAGTCACTGTGCTTAGACTGTAGATGTAGAAGCCTGGAGAAGGCTACTGAACTCTGTTCTTCCCATATATTATTCAGAGTGGCAGAAAGGGGCTTCCAACTTCTCTTAAAACACTTCCTGAGAACAAAAAAAATCTATGATCTTACTTAAAATTTGAATTTAGGGGTTTGTAATAACAAACATGACTTATAACACCTTTCAGATGCCACTCTTGAAAGAGGAGGCAATGATGGGGTTTCTGCCTTCTGTAAAAGCTTGAGACCTTGGCCAAGTAGTAAAGCGTACAAGGTTCAACTGCTCTCTCAGCCACCTGCATGGAGGTTGTTTTACTCACTAGGCATTAAACTGACTCTGGCAAAAGCTATTTCTTCTCTCCAGTTGAACTTACTCAGTTGTAGCCTTCAGTAGAAGCACTAAGGACCGCTCTTGGCACAGCCAACAGTCACATCATATCTACAATGCAACAACATTAAATAAACCACGCTCAGGCTTGCCCGCCACTTATTTTATTTCCTGTTGATGATGTTGAAATATCACTAATTTAGGGTAAATTCCCCAGACAATACAAATATTTCTGAATCTGAGGTTGTTGCTGTTTTTTTAAACTTGTGTTGGTGTTTTTGAGGGGGAGATAGGGGAGGTGGAGTGTCTTGTGGTTTGTTTGGGCCTTTTCTCTCCTTTTTTTTTTTACAACAAAACCCAACTGTTGGACATTTCCACATAAAGGGGAGGAAAACAGTCTGTATTGTGGAAAACAGAGCCTGTTTATGTAATTAAGATTGTTTCATAATACTTCCACCTTAATTCAGATCCATAATTCAGCCCAGTTGTGTGTAAGAGTTGCATAACAAACCCCACTAGTATTTTCTAATTTTTCAATGTGAAACTTTGCAACCTCAGCCTCTTTTGAAAACAATTATTTTTGGATAAGTAATCTCAAACAAAATTACACAAATGTGATGTGTATTTATATATAACACATAGCCTTAACACCTCTAGAAGCTGGACATCTGTCACCATCTTATTGCAATACTGCAAGTATCAAAGTAAATGTCATGATTTACTGCAAAGAAAGTTCCCTGCTGTGCAACAGTAAGCATGCACATGCAACCTACACCAAAGATGAAGAAACTCTAGCTTTGAAGGCAGAAGTAATAGCAGCTTACAAAAAGCAAGTTTTTAATTCACCATGTAAAGCTTTGGGGATAAAGTCAAGTCATATAGAACAAAAGGCCACTGAGTACAACATCCTTGCTTTGTTATGTTACTTAATGTGAAACATAACATCTCCTCTCTTTAATAGAGATCAATAGAAATCAGTCATAGAATACAGAAGACACTCTGAAAATCTCTGTTGGTGAGATTCATCTGACTGAAGCAAGTATCTGTTTCAGGAGGAGTCACCTGAACTTTCTCTGCGCATGGAGAGGGGAAAAAGGTTTTTCCAGGGTGCAATTGATCTCATTTTTTCTTAAACACCTCCCTATATAATTTCCCCCCACGGAACACAGCGAGGCTAAGGTTATCAACAGTCATGAAGGCAGCATCCTACTCTAGGTTAGCCAAATATGGATGCAGGTCTTGGATGTCTCTGACTATTTTGGCTTTAATATCTGTTTCAGTTCATTAACTGCATTAACAGACAATGCATTTTACATTACTTCTGTTGTAAAGATAAGTCAAGAACTGCAAACCTTGCAATAATGCAATAACGCTGAATAATGCTGAAGGGAGCCTACAGGAGAGCTGGGGAGGGACTATTGACAAGGTCTAGTAATGTTAGGATGAGGGGGAATGGGTTTAAGCTGGAAGAGGGGAGATTCCGACTGGATGTTAGGAGGAAGTTCTTTACAGTGAGGGTGGTGAGACACTGGCACAGGTTGCCCAGGGAGGTTGTGGATGCTTCCTCCCTGGAGGCGTTTAAAGCCAGGCTGGATGAGGCCTTGAGCAGCCTGCTCTAGTGGGAGGTGTCCCTGCCTATGGCAGGGGGTTGGAGCTGGATGATCCTTGAGGTCCCTTCCAACCTAAACCATTCTATGATTCTATGAATCCCTTTGCGTTGGCAAAATCACAGAAAAGCCCAGCACCAATGTGTTACTCACATTCACACTCCATGTGGAAAATAGTGTGTAGCGAATAGGTCAGATATAGAATTAAAGACTTTGCTTATCCTGTGTTTCAAATGAACAAAAGCTCTATGGGAAATGACATACACGACAATGTAAATAAAACCCCTACCAGAGTGACTATCTAGGAAGGAATCTAATTATGGTCAGGAGCCTGCATTTGGGCACACTTTAAATTTGTCCAGTTTTCTCAGAAGGGGGCTTTGGTTTGAAAGAAAAAAAAAATCAAATAAATTTTAAATGGTTTTATTTATTCAGCAGGAGTGGATCAGGTTAGGAGTTTTCATCTCACCTGACACTGGCATTCAGATGAAATTAACTTCAGAAACCTGAAGACAAAGTCAGACCTACTCATTTCAGGTTCTCTTTCTAAAACAAGAGCCAGAAACAGAAATCTCTAGAGAAGGAATTAATCAGAAATGGCTTGAAAAGACTGCTTAGTATTAGTCATTGAAGCTTAATTACCTGGATTACCTGAAACCTTGTGGTACCTAATTCTCTCCACTAGTTATCAGTGGGAGTTTGGGCTGACAACTTCAGTGTTAACTTTTATATGCTTAAATTAGGGTGCATTAATTCAATCCTAAATTTCTCCATGTAGATATAGTGCATTCAGTGGTGTATATATATAAGAATTATGCCATTGGACTTAAATGAAACTATTAAAACTGGAAGATCTATCCCTGTAAGAAAGCTGCTGCAGCAGCTAAATCTTTTAAGAAACAGCCTATACCTCAAAAGGCACACGTAAGTGCCACCCAAAATACCATGTAAGATCACTCTATTATCTTTGGAGAAAAGAAAGGGTTAGCAGTGCATGTTTTTTGCACAAGTGAATCAGTAAGAGAGAATGTAAGGCCTATCATCCAAAAAATTCAAGGCAAGCAAAGTAGAGGACAACTGAAAGGATACAAGTGAACAGCAGGAACAGTAAGGCTGTCTTGTGCTAGGCTGTTGCCAGCTTGTGACGTGTTAGTTTCTAACAAGTTATTACTGCTAAAGCCCTTAGTGCACAAATTCTGTTTTAAGGCTAGTGCATCTTAACCTATTTCCAATAGTCCTGTCCTCTGCAGTGGTATTTCAGTGTTCTTTTGCTTAATAGAGTTGCCAATTTGGAATTGTTCAGCTGAGGAGGATGTGCTGGTTTATACTTTTGTTTATTTTTTTTGGTAAGTGGTTGGTTTGTTGTTTTTTGTTGTTGTTAAACGAGAAAAATATTTAAGAGAAAGAGCACAACTATTCTGTAGCCAAGCAAGACAGCCAAGAGTATCTACCATCACAAACCTGAACATATACAAAAAAACACCCCACCCCTAAAACACCACCACGCTATTGGGCATTTGTTTCAGACTGTTTAATATTCACGCATCAGTCACAACTTGGACTTTCGGTACCCAAAAGGCATAGCAGTCAGCATGTAGGCACCAAAGCTCAGTGCTGTTAAAGTGGTGCCAATGCAACCATTCCTTTCATTGTATGAGGTAAACACAAACTAGTATTTTCACTCTGAACACAGAGTAAAAGCAGGATAATAAATTCATACATTTAAAACAGTCATAGGCTTCTTAGAAAATATCAACAAAATCTAAACGAACACTGCAAAGATGTAACTCCTACATTCACTTTGTTTTTAGGAATTAGTCTGGTAAAAAAAGTTACCTGAAGAAATGTTTTGCTTTACTGCAACGCTGGAATAATTTTGATCAACCTAATAGCCAAATTAAATCAGAACTTCACAAATCCACTTTGTACAACAAACAGATAATTACTTAGAGCCACTGCAAGTTGGGCTAAAGGGGCAGCCACAATACTAAGTACACATAAGAAAAAACCCAACCATAGGAAGTAGTACTTACTCAGTACAGGTCAATGATTAGCCCCTTCTCTGTAACTCAGGAATTTCAAGTTCACTTTAATCTAGTGTAATTGAGCTAACCAGCTCTTACATTAAAAAGTAATCATTAAGTTAAATTTCTTGCAGACATTCTGTACCTAAAACAAACATGCAGTATGCCTCTGGCAAAGAAGGATACTAATTATAGGACTGACTCACAAGATGAAAGGTTGCACAAGTTACTACTAGAAACAAAAAGTATGGTAAACTGGTTTATAAGAAAAAAAAAAAAAAGGTTAAAATTCTCATTACTTGGCAGTTAAGATGAGAATTTCACTTTCTAACTGTATTTAATAGTGTCAAGAAACAAAACTAAATATGATTGTAAACTGCTTGGTCGTATTTTAGATGAACAAACTAGAAGTGAGTACTGCAATTATTAACTTCATCATGCTATGTAACTAAGGAATTTTTAACCTAATGATACGAGTTCTTCACAATGAATTTTTACCACATGGAAAAATAAAATCAAAGCATTTGGGTCACTCCTAGCTTTCTTTTCTTATGTAAAATACAATATTAAAATGGATATTTAAGGATTTACTGCATAGTCAGGCATTGCATTAAGAGTGATGTCCATGATTCAACAATTCGTTCCCTGATTTAAATGAATTGTAAAAGAAATACATCACCAAGGCTCCAGACATCTGTGAGGAAGGATATACAAGTTCAGAAGTAGTTTTATATTACCAGCTGAAACTTTCACTGGGATTAGCAGATAGGTTTGCCAGCTGTGAGTTAGAACAAAGATACAAATTCTTCCCTGCATATTATGTACTGATTAGATACAACCTTCTGAATGCCAGAGGGGCACCACTTACATAAACTATTACTAGTTGCATGAACTTGTGATTTGTCATGAAACAAATGGAATTTGATACAATTCACTTTAAACCACAAACTGAACAGGCCACCTTAATTTCAAGCTGTATTTTTTTCATCATAGTGTAGAAAGCAATGAGGAAAATATTTTCAAAGAGATTTACATTAGAATATTGAGTTCTCTCTGAAATATACCAGTACATGCCATAGTAGATAATTAGTGCAATTCTCATGCTGCAACTAGAAAGCCAATGTCTCTCAGTGCAATTCAGCTTTGTCAAATATCACCTCAACTCCTATTTAAAATGTTTTGTGATCATTTAGTAATTTTCAGACATTATAAACCAATGTTCCCATTCCTTATTCTATGATTTCCATTTGTACAATGGAAGCCGTTTACATCTACTTTGAAAACGTAACAGCTAAGTAGGAACTGCTTATAATAATCTTCTAGGTTCTATGTTAAAGAAGATGATTTTTTTAAAGTTCAAACTTAGTGCTCAAATTTTCCTGCTCCCCTGCCAATCACAATAACTGAATACTTTCAGGAAGTCTAGAAATTACCATTATTTTCCTTTCTCTAGTTTTTTTTTGTTGAACAATGTGTGGTAGGAGCTCATGCTACACCCTTCTCAGTAAGTACACTACTAGATCACTTGGCTTTGCAAAATCAGAAAAGTCCTTGTCTGAGGTCTTTGTTACTCTGCCAGCATGGACAGAAATTAGTCATAAGCATTAAAAGGATTTAAAAGAGATGCTACATTATACAGTATACTGAAATAATTTTGAAAACAAAGCTGAAGACAACACAATTCTAATCTTAGCATGTATCTCAAGAAGTGTAATCTTTAAAACATTATTAGGTCTGTAATAACATTTGAACTTACAATTCTGAACTGATTTTTAGCAGCCAGAACACCTACGGGCCACTGGCAGCATTTAATATCTCCCAAATATGTAATAGTTAAAAAGAATTAAAGACAAATTTTCTTCTCAGAAACCTTGCCTTCAGTGGCAGGGAAGGAAAAGTGGGTTTTCCCCCCAAAATGCTAAACTACCAGGGAGGAAAATTCCTTCGCTGGTCCAGAGACTTACATGAGCAGGTATGCTCAGTAACATCCAAACACTCTGATAGCTGTGTAGTCAACAAATCTAGTTCAGTTCAATCCATATAAATCTAGAACTTAGATAAGTGATAGGGATGAGAATGACATGATGTAGTATGTGACTGTGAGTGAGAACACACTTCTTATCAATAGCCTCAGGCATGGCTATGTAGTCAATTGGCACAAGGGTGGGACATGAGCCCTCCAATTCTGGAAGAAGAAATCTCATGGCAGCGTCTCATCTGCTTGCAGAAATTAACAACGAGAGAGAACCAGAATGGTTGTTTTGCACTGGAAGTTTTGCTTTGTTGGAAGAGCTGCAGCATACTCTAATTCATCTGCCAGCAGGAGTAGTGATACTCATGTGCCTCTACCCTTTACCTTTGCCAAGACAAAGGGCAGTTACAACACTGTTCAGTTACTGAAAGATGGATGGTTTTCACTGTTGGTGTATCAGTTTGGGCGTATCAGTTGGGCATCCTTTTTCCATTAAGTCCCACCTCAGATAGATTTCACACTGTGGAACTTTCTACCTATGTTTTGATCCAGAAGAAAAAAAAATTCACAATCCATCTTACGCAGCCTTAATTATGGCAACACATGTGAACTCAATCTAGCAAACCACATTTTGCCAAGGAAAAATCTCATACTATAATTATCATATGTAACAAAAGGAAAAGCTTAGTAATATCCTTAAAAAATGACACAAAATGGGAATCAAAGCACATCCTCTGTAGAGCCTCCAGAAAGAAATACTATCAAAAAGTACATATTAAACCCAAATTTTGCTTGACTTTGCATGGCTACTGCATACTCTTATTGATTAATACCTTAAACTTATGTATGCCACGGACATATTTATTTGTATCTCAAGGACATTTTGTATTTTTAAAGATATTCAGAGCACTTTTTCCATTACAAAAGTATAAACACAACCATAATGTAGGAAAGATTAAAAAAAATACTTTTATGAATGAAAAGCTGGAAAGCCCACACCATTTAATATAGCAGAAAGGTCTTCTAATGATTCTTCTGTGCAGATTCATTTCCTAATGTATAGGGTTACTCACTATAGTGCATGAAGCAGCACATTACAATTCTTTGTTTCACTAAATCATATGTTAGAATGTATTCCTGATGCCCTACTTGAATATACGATTACCAAGTGTTATCCCATTATTCATCAATCAGTTTCTGGAAAACTGTGGCACACTTTCCCTGCTGTAAACAATACTTTTTTTGCAGGAGGAAGCTGACCTGAGGTAAGTTTTTTGGTTATGTTTTTCTTTTTTTGGATACATATTGATTTTTGCTAAGCTTTGCAGAGCCATTACAGACCTGTACTCAACTAAGTTTCCACTGGATGAACAGACTTCCTCTAGAATGGTGAGACTTAACACATATAATAATATAAAGGTAGTGTGATGGTTTGGGTGTTCCCCACCCCCCCATACTTTAGAAATCACCCAGACTAGACTCAGCCGGCTCTGGAAATTGAATGAAGCTGATATTTACAGCTAGCACAACATACAAGCAGAGATTTACAGCCTATACAGTTATATACAGAAATATACAAGGTAAAAGGTAATACAGAAACACAACAGCCCTCCCAGAAACCTGAGTCCCCAGGAGGGGCTCCCAACCGCCCCTTCACCTGCCCCCTACCCCTCTCAACCTTACCCCAGTCCCAAGGAAGAATGGAGGTTCAGCCAGGGTGGGGTTAGGAAGCAAAGTGGATTAATCAGAAAAACAGCAGAGAAACAGAGGGTGAGGTTAGAGAGAGATGCAGCTCGGAGCTCCCCAGCAGGAAAAGTGAGCACCTTATCTATGTTTTGATTTTTCTTCTTGTATCTCTCAGTAAGCCTATGAGTGAAGCAGACATCACCACTGTTTACCTTCCACAGCCTGTAATCTAATTCTTCTCACCAAAACATTCTAGCTAGCTTCAAACTAGCACAGGTAGCAAGCAGGAAAACAGGCGATGGTCCATTGTTAGAGATTAAAGAGCAGAATAATTGAAACAGGAGGTCTGGCCTAGTCCCCCGTATTTCACAAACACACATAAAACAGCAAGTAGGGAGAAAAATTTGGTTGATTAGTCACTTAAATGGAAATCCACTCATTTACTGCTTAAGCTTTACTTCAAAATACACCTCAAATAATTAACTAATTGAACAAATTTCTATTAAAGAAAAAAACCAAGTCTTATTAGTATGCTTTCATTAGCATATCCAAACAGCAAAGACAGGAAATATCCTCTTTTAGAGAAGTTACTATCACTTGTAGTTGCAGTCAGAATGGAAAAATAACAAACATTTATGAACAACTGAGCTGCATTCAGACTTATTAATTTGGTAAGGCATGAAACTAGGATCACAAAATGCACAGGCTTTGCGTTGTTAGGCACCATCCCATCTACACTGCACACGCTGTGCTGGAAAGGTACTTCTGATGAGAGCCTATTTGCAATGGAAGAATCAAAAAACAAGGACAAGAAGCCAAACACACAGTCAGCATAAGAATTATGGACTTGAAGTTAAGAAGAAAACATCCCAGCCTGCTCTGCTGAGTTTTGCATCAGAAGGCACCATAGCACAGATTGTGCTGAAAAGATTATAGTTTGTATATACTGATGGTTTCCATGCCAGCTTGGTACATAGCTGCTCAGTATTACAAAAGTTTTGGGATGACCACTGAAGAGACCTTCATAAATGCCTTCTTAAATTCATATTCCATTACCTCTTGAAATAACTGTGATAGAGAATGGGTACTGTATTCTCCAATTAGGCATCTATTGAGAGCATCCTGCCTAGTCCATGCATGTATCTCCTTCCACAGCAGTCAGGTCAAAGCAGGTGAACCAGCCACCTGAACCCATAATTAATGGAACACTCCTGTAGACCATAGTCTATATATAGTTGCAGGTCCCTTGGGCTTTTAAGCATTTGCAACAGGTAGCTGTCAAGAACAACAGCTGGCAAAGGTATTTTGGAGTCCTGAGCCCATTTGGATATACTTCTAAATAAATGAAAGGCTAATGCTGTTTATACTAAGCATATTTCTAAAGCATTCACTACTATTCTAGTTCTTTTAGTTTGTAGCTTCAACTACAGAACTTGAAACTTACTTAGCAAAACAAACTTTCACTCTACAAAGATGTTTGAGTTAGAATTGAGGTGGCAAAATAGTTATCCTGCTAACTGTCACTGAGAGTTTCAATGAAGATCAGGACATTTAAAGCACTCAGAACTGCTGCAGTAGTTCAGTTACTATCCTTTTCCTATAGATTCAGAAGATAAACCTTTCATAACAGAAGACATGCTACACTGAGTCTTGTTCTAGAGAAATTAAGTGAATCAATTTATCAGAACAGCTTTCACACCCACGTTTTGCAGTACTAAGCTGTATTACATAGGACAGGAAATCTTGCTGATAAAACAAAAATTTCCTCATAGAATAACTACATGGGACAAACCACTTCAGGAAAGTGCAAAAAAGCAGACAAAAGTCTACCAGTATAGATGGACTGCAAACCCTGGGAGCTTTTGTTCCCATGTATAGTGTCTGGATACACAGAAATTTTGTTGGGTTTGGAAGTAGCATCTCCTTCCTCCATTTGAACATGTTACATTTTCTTCTGTGAAAAAAAAATTGTTCCCTTCCCCTGCATTGTGTTTTGGCTCACTCTTTTTCAGAGCAGGAGGTAGAGTGGTGGATAGAAATGAGAAAAACACTTCTGACCAAGTCTGTCTACTAAATATAATACATAGTGATAACAACCTACATAATGAAGTGTTTCTACAGACACAGGCACAGAAATTAGAGGTACAGACTACAGGAGTTACTGAAAGTAAGCTGGTAATGTGTGTAAAAAGAGACTGTACCCTGAGCTAGCAAGGTGAAAGTTTTGGCATGTGATTAAACTATGCAATGAATATGAATAATAATTCTGAGACATTACAACTAATTGTAGTGGTAACACCTCTGTTATTAAAAGAAGGAAAATTCTGCTTGCTATCTTTTGTTTTAATACGGGTAATAGGTGATTCCAACATGTAAAGCAAATTCAGAAGAGGAAGAAAAGAAGCTGGTTAACTCTAGGCCATACACGAATCTTTCCTCAAGAATGCTTCTGCATCAGAGGCATCACAATTATCAAGGACACAGACTTGAAAACATTTAGGTTTTCTAAGTTTAGTCACTTTGATCTATGAGGAGTAAAAGAAATAAAACTACAACAAAACATTTTACTTGAGTAGCAATTCTCATCTTTCTCAAAAACCCAGTCTGTTTCAGTGTTTCTGAAGTTAACTTACTCTATCAAGTTACATATGGAAAACACCAGACCAACTTCCCAGTTTCACAAAAGGCTGTGTTCTGGTTATGGGATAATAGAATGCTGATGTCTCTGTAATCAAACAGTACTGGTATTTGTAAGTTAGTGATGCTATCAGCTGTATCTGAATCAGCTATCACTCCTTAGGACTTCTGTGAAACGTTTACACAATATTCCAAGCTGCTTTCTGTTACAAGGTCCAACACGGCAAAAAGGATGATGAGAGATGCTGTAAGGTAGCCCCAAATCAGAACAAAAATACTCGAAATAAGACGGACATGTTGGAATAGAACCAAATAACTAAGATTGGTTTCACACTTTCAGCTGTCAGTTGCCTCATATGCACTTAAGGAGCCTACCTTCAAAGGTTGCTTTGCATTAGTAGTATTTTGTATAAAGAAGTAAAGACAGATTACAGAAAATCTTTATAGCTGGAAGAACATTGTGGAGTCTGAGAGCTTTTGAAACAAAATTCTGTAAACAGAAAGAAGAAAGTGATATACGTAAATTAAAATTCCACTAGTTAAGAAGAACTAACATGGAATGGAATGTCTTCTAGAAATTACTCTCCAATGAAAATGCTATGTTCAATGAAACAACGTAAAAAACTCCAGCAAAGCTGAAGCAGTGAGAATCCTCCTTTTAACACTCACAGGAGTATTTTACAGAATACATATGCAGCTAGAAAGCCACCAGCCACCTCCTTACTTTTAGTTATGCATCTTGTCACCCTACAATATTCCTCTGCAGACTCTAATTTCTACTTTTTAAAATCTTTCTTCTGAAGTACAGTCCTTGCATAGCCCAAAGACCTATTACACTCACATGAAAGTTTACCAAATCACAGATGCTACTCTTGCAAATGTAAATAAGTAAGATGTAAGATTTGGTATAAATCTATACTATCTCCTTAAACACCAGGAAGAATCCTTTAAATAGCACCTTTCATTAGTGAAACTGCATACCTCATAGATTTAAAGAGACTGAGTTGCAGTTTAGGACACTTACATTTAATTCTCAAAAACAATTCTGTAAATATATGGAAGCAAACTTATAATAATATATCCACAGTAGAAAACTCTAAAGAGAGCTTTGTTATCAGTCCTAGTGCAGGTAGCCAAAGTGTTGTGTAAGTTTCTTAAGGACGCAAAATTTAACCCAGAGAAGATGTGGACACCTCACAATAAAACACAACATTTTCACTGTGATCTACTATATGTATTTTGTCTCAACAAGCTGCAGTCTTTACATCTTCCTCATCCTAGTAAAAGCTGCTTCTTTTCTAGTTCAAGACATTCTTTATGTCTGAAACTGCTCTCACTGAAATCACTACCTCAAAACATGGTTCCTGGCAAAAAAAAGTAGCAATTTTAGACCTGAGTGCAGGTTTATTTCAAATGCACATTATAATCAAACTGTAGGTATTTCCACTGCTGTGACTTATTGTCACTGAAGCAAAGAATGTGTTTATTTACTGGAACATGTAGCAGCTAGTTTCCCAAGCTCCACACATGACTCTATCCTGGCCCCCTATCCAGTCCTTCCCCCGCAGCTTCCCACGCTCCTTGCTTTATGTCATGAAGACAAACAGAATGAGTTTGCCTGGACATACTGTACTATTATGATCAGAAAAATATTGCCCAAACCCCAGAAATATCAGTGCAGAGAAAAGAAAATACAAGTTTGTTCTTTTGGTAGTGACCTGGCTGTAAAACACTCTTGACACCTAGGAGTTAATTTCCTCTCTTCCTTGACTCTCACAATTTATTGGTATTTAGCTGTTTGTATAGCCAAATTGTAGACTGAATTTGTACATATCAGAGGAACATCACTGGCTGTAGATTGGTTTAGAAAGCGATAGCAATGTGGAAGTGCTAGGAGCTACGTTCTAATATAGCTTTAAAAAGTTCAATGCCACAGGTTCTTCTGCTTAGTAGAAAGCCTATCCGGAGGCTAAAAGATTCTAGTAACGGATTTATTCTGTATTTTGAATTGAACCACCACTTGCAGGAATAGCTGATGTACTGAAACCGATACAATACATCTACAGCATTTATTTTAATCTGCCATCTTCATATGACAAAAAGAAGATAAGGAGAATGGTTCTTAACGTTTTTGTGGGTGGTGGTTTTTGTAAGTGATTTTTGTTTGTTTGTTTGTTTGCTTTGGAGAGTATTGGTTTTTTTTATTTGCCAAGACAGTCTAGCTGAAAACATATTGCTTGCTCAAAAAAGCAGTAGTATCTTTGGATGATCTAATTCTTACCCACAGCCTTTCCCGCATCCCTCTTTTACATGTGCCATCATCACCACCACAAATGTTCTGGGACTAACAAAGTCGTTAAATTTAAAAATGACCTAAAGAAAGGAGTTGTTTTAATTTTATTTTTTTTTTAAAGATACATATATCACAGATAGATTTCCAGTCTGGCTTACTGCAGTTTCATTAACAGCTTAAGCATAACCACCAGAGCAGCACAACAGTGGGCTGAGCAGGCAGGAGAGTGAACTCTGCAAGCATAAACTGGTGCTGAGAAAAATTACTCATTGAGACATATCTACATGATTGCTTCTCTGCTGAACATGCCAGTTTGGGACACTCTATGCTACCCTCTATTACAGAAATTACATCTTTGATTGGCTTTCCCAATTCAAAGGACTCCTTTTC
Organism: Tricholaema leucomelas; assembly: GCA_013400475.1. Taxonomy (NCBI): domain Eukaryota; kingdom Metazoa; phylum Chordata; class Aves; order Piciformes; family Lybiidae; genus Tricholaema lacrymosa; species Tricholaema leucomelas. The sequence goes on from WAAF01013593.1 coordinate 130,877, forward strand.
GGTCATTCAGCTTTCAGGTGAGAAAAGTGAACATTTAAAAAATATACTTTAGTTTCTAACCTAATGTCTGGATGCTGACCCTATATAGAGGATTGATATTTACAGTTTATTTACTTGAACTAAGCAAATTAAAATGTAACTGTATCATTGTGTATTTAATTTTCTGACATCCTAAAAAAAACACACATAAGTCATTGTGTCCCTTTTAAAGTTTACACAAAGGTGATAGTAATTCTCCTGGCCTCCAATACTCTTTACTTGTTCATCATGGAATCCTTTCAACTTTGCCTCTAGCACTTCACAAACTCACTTTTTCATGAGTAAATATTTAAACCAGATCTGTTTTAAAATGTCTACAGAAAGAAAGAAGATAAAAGCAAGTATTTAGATTTATAGCTAACCAGGTAATAATCAACTGCCACTAGTGCTGAAAAAACATCATCCATGTCTTAGCTTTAACACGAACCTTTAGTCCGGGTAGGGGGGCTGTGTGCTTTTGTGCCCTTCTGGTAGTGCTCTTAAGCAAACAAAAGATTGCCACACACCTCACAAGACAATTAATTCATTGAAACGGGACATTTAATTTTTCCCTTTTCATCTGTAATATGTTAGCTGCACTAATATTTGACTTTCTGTTACACAGTGGAAAGAAAAAAAGAGTAAGAAAGGCAGGGAACTAGAACTTAGTCCTCTGTTCACTGAGAACTTTCCCCATACACCTAATGGTTTGTCTACATTTAACTTCAAGTAATGTAGCCTTAAACTTAACTATAAAAACATATTCATGATTGACATAAGCAACAAAAATTTTCAGCATTAGATGAAAAAAGTTGCTTTCACCATTATTTCTCCTCCCTTGTGGTTTTGACTGAAGTCTGAAATCTATGATGTTTTCATCTACTTAATAATGTTAAGTAAAACTCCAACAGCTTTCAGTCTATTTCCCTACTATTGCAGGAATAACTCCCTAGGCTGCTCTGAGGCAGGCACGTACACCCTTCTAAACTGAGACAGCTCATGCTACAGACCTGAAGAATCAAGATATGAATTTGAACAAAAGCCTTCTGAAAACCACACTGACATAAGGTAATCGTGCTTCACGGTAGGATTTTAAGATTTGAATTAGCATGTAAATAAAGAACATTTTAATGATTTCAAACATTTTAGTATTGCTTCTGTAAAAGGTGAAAATACTTGCCCCTTCCCAGAATTTGACAACAGAGATATGAAAAGCCGTTGTTGTACTTCTATTTTTTGGTCAAAGGCTGTGTCACAGTCAGGAGACTAGGGAACAAAGAAGTCTCTAATCCGGATTTACCATTGTGCCAGGGAAAATGCTCTTTTCCACGAGGTACTACTGCCCACTTAAAATTAGTAGTAGCTTCTTAACAGCTTAATTTAGGATCTAAACTTTGCTTCATTTACAAAAGTCAAATCACAGTAAACCAAACAACTTTGAGTTATTTTAGAAGACTTGGTAATAATTTTTTCCACTGTCTTTTAAAGATCAACATCTGTGATTTCAGAAAAGATGGAAATACATGAATCACTAGCTACAGTCAAAGTGGAAAGATAGAGGAGGCAATCTCTTCTTCCCTGCCTTTGATTGTGCCAGAGAGCAGAACTCAGGCTTTCTTAGAAGGGAACAAAAAAGAAAAGATGGAAAAATGCATAAAATTAACCAACAAATCACAGAATAGTACTGTTGCACTTTAGATTCCACTGACTTTTTTTTTGAAGGAGACAGTACTATATTTAATAGAGTTGATCAATTTAAGTAAGTGTATACATGAAATTGTCGGACTTCAAATTCTGTCTAGAAATACCTTCTGCAACTCAGAGGTATATAATTGATCTCCTCAGACCATCAGAGAAATGCAGAGGAACACACATTTATAAAAACATTTGCTATTAATGATACTTTCTGATAATCTGGATTTATAAATTTATTTCCCAAAGGACATTAAAACTGGGACGGAGTTAAGGAAGTTCGGCTCATTTTAAAAATGACTATAAGCAACACATGACATGCCAAAGAATCCTCATTTAAGTACTGAAATATAAAATCAAATATTTTTAAAAAGCCTTAATATAGAATATTTGCTGTATTTTTGTTTAGCATGATTGAAAAAAAGAAAGACTAAGGGACAGCATGTCCTTATTAAAGTAGCATGACGCATTTCAGAACCTTGACGACTCATTCTTTCTATAAACATGTGTTTCTGTTTGGAATAGGGCAAAAAGCCCTCCCAAAACATAACTTCATAGTTACCAAAACCAACCCAAGGTTTTCCTCAAGATCATGTTGAATCAGTTCTGTTTTTCATATTATAAAAGTAGATAGCAAGAAATGCAAGACTAATTCACTCCCTTAATGAACTGAAAATTTGATGGGGTGTGGACCATCAGTAGTCTTGGAAGCAGTAAAAAGGCTTCTGTAGTAGAATAAAGATAGTCTCTCTTTTTATAGCGATTCTTGTCTTCTCATTGGCCAAAAGCAAACAGAGAAGCTGATTATCCATTTCCTTCCTATCGTACATAGTACTATAAAGACATTTATCTATACTGTTCTGTCTGGCTGTAACCACAGTTATAAAAGTTATTTTTAAATATATCAATAAATTACTCCTCTTGGGTGTCAGGAAGGAATTCATACTCATTGAGGCCTACTTGATGGTGGAGGATGTAGGAAGGCCACCTTTCTTCTGGCATTAACACAAAACAGAAATTAAAATGAGTATGACAACATCAGAAGTGGACTCGAGGCCCCCTTATCACATGGTATGACAGGAACATTTATCCTCGAGTGACTGGTCATAGAAAAGAACTTTGCACTGATAGTGCTGGACCTGCTGAAGTGCCTTAACAAAACCATTTACTAACTAGAAAATAAGCCTTTAAAATAATCCTTCATAATGGTAGTTTTTTTGCCAAGCTATCAAGTTAAAACAGAAGATATTCTTAAAAAAAAGAGTGAATCCCTCTTTCAAGAGAAAGAGTACTTACAGTGAGGTTCATAGGGAGGAGGAGGATCACCACAAGGGACACACTCCATATCTTGAAAGCCTCCAAGTTTAGTCTTCCTATAAAACCTAGAACACAAGTGAATGAAAAAAACAATTAATCAAACCCAGTTATTTTTCCTCACAACATTAACTAGGTGTTTTAACAAAATCCTCTGTAACTGCAAACATTCTTTGCCCCAATGCAAACTATCAGGAAGTAGAAGAAAATAAAAGTAAACAAAAGTACATTAGATATTAGTAACAGAGTTCTAGATCCAAAGTCATTTAAGGAAAAGTTCTCAATCTGTTAGTCCAAATGCAATCACTGTAATTTTATATTCACATAAGAAATACAAAATTCTGGAGATTTCTGGCAGAAATAAACACCCTGTTTCCCATTTATGCTATGTAGGCTTACATGTTTGAAAGATACAAAAGTGAAGTGATAAATCTATACAACCCTCCTGAAAGAAGCAAGGTATTACAAGGCAATTATCACCACTAAAAAGATACATGGGTCAGACATCTGCTTTCTAGTTAAAATCCCTACCATATCCTCTAGATCAGAGAAGGAAAAAAAGGAGAGCAAACAAAACAGAACGAGAAGTTTTCACATCCTGGGTGACAAAAACTTTGGAAAACATGATTATTCCGAGCTTTTTTGTAGAACTGCAAACCCACATAAGTGGTGTTTCAGAACTAGGCTTTAACAAACCAGCTCTGACTTTTCCTTCTCCAGGAAGATCTTCACTAACAATCGAAATGACGAGATGTACAGACTGTGAACGCAAAGTAACAAAGTGACCACTTAAGTCACAGAATCACGGAATTGTCGGGCTTGGAAAGGACCCCAAGAATCATCTAGTTCCAACCCTCCTGCCATGGGCCGGGACACCTCACACTAGATCAGGCTGCCCAGAGCCACATCCAGCCTGGCCTTAAAAACATCCAGGGAGGGGGCGTCTACTGCCTGTTTCAGTGTCTCACCATCCTTATGGTGAAGAACTTCTTAACATGTAACCTAAATCTGCCCTCCTCTAGCATGGATCCATTCTGCTTAGTCCTATCACTACCAACACCCGAAAAAAATCCCTCACCGGATTTCTTGGAATAGAATAGAATCAACCAGGTTGGAAGAGACCTCCAAGATCATCCAGGCCAACCTAGCACCCAGCCCTGTCCAGTCAACCAGACCATGGCACTAAGTGCCTCATCCAGGCTTTTCCTGAACACCCCCAAGGGACGGTGACTCCACCACCTCCCTGGGCAGCCCATTCCAATGCCAATCACTCTCTCTGCCAACAACTTCCTCCTAACATCCAGACTATACTTCCCTCAGCACAACTTGAGACTGTGTCCCCTTGTTCTGTTGCTGGTTGCCTGGCAGAAGAGACCAACCCCACCTGGCTACAGCCTCCCTTCAGGTAGTTGTAGACAGCAATGAGGTCTGCCCTGAGCCTCCTCTTCTGCAGGCTGCACACCCCCAGCTCCCTCAGCCTCTCCTCATAGGGTCTGTGCTCCAGGCCCCTCACCAGCTTTGTTGCCCTTCTCTGGACACCTTCCAGCACCTCAACATCTCTCTTGAGTTGAGGAGCCCAGAACTGGACACAGCACTCAAGGTGTGGCCTGATCAGTGTTGAGTACAGGGGCAGAAGAACCTCCCTCCTCCTACTGGCCACACTGTTCCTGATACAGGCCAGGATGCCATTGGCCCTCTTGGCCACCTGGGCACACTGCTGGCTCATCTTCAAGCTACTATCCACCAGTACCCCCAGGTCCCTTTCCTCCTGGCTGCTCTCAGCCACTCTGTCCCCAGCCTGTAGTGCTGCTTGGGGTTGTTGTGGCCAAAGTGCAGAACCCTGCACTTGGCCTTGTTCAACCTCATCCCATTGGCCTCTGCCCACCCATCCAGCCTGGCCAGGTCCCTCTGCAGGGCTCTCCTACCTTCCAACAGATCCACACCTGATCCTAGCTTAGTGTCATCTGCAAACTTACTGATGCTGGACTCAATCCCCTCGTCCAGATCATCAATAAAGGTATTGAACAAGACTGTGCCCAGCACTGATCCCTGGGGAACACCACTAGTGCCAGCTGCCAACTGGAGGTGGCACCATTCACCATCACTCTCTGGGCTTGGTCTTCCAGCCAGTTCCTGACCCAGCACAGAGTGAATCCGTCCAAGCCACGAGCTGCCAGTTTAGCCAGGAGTTTGCTGTGGCAGACAGTGTCAAAGGCTTTGCTGAAGTCCAGGTAGACTCCATCCACAGCCTGCCTCACATTCACCAGGTGGGTAACCTGATCATAAAAGGAGATCAGGTTGGTGAGACAGGAAAAAATATATTTATTTGGTTTGTCTAGCTAATATCCTCCACTTGTTTAGGTAGCACCTAAACTGATGGACAGGTACAAGTAGTGGTGTGTTCTACAGTTCTATTTCTCAACGCATCCAGATCTGATGATCTATGACTCCCCTACCCATGACTTCCTGTTCTCATGTTTCCAACTTTCCTGCCATGAAACACATGTTGAGATAACAGCTCTCATTTTAATGCATATTCAACAAGTGTATCTAGAGTACATTCTAGATTGAAATATTAAGATTCCCAGGCCCTTCTGTTTAGATTTACTCTTAATTCATGTTTTATTCTGGTTTGTTTTTTTGTTTGCTTCTCGCCTTTCAAAGTTCAGCTTATATTAACACTGCAAGAAGAAAATTTTCTCATTATTGACAGGCAAGTAAGCCCTACAATACATCTATATTACCATGCAGTAAAAGCATCAATCAATTCATCATGTGGCTGCATGTAGTATCAAAAGTGGCTGCGAGTAACACCTAATGCCTGGGGCTGCACCTGTATAACTTACACTAACATTAGTTACTAAAGCTTTACTAAATGCTTTTAAATGAAGAGATCTCACTTCTAACTTAAGAACAACTGTAGGAACTTCAACAGTCTTCATATATTCAGTCGCCGGTATTTTAAAAAGTACATAAAAATAAATACCATAAAATGCCAGAGAGATACATAGGAAACAAACGTGTGAGCTTTCAGACAGCTCTGGAACATATACTCTGAAAATACAAGGACTGTTACACCTGCAAATCAGCTCTCATAACCAGCTCTTACCAATTAAAACTACCAAATCCATAATTCAAAACAGCATCAGGAATGCCTTTTAATAAACCCACAGCAGGTATTCAGAAGAGTAGAACCTGGCTTACGACATAAAGAAGAGCATTTTGGTGATCTCAACACCTCATACTACACAGAATATCAGCAACAGAGAACTGGGATGACTGGACAGTAAACTAAGATCTTGATTTTTAACAGCAGTTTCAAGTGAGTCTCCACACCATTATAATTTGTTCCTAAACTATTTGATTCTCAGACTGGAACATACTCTGTGATTTTACCAATATGATGAAGAAAATTCAAGAGCGTAAATGGCCACCACTACTTCTGGCCTAAAAGTATGTTTATCAGAATTGCTAGACATTGACCTAAGGAAGGGAAAAAAGCGAGCAAGTAACATGATCAGTCTTCAAGAAGGTATCACACAGTCTCACAGTATTACCAAGGCTGGAAGAGACCTCATAGATCATCAAGTCCAAGCCGTTACCACAGAGCTCAAGGCTAGACCATGGCACCAAGCGCCACGTCCAACTGTGTTTTCAAATGTTTAATCCTTTATAACAATGAAAGAAGTCAGCAGTAACTCTCAATATTTTTAAAGTATTTTGCTCAGACACTGCACTGACAATACTCTCATAAATCGGGTAGGTAATGATCAAACCATGAGATAAGTGAGGCTGCAACTCTGAAATTATGTGCTCAGATCACAGATGTAAACTATTGGCAAGGCCAAGATTAGAATGTTGGACCTTCATATATACACAAAGGATACAAACATTCACCTGGAAAACAGGAACAATGAAAATTAGTTTTGAAAACAGCAATGCAAATTAGTTTTGAATTTGTTCAAGTTGACATCTTCAGAAAAGAACTTACCCTGGTAAACAGTCTCCACACAGTGCATTGCTGGTGGCAGAACAGTTGGCCTTCTGAAACCGGTTAACTAATGCACAATCCAGACAAGGCTTGCACTTCTGAAAGCCCCAATCTTCCTTGAATCTGTTTGGCCTGCATGTCATGCACTGTGCATCCTCCCCATATCCAAAGCCGCATTCCTGTAGGGATTAACAAGCAGTAGCAAGCTATTCAGCCACTGAAAGCCTGAACAAGAAGAGAATGCTGGGATAAAATGAAGACCTAGTGTAATTATTGCTGAGAGTAGGTCTTTCTAGAGACAAAAGCCATTCTTTCAGCAAGTTCAAATGTGTCTTCCACTGCTAATAATCTCCCTTACTTGTATAACTAATACTTAGTCATCCACTTTATTCATGAAACCACTGTGTATTTGAATGATAAAGGGCTTCAAGGACTCCCACAGTTTCATTATTACTAGCTTATGGCAGAATTATTGAGCTGTCTGTTTTTTAATTAGGTCAGTCATGTGAAAGTGCAGAAACTGGGACAAGTGAAGTATAAACGCACTTACTCAGTTACAAAAACGGCACAGAAGCACTTTGATATTAAGGTTCATAGCTAAAGTGAACAAAGTTAATTGCCAAAGAGAGCAAACTGATCTTCAAAGGCTTAGAATTTCTGTTACCAAATGCAACAGAGCTGGTTAATGACCATCAGCTAAGGATGAAACATTGCTTAGCCACTAAACATTTCAGAAACTCAACCTGCTCCACTTCTTACAGTTCTGAAAGTGTTGGAAAAGTTTAGCAGGTCTGCAGAACACAGGGTATTGTGATATTTTACCACACAAGGAATATGGTTATTGGTTATTTGCCCCTAATTTAGCTGTTTGAAGAAATTATTTCCATTCATTTGCAAAAAAGAAGTCCAATACACCTGACAGGTTACAAAGTGAAATACTTCACTCAACAACATGTAATAGTCTGGGGACTAAATTCTACAAACTGGTTACCAAGAACTACGAATCTATTTAATTTTATGTTACTGTTTCCTACAATTGAAGTTACTAGGAGTTGCTATTCCCTTATCTGAATATTCTAATGACCTTTCTGCAGTACTTTTTAGTTAGATTCGACACACTACAAAACACAAGAAGAATACAATAAATTGCTGGAACAGACTTCCTGGGAAGAGAGTAGGTGGGAAAAGCACAATGTGGGCACCTGCTTCTCCAGTATGTGGCTTCAGTGGAAAATCAGGGCATCTTCCAAATGGGAAAACTAAGAAATTTTTAACTGAGGCAACCTAAGTGAGGGCTTCCATCATTTACTCCCACTAAACACACATATTTGATGCATTTAGATAACTTTTTCCAGTCACCCACCTAAGCAAATCTGCTACAGTTAAGAAAAGGCTTTCTCAATGGAAAGCCTTGGAGAATATCTATGAAATACTTTGTGAGAGGGGTGACCAGTATGGATCTTATAGTGCCTGCCATTTGCAGTTATAAAGTATCATAGTATCATAGTATCATCAGGGTTGGAAGAGACCTCACAGATCATCAAGTCCAACCCTTCACCACAGAGCTCAAGGCTAGACCATGGCGGCAAGTGCCACGTCCAAGTAACAACAAACAACATCAGATTCATTTTCCTAGACATTCTAAGAATTTTTGTGGGTTTTTTTTTTGTTGTTTGTTTGTTAAGAGTATCTTTACTGACTTCTCAAGAAGAGCAAGTACTTCAGTACACAGCAATTAAAAATTCTAAGAAAGCAACACTAAAGAGTGCCCTGTGTCTCTAGATCCAGACATTTTACAATACATTTTAAATGTCGTTTTTTTAGGTATGATGTTGTTGGTTGGTTGTGTTTTAGCTGAAATGTAGTTTCTTGCTATTGACTATTATTCAGATTAAGGAGCAGTCAGGCAATAGTAATAACTGAACAACAATTGACTGTTCATCTGGCATCAGTACATGCGCAAAACCGATGTGGATCAGTCTTCCTGGTGCTCTATTTGCTAAGCTATCATTGTATGGCTGATGAGATCTGAATAGTTTCCAATTCCTCTCATCCCTTCCATCCTCCCATTCATAATTTTAAAAGACAGCTCATCTCCTGTGGCAGTTCACTTCATGACTGCAGAAAACTTGCAATCTCAATTTGCTACCTTTCAAAAGAGCCATTTTGTGCAGAAAAAAAAGGCTAAGTGTATGTTATGTTTGTATCTCCTATAGTGTAGCATACTCTCAATTGATACAGAGTGCAAGCCCTTAAAACCAAAATACTGATTCAGAAAATGGCATTAGAATTAATGTAAATCCTCAACATTCAAGTGCACTTCTACCTCCTGGATACTTGTACAGCTTTCACTACCACAGTATTGTGACATCCCATTAGCTTTAATGTATATATCCCCAGCACAACTTTGTTTAGAAGTGGGTTTCACTAAGACATCAAAGGACATGACTGGCCAAGGCCACCTTGGAAGCTGCAGTAAACTAAACTCACAATTTAGTTTCAAGCTAAAAAAATTAAATGCATGCAATAATACAGACACTTCTTAGAGTATTACCTTGACAGTGTTAACATTTTCTTTAGATGGATACTAGCCAAACACTTATTCACACAAAATGCCCAAATGCACAGCAGATTATAAACAGTAACTGAGTTAAGTGGTATGGTTTTTCCCTAAAAACTGAATGCAACACTGAAAAATAATTGAACACTAAATCAGATATTTTCAATTAAAATAACCTCAAATTTAATAATAAAAAAAAAGCTTTCTGGCATATATATTAAGTTCATAATATTCAAGTACATTTTAGAATGCTTCTGGCTCCACTGATTACCCACAACTTACACATGCCTAGACAGTACAGCACAGAGAAGTTCCACTTAGGCTCTGATGCTTGTAACTACTTGGCTATTGTCAAGAAAAAGCCCTCCAGTTGATGTTAGGTCATGTACCAGGTTGAGACAGTACACTAGTGCAGCAAAAGGAAGTTTTTTGTAATACCACTGAGTATATGGCTTTCTTAAACAGCACTCAGTTTTAGCTTCTGAAGTACCATAAGGCTGTGGATCTGTCTCATCTAAACCCCAATCATCACCTCTATCTATCAGCAAATAGTTTGAGCAGGACAGGCTGCCACAGCATGCTGCAAGCATGTTTGATTTAGCTGTTGTGGCAAAGTGCAAAGTTAGCTTCAGAAGAGTTTCATGCTCAGCATGTAAGATTTGACATGCCTACCTGCAGCAGCTCCAGCTTGCAGGAGACTGACACAGAAACATGTTAAGTCTCTCTTGAAAAGAAATACAGCAGGCTTCCTCGCAGTAAGCTGGCTTGCTTTGAAGTTACAGAGTGACTACTAAACATGGTAGCATAAACTCTCAGTAACTTCACTGGGACATTCCAGACAGCACTTCACCTTTCATGTTCTGTATAAGGAGTGTTGCACTTAGTAGCAGCTTCAAACAGTACCTCCTGTTTACTTCACAACTCCTGTTCTGAGCCAAGATGAAGGTGTCCTTTTCTTTCATCATACCCCTGGTGCAAGAAGTGATCTATGATACAGAGCCCAGTCTCAGCAACCATCAAGCTTCTTCCATCTCACAGCACCAGTCTCTTGGTGACAGTATTTGTCACCAAGCACTTGGTGGCAATACTGGCTTAAGGCACTCCCTTACATCTCTGCTTTTTCTTTCTTGTCATAAATTGTCTTTGATGGTACTGACACAGCTGAGCATGTGGTTGAGCTGAAAATCTGACCATGGCATTGATCCAGGTCAAAAATGATCTATTTGATAGTACACTCTATAACCTACTGTATCAGCACTGCTGCACAGGTAGGGCACTGTGGAAAAAAGTTACTATTGCCACAATTTTCATTTCCATGTTTCTGAGCTACAACCTCAAATGCTGACATAAACAGCCTGGAATTGCCATTAAAGTTCAGACTTTCAATATAAGCTTGATGATGTGGAGATACAGATTGCTTTTCATAGGTAAGTGTTTTCAAAAAAATCAAAACACACCAATCTATGGAAGCTACAGAGAGTTACAGATTTTGTATTTTTAAAAACAGGCATATTATCGTGAAATAAGTGGAAAGAGGAATCTCATTTCTGTACAACGTTTGCATGAAAAGGCAGAAGCCCAAACTATCTCAGCTTACTTTTTCTGAATTGTGATTTATATAAATTTAAATTATAAGTAAAGTTGGACTGATACAGAAACATATCACTATCAAAATAGACAAAAAAAGCTCTTAGTATCAAGTCACACTAACTACTCAGCTAGAAGTCATTTAAAGAATGAAAGATAGAATCAGCCAGGGTTGGAAGGGACTACAAGGATCATTCAGTTCCAACNCCAGACTCAACAGCCCCAACTCTTTCAGTCTGTCCTTGTAGGAGAGGTGCTCCAGCTCTCTGATCATCCCAGTGGCTCTTCTCTGGACACACTCCAGCATGTCCACATCCTTCTTGTAATGGGGGCTCCAGAACTGGACACAGTACTCCAGGTGGGGTCTCAGCAGAGCTGAGTAGAAGGGGAGAATCACCTCCCTTGACCTGCTGGCCACACTTCTCCTGATGCAGCCCAAGATCTGGTTGGCCCTCCTTGCTTAATCACAAGATCCTTTGCTTCCCTACAAATGAACGTGGATGAAATAGTGAAATGAGCCCCACGAAGCAAACCCTTCTGAACTGATACAATCATTTTTGTCTCCCACTACAGAAGAAAGCACTGTTTAAAAAAAACCCCAACAAAAAAGGCAAAACACAACCCTAAACAAAACCCCCACATGTTCAAAAGCAAACAGTGGGGTTCAAAGGCTTTACAAACACTATAGAGGACATGCTTATGAGAAGGAAAAATGATGTAGATTAAAGAACAGAAGCCAAGAGGAGAAACAGCTTTCATTCCCTTCATCAGTGCTAAATTACTGATACAATAACAGTTGGATTTCTTATGATGGCAATATGTTAAAAGTACTTTACAGAAAACATAATCAATGTAAGTGATCAATGGACTTTAGTTCCAAGTTAACACAACATCTGCAGTGCTGATGTTAGAACAGTTTGCAGGGAATCAGAAAAGTTCAGTGTGTACTGTTTTTTCTAATTTTAAGGAAGAAATACTTTAAGAACATGCTTGAAGAAGTGAGCTCCACTAAACTGCAACAGCAAAAGCTGAAAAGAATAATCTAGAGTTGGAACTAGTTACATGAAATAAGGCTTGGGGTTTTGTTGTTGTGGTGGTTTTATTTGTTTCACACTATAAAGGTATCTGCAGTACCTTATCTCTGCTGACAAAAAGTTTACTCTAATAGACTGAGCACTAGCTTGCAAATAAAATACTTGCCATAGAATCATGGAACAGCCTAAGTTGGAAGGAGCCTTGAGAGAACATCTGGTTCAACATTTCATGGGAGAGAGAGTTGATCTGATCTGATCCAGCACCTTGTTTAGCTGCATTCTAAAATCCTCCAGGGATAGAGGCTCTACCATGTTCCTGAGGAAGTTTTTCCAGTGAATGGTTCATTGTACAGTTCACTGTAAATAATTTCATTATCATATAGAGATAAAACTTGTCTCCTGGTGCAGCTTCCATCTGTTGCCCCTTGTCTTGTCTATGTGATACACTGAAGAGAAAGCCTCCATCCTCTTGTTGCTCCCTGTGACCTGGGTCTACTCCACCAAAAGCTTCCTGCACTACCATACAGACAAGTTAGTTTCTTAGTGCATCATGTATCAGTTAAAAAAGGCAACAGAAAGTTATTGTGAAGTGCTCACGTAGTATAGCAACTTAACAGTTGTAAAAACAAGCATATACACACACAACTTGCTCTGCAGAGGTGGTATTTTGTTCTGCTCATTTATCCATACTGCTCATGCAAGTCTATGGTGTATCTGAGTGTATTTGGTAACATGGGAACGGAGTGGACTATCACACAGGACCTGATTTCACTGGATTTTAACCATACCTTAAGTCACCTGTGCAGCCTGTATCAAGATTCTCAAGTCCGATATTTACATGTTACTGTCTTTCCTTAAGTGTAGGGACAACTAACGACTCTTGGCTTAACTGGGCTTTACAAATCCACGACAAAATTACTATCGAAGTTTCAAAATAAACAAAACCAAAACAGACAACAAATATACCACAATTAAGAGACATTTTAATTTTGGTGTACATCACACACTCAATTTAACAAAGGCAACAGGAAGAAAGTACACACAGACATGTACTTTATGCTCTAAACTAGTTGCTGGTCAATTCAGTGGCAATGTATTTAATTCATAACACACACCTGCACCCTGATATTTATCTTAATTTTCATCTTGAGAACTTTAAATTTCCTTTCATAGTGTTTCATACAAACACTACTCTACTATGAACGCCACTTGGTTTTTGAAAGGAACACAATCCCTATTTGTGTATAGTCAGTACTAACAAGAAAGAAACGTACATGTTTAGATAACTAATTTCTCCTAAGAGTGAAGCAAGAGCTCTGTGCTCCTGGACAACGAATCTGCCTCCTTCAGCTTACTCAGCAGTTTAAGTTCTACCTGAACTGAGTTTCAAGAGAAGGAAACAGGGACATATTTACATCAACCATTCATATAGTACACTGATGCATAATCCCATAGATGGCCTTCTGCGTTCAACAATATAGGCTGAGCTTTTAAATTGCTAACGTAAAAAGGAAATCTGTCAGTCTGCTGCTTTGCACACTTTGAGGGGGGAACCGAACCAAAAAACCACTGATAATGTTGTATTTTACTATACAGGTAGCAAAATGTCACTTAGTGTCATGCTCACACATTCAGCAGTACATGTAGTTTTATCCATCAGCAGATTTGATAGGAAAATGGACACATTATTTATTATTAAGAAATTGTTACTAAACTACAGCATAATTACATCATTGCTTTCTCACATGCTGAAAAAAAAATCAAGCAAACAAAACTCCTTCTGTGGTGCAAATCACTTAAAGTGTATCATTAAATCCTTTTTCCCTTAGCATTTTGACCTTTGACTTAACGTACTTTGTTGCTTCAAGCTGTAGTACAACAAGGCTACATTCAACTGCATTTCATTAACAGCCAAAGCATCACATCCTTTGCTATGATTCAGACAACCACACCTCTATTTGTGAAAGAAATTATGCTTCCACGTACACTTGTTTGAGCAAAATCCATTCAGTTATTTCAGTTCCAGTGTAGCAGAAGGAAAAAAATATTTGAAAGCTTCTTCATTCTGAGAGATGTAATTGCATTGAAATTAATCAAGCATTCATATTTTCAGGAAAACTAGTTCTAGAAAAAGTATCAGATTACAAACAAAAATAGTCAAAATAAAACCATGTTTTGAAGAACACACTGGAGGTGTTCAAGAAAAGCCTGGATGAGGCACTCAGTGCCATGTTCTAGCTGACTGGATAGGGCTGGGTGATAGGTTGGCCTGGATGATCTTGGAGGTCTCTTCCAACCTGGTGATTCTAAGAGTGTAAAATAGGAAGGATGTAGTTTGCAAGAGTAGTTTAGCATTTCTTTACTAAATTGAAAGTGTGATGACTGAGTGCATTGATTTTTATGCTTTTGGATTTTTGACAACTAGGTAAGTAGGTAACATCAGTCATATAATACTGCTTTAGTAGGGCCTCTGTTATAGAGTGCCATATTTGTAAGTGCCTTTGTAAATTCAAACACCTCCAAGAACCTTTTCAATCCTCAATTTTAAAGCCAATCTGAAAACAACCAACCAAATTAAAAAAACCACAAAACACACACAACAAACCATCCATACAAAAACACATCCATACTGTTAGTCACTGTCAAATCTCTATTTCAGCCACACCGTTTGTTTAACTAATACTGCCTCACATAGAAAGCAATCCCATAAAAGTGTAAGACTAAACATTACTGTTCTCACACACCAAATACTAGCTACATGGGGTGGACAGATAGGGAAAAATGTGTCATTCAGTTTCAGTAAATCACTTCAAACCACCCACAAACTACAATACTTCTGCATTTTTTTTTCAAGGGCTGAATACATTAAAAAATACAATGCCACAGACAAAGCTTGGTTTTCCCTGTTGTTTAAACACACATACATACCAGATCTGTAATGCTTCATGTTGAAAAAAACTGCCAAAATACCATTCAATTCCCCATTGGATCTGCATACCACACTTGCCTACAAAAGCAACCCCAAAATCTAAATCTCACTCCTCCTAAGTAACACTCTAAATTCTGTCTTTACCATCCTTTTTATTCTATAAGTAAGAGTACAAAACAGAGTTTGTCCCTCTATATGCAAAGGCAATGGGCTTGGCAGCTAGTTCTCTGGTGTCTTAAGGCCCTATCAGGAATTGTTATGTCTAGGTCACAGTTTTACACTAACGATGGGCAAGATGTAAATTACAGTAGCTGGACAATGAAGAAAGAGTCTAATGCTTATGCATGAGATCTGACAATTCTGCTCACCCATCGTGATACCAACTTGCGCTTTCTGTTTTACCTGACCCATCTTCACACCTGCTCCCCCAGAACATCCAGTCTCACCATGATGCATAACTCAGTCTGTTGTCTTTCCCACCTCCAATAACTGAGTTAGTGTATCCCTCATGAAGTTCAACAAGACCAAGTGCAAGACTACACTCTGGGGAAACCAGACCCTCCCATTTCAGTATACTCCTTCATTGTTTTCAGCTCCTGTTCATATAAAGGACCTACTTTTTTCATGCTGAAGGCAATTAACATCCCCCCTTGTGACTTGGATTCAGACTTGGAATTTTGCTGGATCTTTCTAGTTCTACTGTACTCCAGTTTACAACCCCATTCACCATTCACCTCCACTAATTCATTTCTGCACTCCTAAAAATCCTTCTAATTCCAAAACTTTAATGGGGATTTGGAAGAGGTGCAGTTCTAAAATATAAAACATCTACATATACTTTCTTTCTTTCTACACAATATTAATAAGGATTTCTCATGTGTTGTCTGTATATTACCAAGTACTTTTCTGGCCTCAACCCTCTCAGATACTTTACATGACATAAAGCTCTGGATTAGGTTTATAACATTTTTAATAACTTGTAAAAGAGGGAAATTGAGCCTCATTTGAATCTAGCCTTCCAACACAAAGTGCTCCAACAACTAAGCTAATGAAAACAGAACAATCACCTACCATCCAGTCATTCTAAGGAAACCCTAGCTCTTACTTGAATCTTATTATGTGTTTATGTGCTTATGCCCTAACTTTTATTCTAAACCATCCTATCAAGACAAGTTGTTACACAGATATTTAAACATTGTCCATAGTGGCAACTTCACCTAAAATACAGAACTGATTCCCAAAGTTTGCACTGTAAAAATCAAGCTCCCACCCATTTCAGGGATCTCCACAAATCACTATTTCGAAACTTGTACTCTCCTTTACACAGTGAAGTTACTCAGTCTTAATTCCCTGTAGTTCTTTTCCCCTCTTTGTAGCACTACCTCAAAAAAAAATCATTTTAATTTGAACATCCCATACTCAGATCCTCTAATGGTACTGCCTACTGTACTAATGGGATCAGCATGCTCTGAATGAAGCATTTTATATAAAGAGAACCAGAAAATATGATCATTGAAAAACTGTAAAAAGGTGAAACAGCCCTCCCTCCACCCCCAGTAAAAAGAAGTACAGATATCCTTTATAAAATACATAAGGAAATGCACTTATTTGAAACAAAAACTCAAGAAAACATTATTTGCTTACCTTTGAGAGTTCCATTCCAGGTCCACACTGCTTGCAGAGGATACAGTTTCCACTGTGGTCCCTAAATTCTTGCTCTCTGCAATCTCCAGTCTCACAAATTACTCTACTTAGCTTAAAAAGAAAGAAAGAAAAAAGCAAACACATTGAAGTATAATTAATCTGTAATGAACATATAATTTATATGAACTCTAAATTCAAGAAATTCACATTTCTATCTTAAAAATGACTTTCAGCATTACTAAAAGAGACTGCCACTGGTTTCTTCTCACAGGTAAATAATGACAGAAAAAGAGGGAATGGCCTCAAGCTGTGACGGGGTGAGTTTAGACTAGACATTAGGAAAAAAGAACTTCACAGAAAGAGCTGTCAGGCACTGGTATGGGCTGCCTAGGGAGGTGCTTGAGTCATGGACCTTGGATGTGTTTAAAAGTCATTTGGATGTAGGGCTTGAGGATATGGTTCAATGTTGAACTTTGTAGAGTAAGGGATAACAGTTGTACTTGATGATCCTGAGGATCTTTTCCAACCAGAATGTTTCTGTGATTCTGTAAAATATGGCAATGAAAATTAGGAATTTAATCCCAAATGCAGGTAAATGGAATGAATTTTAAAAGTTACGGGAAGACAATCCAATTTCCGCCTTCAAAGGCATTAAAGTACATTTTCTGGCCAAATCAGAAACTAAGGTTATGAGAAATATCATAAGCAGCAGTATCAGCCACAAATTGTTTCAGTGTAATCACTGAAATCCTACCCAGGAACATTAATAAACACCGTGAGTGCCTTCAGCACAATTTTAAACTAAATGTCTGCATGCAGGTTTCTATCACAGAAGTGCTCTCCACAGTTGTTACAGAAGTCTGACTTTCCACATTAGTCTTTTCAGAGGGACTAATGCCTTTCTGATAGCTTAGGCAATAATTACTCTTAGTACTAGAGCTTGTCTCTACAAGCCAGAGTAGACTGAAGTACACTTTGTAGGCAACATAATCATGTGCTATGCTATGTTCAGCTGATAAACTAATATTCCAAACCACTAAACTATGTATATAGCATACTGTACTAGGAGACTGCCTAGAATTCCTGCCACCTTTCTGAAGTGCAGCAGTATCACTTTCACAGATATGTACTCACCTATATTCTGTCCTTCTTCCATAACAAGGCTCACCAGGAAAATTTGTTTTAATTGCATGCAAGGAGTAGCAAGAGTTCTACAGCTCACTTTTAAAATTGATAAAATGTGTATGTAATGGTGTGTGTAGAATCATAGAATCATAGAATCATAGAATGGTTTAGGTTGGAAGGGACCTCAAGGATCATCCAGCTCCAACCCCCCGCCATAGGCAGGGACACCTCCCACTAGAGCAGGCTGCTCAAGGCCTCGTCCAGCCTGGCTTTAAACGCCTCCAGGGAGGAAGCATCCACAACCTCCCTGGGCAACCCGTGTATATGTGTTTAACACTTTCAGTGTTAGCAGTAATGTGTAAACTACAAAAGACCATTACTATGTCCAATACAACTTCTAAAACTTTCACCCTGAGGAAAAAAAAATTAACTTACCAAATACGCCAGTAAAATGACAAGCATCTTCATTTTATCTTCTTGCAATCCTTTAGTATCCATTCCTTACAATTAAGCTTTTCTCACTGGGGAAAAAAAATAAAAGCCATGCTATTTTGCAATGTTGTTTAAATAGCAGAAGTCATATGTCCATAGCATTTAATGTCATTCAAGATATTAAAATATGGATCTGTTAATGCCATTGAAGTATTTCAGATGGATTCCTAAAAGCTGAACAAACACATGCTTTAAAAAAAATAGGTTTTTCAGAAGACAAGGCAATGCACACAAGGTTTCTATAGCCTTATTTCTCAAAAGAGCCAGCCATGAGCCTAGATCACAGAATACCAGCATCTGTAAATCCCAGATCCTTGTATCATCTTTCCTGTTTGCTAGATGCCCAGCTAAGTACATGATCAACAGACAAAAATCAGTTTCTTCAAATACATCACACACCAGCCAAGACACAGCTGATCATGAGAATGGTCCTTTTGTATTGCCCTGTGGAGCAGAACAGGCTTGCCTAACAGTTAAAACAACTTCTACATCATTCTGCAGTGAACTAAAGGCATACACAGAATGTGCTTCTACCACTTACCTACAGGATATTAACATCTAAAGGTGTGTCAACACAGTCGGTTATTATCTGACCGGCAAAGACTATTACAGAAGACATTTCAAACAGCATAACCAAATCCCACCCTAACTCAGACAATTTTTATCTCAGAATAAGAAGAAAGAACAGTCCATAAAGCCTTTCATAGAGGTCAGTATCTTTTAAAAGAAGATGTAACAAACAAGCGATTAAAAAATCCAAACATGTATCTAAAATGGAGAACTATTTGAAACTGCCATGGAAAGGACATTTTTATTTGGGATTTGGGTTTTTTTAATTGTTAAAAATCGATGACTGCACCCCCACAATCATTAAGAATATTGTGCTTGGCCTACAGAACATTTTTCGGTCCACTTTCCTTTTGTTTATTTCAGGTTTTGTGTTTGTTTTTAGCCTTGCTTTTTGGTTTTAGGAAATGCAAATATAACTTCTAGTTTAGAAGGCCAAACTCTGTAACAACAGTAACAAGAAAAAAGAATAAATCCATCAATCCACTCTGCATGACGCTTCATTCCAATATGATTCTAACCCATATCTGTGACAGTAATACAACACTGCTGCTTTCGGCCAGGTGAAAAAAGCACTCATAGAATTGTTCCAGTTGGAAAAGATCTCCAAGACCAAGATCTCAAAGCCAATCATGGTCATTAAACCATATCCTGAAGTGCCATGCCTAAACTTTTTTTGAACGCCTCTGGGGACTGTGACTCCACCATATCCTCAGGTAGCCTATTCCAATTCCTCACCAGTCTTTCAGTAAAGAATTGTTTCCTGATATTCAACCTGAACCTCCCCTGGCACAACCTGAGGCTGCTTCCTCCCATTCTGTCACTTGATCATAGAATCATGGAATTGCCTGGTTGGGAAAGGTCCCAGATTTATCGAGTCAAATCACCCCTTAACATCTCCTTGTATACAACTGTTAGACCATGTCCCTAAGCTCCCCATTCCAGTGTCTTTTAAACACCTCTGGGGATGATGACTCCACCACTTCCCTAGGCAGCCTGTTCCAGTCCAATCTAAACTTCCCCTGGTGCAGCTTAACACCATTTCCTTTCATGCTAGCACTCATTATCCGTGAGAATGAGCTGGCCCTCTCACTACAATCTCCTTTTAGCAAGTTGTAGGAAGCACTATCTCTCTTCTACCTCCTCTGCTCCAGATGAAGCAACCTCAACTACCTCTGTCACTCCTCATAGGACCTGCATCACACAGCACCACAGTATCACCAAGGTTGGAAGAGACCTCACAGATCATCAAGTCCAACCCTTCACCACAGAGCTCAAGGCTAGACCATGGCACCAAGTGCCACAGCTCCAGGGACGGCGACTCCACCACCTCCCTGGGCAGCCCATTCCAGTGGCCAGTGACTCTCTCAGTGAAGAACTTTCTCCTCACCTCGAGCCTAAACTTCCCCCGGCGCAGCCTGAGGCTGTGTTCTCTCGTTCTGGTGCTGGCCGCCTGAGAGAAGAGAGCAACCTCCCCCTGGCCACAACCACCCCTCAGGTAGTTGTAGACAGCAATAAGGTCTGCCCTGAGCCTCCTCTTCTCCAGGCTAAACAACCCCAGCTCCCTCAGCCTCTCCTCGTAGGGCTGTGCTCGAGGCCTCTCACCAGCCTC
>WAAF01013593.1:152111-257604 GCA_013400475.1 Tricholaema leucomelas
GATGGAGAGCGGCTTGGCCAGCTCAGCTGCCAGCTCTCTCAGCACCCTAGGATGGATCCCATCTGGTCCCATGGACTTGTGGGTGTCCAAGTGGCTCAGCAGGTCCTGGACTAATTCCTCATGGATTTCCAAGGCAACACACCGCTCCCTGACCACAACCCCCAGTTCAAGAGGCCACTTGCCCTGAACTCCTGCCTCCTCACTCTTGAAAACTGAGGCAAAGAAGGTGTTCAAGACCACTCACTAGTCTCAATACCCTTTACTGGACACGTTCTAGCACATCAATGTCCTTCTTGCAGTGAGGGGCCCAAAACTGAACACAGTGTTCGAGGTGCAGCCTCACCAGTGGTAAGCACAGGAATAAGATCACTTCCCTGCTTCTGCTGGCCACACTATTCCTGATGCAGGCCATGATGCTGTTTGCCTTCTTGGCCACCTGAGCACATTGCTGGCTCATACACCTCCAGGTGCTCTTCTGCCAGGCAGCTCCTCCAAGCCTAGAATTCCATGGGGTTGTTGTGACTGAAGGGCAGGACCCAGCACTTAGCCTTGTTAAACCTCTTACAACTGATCTCAGAACAGGCTGTTCAGATTGCTCTGCAGAGCCTTCCTACCTTCAAGCATATCAAAAGTCCCACCCAACCTGGTGTTATCTACAAACTTACTAAATGTGTGTTCAGTCCCTTCTTCCAGACATTGATAAAGATGTTAAACAGAACTGCCCCAGTGCTGAGTCCCAAGAAACACCATTTGTGACTAGTTACCAAATGGATTTTAGTTCCATTCACCACCATTCTTTGGTGCTGGCCATCCAGACAGTCTTTCACTCAAAGTGTCAACCCATCCAAGTCATGAACTCCCACTTTCGCCATCAGGATGCTGTGGGAGACAGTGTCAAAAGATTTACTAAAGCCTAGGTAAAGAACATACAGAGCTTTTCCCTTATCCACTAAGCAGATGCCTTGTGTCGCAGGAGGCGATCAGGCTCGTCAAGAATGGCCTGCCCTTCATAAACCCACAGCAACTGGGCCTGATCCCCTGGTTGTCCTGCATGTGCTGCATAACAGCACTGAGGATGATGTGCTCCATGACCTTCCCTGGCATCAAGGTCAGACTGACAGGTCTGCAGTTACCCAGATCCTCCTTCCGTCTCCCTCAGTTAACCAGGACTGATGGTAAATGATGAAAAGTGTTGTAGTGAGCACTTCTAGCAGTTCTATCAGGGGATACCATGTGTGTGCAATCCAGCTCCACAGACCTGTGTATGTCTAAGTGGTGCAGCATATCATTAACCAAGTCATCTTGCACAGTGTGGCTTCATTCTGCTTCCCATCCCCATCTTCCAGCCCAAGGGGCTGAGTATACAGCAAACAGATTTCACTGCTAAAGACTGAGGCAAAGATGATATTAAGTATCTCAGCCTTTTCCTCATCCTTTACCACTATGTTCCCCTCCTGCATCCAACATAAGATAGACATTCTCCTTAGTCTTCCTTTTCTCGCTAATGTATTTGTAGAAGGATTTCCTGTTCTCTTTTAATAGATGAAGCCAAAATAATTTGCAGCTGGGCCTCAGCCCTCCTGATTTTCTCCCTGCATAGCCTCACAACAACTCTGTAGCCCCCCAGAGCAGCCGGCCTCTGCTACCAATGATCACAAACTCTCTCTCCTTAAGCAACAACCAAATGTCTTGACTCAGCCACTTGTCTTTTGGTATATGGCAATGGCCTATTTCTGAGCTTTTAAATGTTAAAAACATTTCTGGTCTCCTTACGGTCCTGTTTAAGGACTTATGTTTAATTACATTGTTTTAAAAGACTAAGTAGCTTTTATAATTTAAGAGTAGAAGTGAATGAATGAGAGAATGGAACTCAAGCCATAAGGAAAGTAGCATAGGAAAACAGTAAAAGTACTTGCAAAATGCTTTACAATATGTAACTATAACAAGCATAATACACATCAAAAAATGCACAACGAGCAATAACTAAAATTAACATACCATTTCACATTTTACTGCACAAACTAATTCATGAATTCTAATCAATAAGAAGAAAGAATATTTCAGTGGCACTATCAACATCTTAAGATAAGTTGCATTTTAAAGTGTAAAAAAAGCTAAAGTCTGGTGAGAAGAACAGAAGAGGCAAAGAGGTACATCAGCAGCACTCTCCAGGAAAACAAAGATTACATATTTATGCATATTTCTCACTTAGTGATAGTAACGGTCTATAGCTCAATGGCAATTATCAGATTACATGCATGTCAATAGGTCAAAAAGAAGATACACTGTCAAGTAATACAAATACATACAGATAGAGTATTTGACATTCCTTGCTTTTTAGAGTCTGAGATGAAAAAAACCAGCAGAGGAACGTGAAATGGAAAAAATTCAAAAAGACTTCTGGATAATTCAATACAACAATTTAATGTAAAAAGTACTGTCAAGCAAAAGGAAAAATGCCAAAAGAAAGTCAACAAATTGCTACAGTTAGTAAATACACAAGGTTGGCATGAGAGGATGACGATGCTAATGCACGAAGAAAAGGATATGTCAGATCCAAAGTGTACAAAAACAAAACAATTTCTCGTAATAGCAGAAACCAAACAGTGGATAGAGACAGCTAAAATACTGTTAAGAGAACTCAGAATGTGTTTCAAGAAACGTTTTCTTATCTGTGTTTGGAAAGAAACAAGAGAGGTGAAAACACGCATATATCTTCTGGCTACATAGTAACTGAACGTGTGCTAAGTAAAACCTGATTAGCCAACAGACAAATTCGCACCTCAGTAACCTTGGAAAGAAGTATCAGGAGAGATTTATGCTTGCTGCTGATCTATTTTTCTAGAGTTTGGAATGCTACAGAAATTAACAAGCAGTAATGTTGTGAAAAGATTTAACAAGAACTAACAACGGTAACGCAATGCACATCTCTGCACAACGTTATAGAAAAGCAGTCCTGCAAAACAAACTTGATTCAGAGAAGACACAATAATGCTAAAAGTCTAAAAGCTAAATGATAAACTGTTTATATTAATTCAAAGAATCACGATAAAACAAAAAGAATTTGTGAAAAAAATCCCCACTGACCCCTTGAGTTCATACAATTGTGTTGAGTGGGAAACAAAATAAATACTTTATATGCTTTCTTAAATGCTTTTGCACACTTTAGGTGTGTGCAAAAGAAATAAAGCTGTAAATGTAACCAGGTTGCTTACAACTGAATGCCAAGCAACTATTTCAAGTTGCACACATTTACAGTCATCATATTCCTTTGTTGTTAAAGAAATAAAACATAGCAGTTCTAGTTTAAGTCTCACCATCTATATAGTACTACCAACATTTTAAAACCATAATTCTTTAAAAGCTTAAAAGTGTAATTTATTTAAAATATTAAGATTTACTCTTACTTCTGAAAGTATATGTGTGATATATCAAAAAAGAAACTGAATAGCATAATAATTGTGTATTTTTAAGTCAGGTTTCATGTAGAATTATCAATACAAACTATATTAGTTCACTATATCAAGACTAATGATCTAAAATACAGAGCTCTGGCATAATCCAAACAGTCTGTGTTTTTTCTGAGCAGGTCATCTGAGTAATGAATAAAACAGAGAAAATTAAGAACAGCCTGATTAACTGGGCAGCAGATTCAGTACTTGCCATACTATGCCAATAAAACTATACTAATTTCACATAATGAAATCACATTCACTCTCTACACTTTTCCCAGTATGCAATAACCCCAAGATTAAATATTGAGAAAAAAGCCAAACATATAAACAATTTGTTAAAATCAATATTGAAAGAGAGCTAAAGGTGTATTTTATATGTTTGTAATACTTTGGATTTACATTTAGAATAAAAAGATGGTTCTTAACAGAAGGCAGGACAGAATAACAAGCAGTACTACAAATGTTGCTGATTATGTTGACAGTTCATCTTTCAGTTTTGGAGTTGCCCTATCTTCTTATAGAATCACAGAATGTTTCAGATTGGAAGGGATCTAAATAGGTCATCTAGTCCGACCCCAAGACAGTCAGCAGGGACATCTGCAGCTAGACCAAGCTGCTCTGAGTCCCAAACAACCTGACCTGGACAGTTCCAGAGATGAGGGCATTCAGTAGTTCTCCAGGCAACCTGGGTCAGGGTCTCATCACCTTCAGTGTCAAACACTTCTTTCTCTCCAGTCTGAAACTCACTCAGTTCAAACCATCATCCTTTGTCACAACAGGAACTGATAAAATCTGTCCCTGGCTTTCTGATCAGCCCCCTTTAAGCACTGAAAGGCCACCAGAAGGTCTTCCCTAGGCCTTCTTTCTCCAGACTCAACAACCCCAACTCTTCCAGCCTGGCCTCACAGCAGAGGGCTTCCACCCTGGGAAATATGCGGAAGTCTAATTCGTCAGTTTGGTTCAATCACGCCATAGATTTACCTTTTATTCTTAAATAAGAAGGAGGGCTGCAAGTGCTGAATACTATCCAGCATCTATCTGGAGCCTCAACAATTTGAGGGTTAGAGCTCGCCTTTGAAATGCAGGCATATGAAAAAGGAATAAGAAGAAGTAAAATGCTTTTTGAAAGGAGAAGCTGTGTACTAGGAATGTCGTTGTCAAAGGACTTAAAACCTTTGACAAGGTTATAAACCTATTAGCAATTGGTCTTACGCAGGGACTGCCAACTACAGCAATGCGTCTCAGTGCAATAAATGTTGCACACACTTCTCTTTGATGAATAGCATGTAGCTCAAAGACTTTAGGACACAGAAAGCACAAGAAGCACACTGTACCGAAATATAATTTAACTTAGGTGGGGAAATTTTATTGCACCTGTGAAATATTTTCTATTTATAACAAAAACTACTGCCTCTGTAACACTCTTGCCAAATCTAACACCTTCAAACACCAGGAGTTTCAAAGCCCAGAGAAAATGTCTAAAATCAGGTGGTTCAGAACTGCTATCAATCTAGCATGTGTTTCTCCCTCCAGCATCAGTAAGTTTGCTGATGACACCAAGCTAGGAGCAGGTGTTGATCTGTTGGAAGGTAGGAGAGCCCTGCAGAGGGACCTACACAGGCTGGATGGGTGGGCAGAGGCCGATGAGATGAGATTTAACAAGGCCAAGTGCAGGGTTCGGCACTTTGGCCACAACAACCNGCTCATTACCTGAAGGGAGGTTGTAGCCAGGTGGGAGTTGGTCTCTTCTCCCAGGCAACCAGAAACAGGACAAGGGGACACAGTCTCAAGTTGTGCCGGGGGAAGTACAGGCTGGATGTTAGGAGGAAGTTCTTCCCAGAGAGAGTGACTGGCATTGGAATGGGCTGCCCAGGGAGGTGGTGGAGTCACCGTCCCTGGAGGTGTTCAAGCAAAGCCTGGCTGAGGCACTTAGTGCCATGGTCTGGTTGACTGGATAGGGCTGGGTGCTAGGTTGGCCTGGATGATCTTGGAGATCTCTTCCAACCTATCTGATTCTATGATTCTACTGAATTTCAGATTTGTTGACTGATCATTATGTATATGATGCAATCTCTCAGCTTTAGGTTTACAATGTGAGATCTCTTCTAGCTAATTTTAAAATTAGCAAATTTTCCAAAATAAATTTGTAGGTGGGCCTTAAGCTTCAGTGCACTTTGGCAGATTTAGGAGCACCAAAATGCATTCAGATCATTTCAGCAGACATGTATGAATGCCTGTGGTATTTTAACATGCAATAATTGTGTTTATTGTCCCAGTTCCTACCAAAAGCAACCCTTGAAGACCATATATACTGGCTATAACATACAAGAAAGAAAATAACTGGTGTAGAATAAAGAAAGTGACACAACAACAAGCACCACTACCCACATTTCAGAGTTAAAGAGTGCCACAAAAATAAATCATTTCTTTTTTCATTATGTCTTGGTCAAAATAATGCAAATGGTTGAGGCACATTAATAACTCATTGTATTTGAAAGCAAGTCTCGACAGAGACTAACTGCCAGTTGCTTCTTTCCTGTTTCTGTCTCCAGTTTGTTAAAAGCCCTGCTTAAAAAGCAGACACTGCAGCACTTAATAATAGGCTGCCATTGGGCAAATTTGTTCTCTCTTGATATCAAGTGGCATTACACTGATGTCTCTTGGACACATGCCATTCACCTCATGTGCATTCAAGTAAGAAGTAGCTATAAGAAATGTTTGCCTTTAAAGTATGTGCAACTAAACTTAAGTTCAATAGATTTAAAGACTTATTGTTCTTGCCCAGATACCAGTATTTACAAGGCTGAGCCACATCATCCTCAATTTTATTAAATGAAATAAAGCTGTTGATAGCTTTTTTGAGGCCAGTAATCATTCCAAATCAATCTTTTTAGGTTAACAGTAATACCCTTGCTCAAAATACTCAGGGCAAAACAGTCATCACAGGTAATGCACTGAACTCATGACGCTGGACTTTCATTAAGAAACATAGTTGCATAGTTTAAAGGTTGTGGGGTCATGTATATGTATGTCTATGAATATGTATAGACATATATGTATAGCAAAAAAAAAAGTTTCACCATGAAAGATTGTCTCAAGACTCGAGGCAGCATGAGGTCTACTAGTAGGTTTCCCATACATGTAAGCACCACAATTTTGAAGTTGGTATCATACTTCTTCTAAGCAAAACTTCAGGAGTGAAGGACCCCAACTTCAAATTCACTTAACTTTTCTAGATCTTACAAGTTCATAGTGTTTGATTTGACATTTCTACTTGACTATCACTTTTCATCCTCCATAACTCTGGCAAAGAGTACTCTGAGAAGCTCTAGAAGAAAGAAGTCTCTGGCATCCAATGAATAGGATCTCAGCTCCCTTCTTCCCCACCCCATTTCCCCACCTGCAGCTGTCAACTGCATGCAATAAAATGACAAGCTTGGAGTGGCAGATGGCTTTAGCAGAGTCAGTGCCCTACAGGCAAGAAACAAGAGTAGGGCAAGCACTTATGCTGCTGCAATGACAAAGACAAAAGGAACAAGTTAGGGACAAGAACTTCCACTGAAGAGCTACATATTGTTATTCCATCTCATACTTGCAGAACATCTTCCCTTTGTATCCTCCCACAACTCTTGTACTCTTCCCTTTTGTGAAGTAAGTGAGATCTTGTCTGACCACATTTGGTCCAACTGCTTGGAGAAGGACCATGTATAGGAAAAAAAAATACTGTCAGCTGGGTGGTACTCATCACATTAAATATAATATTGAATATAAATATCTATTTTTTTCAGAAGCTACCATAAATGAAGCAGTACAGAATTAGGTAATTATAAATTTATTTTGAATTTTGTAAAGATACATATAGCAAATTAAAGCTGGAACATGGCTGGTGATAGAAAATATTTATATCTATTTTAAGGGCTGAGGCAGGAGAGAAAAGAGGTTTACACATGGCCAGGAAATATTTGTGCTCCTTCCAAGTACCATATGCTTTGAGTTACGTTAGCTGAAGTACCTGACTTCTCAGGAATGGTGATAACACACTGAAGAAGCATATCTGCAGTGTCTTCACTATCACAAACAGCATTTACAGGATGTATTATACCCCAGTGTCTCAAAAAAGTGCATAATCAGCAGAATTTGAGAATGAACTATGTAATTAATCCCTGGTTTTCCTACATATAAACAGTGTTCCAAATTCATGCTGGAAAAAACTATGTAAAACAGTTCATCACCCATGCTCTTTAACATGTACAGACTACCATTAATTACAAACTATAGTAAAATACTCTATCAAAGGTGCAGTGTGGTGACATTTTTTCTACACTTACAATTTTTTTAGAGAATCAGAAACTGTGATTTACACAAGAGCTCCAAATCCCATTGAAGTTGGTGAGATTACCCATACAAAAAAACCCACTGTTGCTCCTTCTGTTTAATACATATCACTCAACATCTAGGAGCCACTAGTTTGAAGACAAAACATCAACACAGAGCTACATTTGTACATATTTGTACTTAGGTGAATAAGCAATACAATGAGAATGCAAATATTATATTTGCATTTAATGTATACCAAAGTACACTAAGAGCTACTTTTCAAAGTAGTTTTAAAGGTTAATAAATTATAAAGCATTGGGATAGTTAATACAGTAACTATTGCAATGATGCAACCCCACTGTGTTACAAGCCACCCGTTAGCAGTTTTGGATAGCATACTATGTCTTAAAAAGCACAGACATGAGTTACTTTAGCTCTCATTATTCTCTTTATTTAGCTTGCAACTGCACGTTGTGGAAAAATAATTTAGTGCCTCCTTAATTGACAATTAAAATGTCTCAATACTAAATTAATAAAGTTTATTTCTATTTCTAAAATAAAAACAAACAAAAGACAAACAAACAAGAAACCCCAAACAACCCAACCAAAACAAACAAAAAAATCCCATCCCACCCTTTTCTTATATGGTAAAAAGCTTCCAGGTAGCATACTTAACTCGTTTTACCTGTGATAGTAAAAGTGTGCTTAAAAGACATGCAAAAGTTAAAAAAATGTACTGACAAATTAAATTAATTTGCCCCTTTTGCTCAGGTTACCAGACCCCTTTGTTAATTTGATAAAAGCATTCAAAGTAGTTGTAAGTATAATTGCATAATAGTATTAAGTATCAAGATTTTTCATGAATATTAAGTAAAACTTTCAGCTCAAGGTCAGATTAAAGGAGACAGACATTAGAAAAGGACGTCAATCAAAAGCTTTCCTAACAGAACCATAATTGTGACTTTTCAACCTCTTACCACCCAAGTGAAAAAGTTACTAGCTCCTGCTCCTTCAACTCCAGCTCCAAAACTGTTTGAAGCAAAGAGCAAGTTATTTACGCAACAGACACAAGAAGAGCTTTTGAACAAGAAAGCCCAGTTTTCAAGAGCTTTTTGTTCGCCGCCCTCTGGGGCATGGAGTTACTCTAGGATTGTCGAAATCCGCAGAACACGGCAGCATCAGCTGCCGCCCATTGGCTTCGCGGTGCCCTTCATGTGGAATCATCCCACTGCGGGATGACTCGGGGCAGATGGGCCGGTTAGACACCGGCAGACTCTAACCCATCTCGGAGAAGAAGGGATCCAGCGCAGCCCACCACTCCACCTTCCTTCCTCTTTGCTCCCATAGTCTGCGCTCTCTGCGGACGATCACTCCCATCACCTTCCCTGCCGGCCGCAGCGGACACTACGCGAAAACGAAGGGCAGAGGGGGCCAGCGCCAAGCGGGTGCCCCGTACCATCCGGTCAGTGCCCAGGCTACCCTGTGCGCCAACGAGTGCGGAGGAAAGCTGCGCGGAGCCCCGGAGACTCCGCTGTTCACTCTCCAAAGCAGCTCCGCGCACCCTCACCTCAGTGCCTCCCTGCCGCCCGCAAAAGGGGACGAAGAGCACTCCTCTGAGGGAGAAGGAGTGCACGTTCCGAGGCTGAGAGTATCGCTCACCTCTGATTTCCCACGTACCCACCTGCCACGTCGTGACCCAGTGGCGGCCGCCACTGAAGAGCACCAGCGCCGCGGCCCTCACCCTCCTTCACCTCCTCTGTCTCCGACTCGTCCCGTCACCTGGCAACGCCGCGCCGCTCCCCCACTCCTCCCCCGGAGGGGCCGGGCTCAGGTGACCGGAGGCAGCCAATCAGCAGCACCCTGGCCCACGTGCCCCACGGCGAGGAGGCGCGCGCTGGCGGCGGCAGGCGTGGCCGGGGTCGTGAGATGGCCTTTGGTGAGCGCTGGGCTGCCTGCTCCCCACCGGCACTCGAGTGCCTGGTGCGCTGTGTCTCGTTCTAGTGGTGCAAACCAAGGTGAACCACAAGTGAGGTACCCGTGTGCCTTTTACCCCGCCAGAACGGTAGCTGAGACTTGGTGTGCGCACTTAGGTACTGTAGCCTTGGTGTTGGTGTTGCTGATCTCGGAGCCCAGGCTTAGAAGTGCTTACGGCTGCCACGTCCCAGACTGTCGGACTGTGTGCATAGGGCTGGCCATCTAATTTTGCATGGCATTTTGCAGCCATCTAAAAGGTGTATGTAGAAGTCCTAACTGGCCAAAATCCTCTCCACCTATCCCACACAAAGAACACGATGGATGCTCCCTGATAATGGACTGTGAAATTACCTACAAACTATTTGAGTAGCTTCCTTCTTTCCTACTTCTTTACTATCTCAGAATCCAAAATACTTTTTACATTCTGCAAGTGACAGGTTACCTGGCTATGAGTGCAGTGTCAACACCAAATCCAAGTTCAGAACTGCAGTCACTGTAAGTGGTATAGCTCACTGCTACATACTGTGATGCAATTAGGAGCTTCCCTGAAGTTAGTGATGCTCCAACACTGGTGAAACCAATCTTGGAGTCCTTGGTGAAAGAACTGCTGCTGCAGGGGATTGAGAGCATTAGTCTTGGTTTTCCAATGAAAAGGTTAATGATACAACTACAGTCTAAACAACTGTATGGATACAGTGGGAACAGAGGTTCTAAAGAGAATGAACTAATGGAAATAGTTGGCAGTAAAACACTTTAAAATAAACAGAAACTTTGGGAGCTTCTCGCAGAGATAAAGTTTGGAGTTCACCAGCCACATGGACTTTTCTGAAAACAAGTAGTGCTTGTTGAATACAGCAAGTTGTCTGGAAAGACATAAATGACTGCTGCAAAGTGAGTTATTTTCTTTTTTTTCTTTTTAAAAAAAGAAGTCAGAGTTTAAAGGATTTTTCATTTAATTGTCATAAAAAAGGGCACGCAAAGAGCTTTGCTTCAGGATGCTTGCCAGAAGGAGCTCTGCAAGGGTCTGGAATTTCAGTGGGGAATGGCACGCTAGGGCACAACAGCAGTGCATCTGTTGTGAATGGCAGCTGCTGCACAGCACTGTGCATGCAACATCTTCTTGTTATTTGCACACAACTGATTTGTATGTTACCTGTTTTCTGTACACATCAATGGAATGTATTGGGTAAGTTTTTCTTAGTGGAGTCACCATGTGTGTTTCAGATACCCATTTTAATGTAGACAAGTTAATGATAGACAAGTGCATCAAAACATCTCATAGATCTTAAGTGTTGACTAAACACTGAGGATTACTGCTGGCATTGCACCTGGGTAAAAATGACTCTTGGTTCACCAATGTGCTTAGGTGGTCATTCTCCGCTTTATTGCTGTGGAACAGTGACTTATATGCTTTCTTAGAAGAGGTGTGCACAACTAAGATGGGTACATGTGGAGGGTACAGGGTTACATGTCAGGCATACATAGGCTTACTTAACCATAACAATCTGAGGGCCAGCCTCTGGGGCTGGCTAACTCTGCCCACATGCAGCTGGCACTCCACCCCCTGCAGCTGCATGTGGAATGCTGTTATTTACCACCTAGTATCTTAAGCCCAAGATGGACTCAAGGACACTTCCCAGCACGGGTTGCTCATATTTATCATTTCATGTCCTGTTAGCAAAAATCTCTCCACAGATTACCATATAAAGAAACATTAAGACTCTCATCAGACAGAGGGTTACTATGGCAGTGAATTAAGACCAGCAACACATCCATAACACTGAAACTTAAATGCTTCAGTCCCTGTAGTAGCATGTGAAATATTTCCTCTGAATGTAAAATGGATTAATTATTTACATTCATCACTGAAAGATGCTGAAAATTGCAGGGTTTCTTTTGTTTTAAATCATGATGCTTCTAAGTTGTTAGAGCAGCTAATACAGATGCCAAGTATAGAGATTCTCATTGCAGTGAATGAAAAAGGATTTGGGAAGTAGTTCAGCTGACCCCTTTGATAAGACTAAGCTACGTGACATATCTGATATGGAAGCAGAAATTGTACAGCAATAGGAAGTTGTTATCTCTATATCTCAGATGCTAACACAGTTCCCCCAGTCAACTGTGAGATAGATCTACTCTTGTTATGACAGCTGTTGGAAACTGATGTCAGTATAACTGTGCAATGTCTTTTGATAGTCTTAACTATTACAAACCTTAAAATATGTTTGCGATGTTATCTGAGACACACTGGAAATGGCTCTAGTTACAATCAGAAATTGCTCAAGCTATTTTAATAAATAATTATATACTTGTGAGTTTCCTAGTCAGATTTGCTTGAGAAAGCATTGTGAACTGTTTCTTTATGAAGACCTAAGCCTGAGGATTAATTAATGTTTATACAGCACTTTGTAAAAGCAAACTTGCAAGTGCCAAGTATTATTATTATTTAATCTTTAAAAGTCAGATCGATGAAAGACTAAACTGTTAGAGAACTGCTATTTAAAATAACAAAAATGCTGAAAATCCTCTCCCTCCCATATTTAAATATATCCAACTGTGCTTTCATTTCAGTCTCACTATATGCAGACAAGCAAAGACATTTTTCACTTAAAATGGGTTAACGCCCATCTGTGCTTAAGCATGTGGGAAGATTACTTAGAATCCTAGGGACTTTTTGCAAAATGAAAAGAATCTTTGTCTCTGAAATGCATTTCTAGTGCCTACATATCACAAATATTTATATATGTAAGTCCTACTCCTAAGTGTAATCTGCCTAATTAACCATTGTTATTTCTGTGAGCAGCCTTATCCATTTGTGTCAGATGCTTATAGTGATAGTTTAATTATATTAGATTCATGTAGCTATTTTGACTTCTGAGAAAAAAGAATCCTTGCATTAATTTTTAAAATCTGATTCTGCTTTTCTGCAGAGGTTTAGAAACAATTGTTTTTCCTAAGGAAAAACACTGAAATTCTGCTTTAGCTGTGCTTTAAACAATATTCTTCCTTGAAAACTATACAAATACTATTCATGCAGAGATAATTACTTTCCTTATAATGTAATTGAGTTGTTAAGTCAGAATATGAATTAATTGGTGGTACAGAAAAGTAAATGATACCAAGTCAAGCCTCATTAATCTATGTCTGGCATGTTATCTCTTGATATTCAGCAAATTTAAATTTTATGTATACAAATATACTTTTAATTAGAAGAAACAAATTCTACAGCATGACTCATGAAAGCTGACTACATTTATCTGGAAGCGTTGATAACTTAATCTTATTCAGATGCAAGCCGACTGTTAAAAATTGAGTTTGCACGTTGCTATGGTGCATGCTAAAATATGAACATCTTGAGTGTCCTGTGGACTGATAAACCTATTAAGGAATAGTTTTCAAACAATGCTTAATAGCTATCAGTTATGCTGACTTTTAGTTATAATTTGTTAATAAACAGCTGTAGTTAAGATTTATGTACATTTACATACAGATTTAAGAATATAGATCTAAGGTCAGCATTTCAGAAGAACTCACCATCTACCATTAAGACTAGATTTTCAAAGAGCTCCATGTCTGGAATGCTGAACTTCTTTACAAGTCTGTACCCAATTATGGGCTCTAAGTTCTTCTGAAAATCTAAATTATATTTACATACCTACAGAAGAAGCTTTTAACAGACTGGCTCCAGCTGCAGGCACAGAGCACTCAGGGATTTGGCCCAAACTCATCTGAAAATCTGGCCCTTTAAAACTGCAGCTGTATAGTAAATAATCCTTAATCTTCTAATGGTTGTTCCTTTATAATGAATTTCTGGAGTAGATGTCTTAAATTTTCCTAGATACAGTCCATGTGTCCATGGATAGGAATTTGAAGAACAGAATACAACATACTGTAAATGAAAACTGCATCACTGGAATAGCAGTAAAACTTCCAAGAAGCTGAGCAAGCCCAGGTGTTTGCTGTAGATAAGCTTAAGATTTCTTTAATGTCTGTATTAAAATACCTTAAAGGAAACTTATCTGGTTAAAAAATTAGTTTTATTATTCAAGCTTTCTTTTTGTATGGCATAGTTGAACTATCATCTCTTCAGTGCTTACATAGAACAATTTTACTTTTGTCCATAGGGATATCATGGTATAAATTTGTTTCTAACACCTTATGGAAGATGATTTTTTTCGTATCGACTATTGAAATAATAGGATTTAAATTGTTGCTTGAAGGAAAGCACAGTTTGTTAAACACACGGAGAGCAAATAAAGTATGCACACTGTTCAGCAAATATGGTTGGTCTTAGAAAATAAATACCCTCTTAAGCCACCTTATACTTGTATTTGAATCTAACTTTACAAAGCTGTAGACAGTAGGAATGGGCATTGCACACCAAAATCTTATAAACCCACTCAAACAGAGAAAAAAAAATTGACTTTGCTTCAGTTTTCAATTGTGTCTTCTAGGTAGTCTATTTTCAATATAATTCTGCCTAAGAGTTGCAAACAAAAATTGCTGCGTAAGTTATATATAATATTTTGAACTTTATGCACACAGTGATGTGTTGTGTTGTTGTTTATATCAACTTTATAATTTCTTAAAGTCTCACAACACAAAACTCCAGGAAAAAAGACAAAATCCAGTACCTGTTATCTGATGTTTTCCAGTGCCCGAGCCTTCTGCAGCTTGATTTCACACTGCCAGAGCTTGTGTATTAAATGCTTTTACCTCCTTAAAAAAAAAAAAAAAAAAAGAGAGAGAGAGAAAAGAAAAAGAAAAAGAAAAGAAAAGGGAAAAAAAAAAAGGTATGTCAGCACAAGCCCAGACGAAACTCCAAATCCGGGAAAATAAAATTAACCATGCAGATGAAAGGCAGACGAGTACTGAGACCGAATGCCTGTAATCTGAGCAGTGATCAGTTGCCATACATCAAAGGAAGTGCTTTGGAGAGGAAAAAGAGCTTCTTTTCCAGCAGGTAGTTGCACTCTTAAATGCTGCCTTTCAGTATTCTGATTCTTTTGTCAAAAATCGATCACCAGCTTTCCCCCCCGGCCACGACACCCCCCCTTTCCTTTCTTGTGCTGGGAGAATGCACACGGGTCTGAACTGCTTAGAGTTGAGTGGCTGGATCTGTAGCTTGTGAGTTCCCAAGCTGTGTTGTGGATTGTGTGTTGGAAGCTTTCCCCAGTGCCAGCGGGTTCCGCTTTATCCCTTTCATCTAGCTGAGCTGCAGATCCCATGACATCATTCAATGCTGTGGGACTGGTTAGAGAGCTATAGTACAGCCTGTGGGGGAATACAGCTAAAGAGCAACAAGAGTTTGCATGATTTTCTAATCAGGTTACTCCACTGTAACAAACTCAAGGCTCCCTTCAAAGTTTTCATTACACTAAAGTTTCCTCCCAAGAAGGGAGAACAGTGTGGGTATAAGCTTTTCTTTAAAAGGTGCTTTATAATTTTGTCTGCAGTGGGAAGTTACCATTTTCCATCACGTTCTGGAAGTCAGACATAGAGGTCAGTTTACTAGGCAGCTGTAATACATGACGGAAAACTACTTTTGTTTTTCTCTTTACTGAGATTGGGAGAGGAGGAAATTGTGTATTTTGTGCACTGGAATTGTTTTTTTTTGCGCTGGCAAAGCCAAGCACAATAGAACATGCTCTTAGTCCTGGGTTCGTGTCCTCCCTGCTACTTACTGTGTGGCCTTTTGCAGATCATTGTATTTGAGCCTGACTCATCTGTGGCTCATGGTTCTTTTATGTAGAGGAGCTGTAAAGCTCCCATAAGGGACTCACTGAAGGTTTTCAGTGCAAAGGCATTTTTTTAGCTAGGGTAGATTCGAAGTGGTCACCATTGTGCTGTCAGGAGAAAGAGGCTTTTTTGAGGGGTAAAAGTATATTGACAGACATTCTCTGTGCTGGTGTAGTTCATAGATCCAAGAATTGTTGGAGGGTCCTGCGCAGCCCTGGGAAGCAGGGCAATCTTCAACGGTGCTGTGATTCGCCCTGTTCTGATGCAGAGGAGATGTGGAAATGTACAACTGCATTTCATTTTCTGTCATCTGAGGCAAGCTTTGCATTTGGCACAAAGATTAATTCAGCACTCTGTACTTCAAGTATCAAGCAGGCTAGCTTTTAGGATAATCAACCATATTGAAGATGTAACTGATGTTCTCATAATACACACTATACTTTGAGTGTACCACATGTGCAGATGAAAGTGATCCAAGCCTGTCAACTGTAGATTCCTGAAAATATTTGCACACTGAGTAACCAAGCATTCATTTAAAGGGCAGAAGCAAAAAGAGGAAATATGCCAGTCGTGTTTGCCTTGAGTATGAAAACCAAAAGCAAACAATCGTCAGACAATGGGCATCGGAAGGTCGAGTGTGAGAGTGAACGAGTGTCTCGTTGAGATTCCTGCCCCGTTTGCAGGCTGCAGCCTCCTCCCGCCGGCCACTGCCAGCGACAGTGCCTGCGTGTCCTCCTGCAGCCGGAGACCTGCTGGGTCCCCCCTACGCAGCCTGCCTGCGGCTGCTGCCCGCTGCTCCCGCCCGGCCCCGGGCAGCTGGGAGATGCTCCTTAGGCACTCGGTGGGTGAGGGAGCCGTCTGCTGGCTGGCCGATGTACTGTGGGCAGCCGCAAGCCAGTGGTGAGCGCTGTGCTTCAAAAGGGATGGAGATTCACATTCCCAGAAAGCTTTGATATCCTTATAAGGAGTGCTATAGAATAGAATTCTGTTGCTAGTTAGGCATGGTTTAAATATAGTTTTGGATTGTCTATCCAGACAGGGCTTCGAGGTCTGTTCTGGTAGCTGAGATAGAGGAGAGGTGGTGCAGAGACAAAGGAGTATCATGCAGGTAATGAATCTAACAGGAATACACTGCTGGAAAAAATATGTAAACCATAAGTTTCCTCTCTTGCTCTCTTTAACAATTCCATCTCGTACAAATAATATAACCCAGGTTGCTTACTTTGATTTTAACTTGTGCTCTTTTGACATACAGCTTCTCTCTTCTCAGTGGAAGACTCTTGGTAACAGGTCACATGCTGCTTTCACGGTAAAACTAGAAATGCTGCTGGTGAAATAAACTTCATGGATGTACTGAACTGAAATAGCCCTTCTCTGTTAATTTCAAAGGTGCTGTTCTTTAAGAACAATACTGTTCACAGAAATCACCTTCTAGTTCTCTGGATTTTAAGTAACAGCAAGTCCTATGAGACTGTTACAGGTCTTTGATCTTTCTTTTGTACATATGAAAAAGAGAAGCAAGGTTAATTATTACCAATTTAACCTTCTAAAGTGTAAGCATTACATTTTGCATTTATGACATTCTTTTTCACTGTGAAGCCTGTCAGCCTGAAGAATCTGATATTTCACATTCTGTGGCTTCCCCCAAATTTGATCAGGTGTGTATAATTAAGAGCAACAGTTGTCTATACAATTCAGTATTTTTCCAAAGGTATAGAATAATCTTTATCCTTACAATAAAATTAGGATGATACATCTATATTGTGATTTGTATAAAGCACAGAACAGAGGTACCAGAGCCAGAAATAGAACCTATGTAACCTGACACTTCACTTACACCTTATGATCATCAGCTCATGCTTCCTCTTGTAGTCACTAATCCAGCAAAGCATTCAAGCACAAGCATGAAGTCTGATTAAAATCCATTGGACTACTCAGTAGAAGATGTTTGATTCTAATCACTGAAATTACAAGAGTAGGATTTGACCTGAAAACACAGAAATTGAGTGTCCAACTTGTACTGGCATCTAAAACGGTCTAGAATGTTCTGTGTGGAACCATACAGATGAGTGTCCTGGAAGTCCTGCAGAGGGAGATGCTATCTTCTTCATTAATTGTTTAAACATTTCTAAACTTAGTAAGAATCCTCCTTGAGAAATATTTAGTGGTTTTACCATTCTCTTTTTTACTGTGTGAAAACCTCAAGATTGTAAGGAGGTTGGTTCTTCCAACCTGGTTGGTTCTGTGATTCTATGATTCATATTTCTCTTTAAGGCTAGGCAAGAATTAGACAAGTTTCAAGTTTGGCAGGCTAGATCCTAATTCAGACATTTTTAGATAAACAGAATGAAGCCCAGGGCTGCTCTTCATGCCGAAAGTGCTTCAGTGGGCCAGAGCCATCAAAGACAGTCAGTTGATAGAAAGGAAAATTTTCTGGAGATGGTTTTTTTTTTCCTATACAACTACATCTTAAGAAAAAATATTTGTGGAAGAAACATCCAAACCTATCAAATAATTGACAGTGATTATACAAACCCTTGCCCCATGTTGTACTAGAAGGCTTTTCTAGTATTCAGGTTGTGCCTAACATACTTGTGTCACATAGATCAAATGATTTACCGTGTGTCCTGGGTTCAGCTAGGATGGAGTTAATTTTCTTTGCAAGTTACTTCGAGAAGCCATGCCCAGGATGGCCAGCTGAACCAGCCAGTGGGGTACTGGAAACCATAAACTAAGCGGGCAGTGGCAACGCTTGTCTGGCTATGGGGTTTGGTGCAGCAAAGCATGGTCTGCATGGGGTGACTGAGCTGCATTTTATGTTGCTTGTTTTATATATTACTTCTTTGCTATTGTTGTTATTCCTGTTGTTCATTTGTTCTTTGTAGCACTCTGGGACTCTCCTTATCTCAACTAACAAGGTTTTGCAATTTTCTCCCAATTTCTTCTTCCCATCCTACTGGGAGAGGGGGTGGGAAGAGTTGCCAGTTGTGTGAGCAGCTGCATGGGGCTCAGCTGCAGCTAGGCTTGAAATCATAACACATGTTGCTTTATACACATGCTATCTTCAGCTCTTCATTGTACATCTTCTGCCATCTTTCTTCTACTTCAGTCCATAGGAGCTCCAACAGACATTCAGAGAAGAGGTCAAGAATCCTCATAGGAAATGCAGTGCCAGCATTACAGCCCCCTCACTGGCCATGCAGCCATCATTTGTGCTAACCACAGCCTTTCTAAGTGTGGCGTAGATTTTGGATATCCTATTACAAATGTCACACCAGCAGCATCAGTGCAGTTGCAAGCTTTCATCATGCACATCTAGTGGAGCACCTGTCCCCAGTGACCAGCAATGAGCTACTGATTTATAGACATGGAAGACCATTTTCATAGCCTTTTGTGGCAGGTCAGCACTGTCTCTGAATCACTAGTTTTCAACCATGGCCTCAGTTTCAGTCAGAAGTGCTGATCATCACCTTTCTGAAGTGTTAGGGGAATATTGTTCTATGAGGTTAGTCAGTCCTATGGTCAGAAGAGGTGCTTTAGAATACCCAAATCCATCCTACTCTATAATCTGCATTGCCATCCTGATAAAAGCTAACACCCTGTTTGACATGGGTGTTGTTAGCACAGGTATTGCTGATACCTACTCCCACTCTCTGCTGCAATGCTTGCAGTCTAAGAACTTCAACTGCAGCACCTTTAGACAGAAAAATCAAGACCCTTTGGCGTTTCCTGAAAGACTGGCTCACTGTTATCACAGAGTATGTTATCATCAGACTTACCACACTCTGCAACACTCTGCACAGTCATTGCAGAGTAACTTGTCCTAGCTAGTTAACAATAGCTTTGAATGTAGTCCCACCAGGTGTTAGGGAAAAAGCCCTTTTGGCCAATCATTTGTTCTTCAATGGCTGGTTCTCTGGTCTCATGACTTAGGAAGAGAGAAGAGTTTTAGTTTGCCCATCTTTGGTCCTTAATTTTTATTGCTATTTGCCTGTGTTGCACTTTTTTTTCCTCTCCCACTGCTCTTCATAGGGCCCAGCAATGACTACTGCCCTTCCGAGTACTGCAAGATGTAAGCAAAATGGAGATTTTTGGTTCTTGGTTCACCAGTAGAATCACTCTAAGGGAAGCCTCAAGGGCATTCCTGCATCAGATAATATGGAAGGCTGGGAATTTGGCTTTGAGGTTTTCCTGAAGGTTAATGTAGATGCACCCTGTAGGAAGTATTGGTTAATTCACCTGTGACTGGCAGTCAGAAAGTGTGGTTTTATTCCTGGTTCTATCAGATGGGTATGACTGGAGGTGAGGTACTTTTTCTCACTGGGTTAGATCCTCAGTTGTGTAAATTATAGCTAAAATAAGATCAAAGGAGCAATGATGGTTTATGCCATACAACTATCCAGTCCTTCCCCTCAGTATGTTTTCCTTTTTGTTTGAAGGTATTTGAGATAATGCAAAACAATTCTCTGTGAATTTTACAGCAAAATAATCTGATTCTGAAACTTTGAAAGTTTCTGTATTTAAAACATACTCGAAGAATAATAATAAGCATATTTGGGGCAATAGTGTGCTGTTCACTTTACTGTGCAGTGAAGGTTCAATGTTATTTTTGGAGATTCAAATATAAAGACAAAAGTCCTCAGAAGATGTTATAGTAACTGACTTAGAGCAGCAGTAGTCCAATTTTTAGATTAATTTCACCTCCTAAAGTAGATTTATTAAAAAAAAAATACAACCAAACAAGACGTACAGGTTGTCACCACTCTGGAGTGTGCAGCTTTGATAAATAAC
This sequence comes from Tricholaema leucomelas, assembly GCA_013400475.1. Lineage (NCBI taxonomy): Eukaryota > Metazoa > Chordata > Aves > Piciformes > Lybiidae > Tricholaema lacrymosa > Tricholaema leucomelas. The sequence goes on from WAAF01013593.1 coordinate 172,388, forward strand.
ACTATCATTAAGAAGACATCTGAACAGAATCAGCCTCAGAAGAAATAGCAGCTAGATCTAATTCCTAAGCAACTGTCTGCAGCCCCAGTTGCAATACATCCTTTTTTCCACGTTTTCTGCTTTGAAAGAGTTGACAGATTTCATTATTTTCTTTATTTCCCCCCCCTAGGTTATAGATGCTAAAGTACAATTTCTATGTATGATGTGATAGCAACTGCATCATACTGTCTGTAAGAAATCATCCATATTAGCCACAGCCATAAAAATGGCAGAAGAATAAAGGAAAAAGATAAACAACAGAGTGCATGTGATAAAAAAGACTGGGTTCAGCTGATACGTGCTGCCAGCTTTTTAGAAGCAGATGTTGTTCTTCTGACATTCATCTGCTTTTAGTCTGGAGTTCTGTATCTAGTTTGACACACACTTCCTAGTTCATGATTTGTAAAGCTTTCGTTTACTTTCTCTAGATGCACCCTTGCACTTTTCCTCACCTTAAAACTCTTCATGCTCTTCTAAAAAAACAAAGAGCTATGAAAACAAACTAAGACCAACAGATTATAAAGACTGCACAAAGATGACTCAAGAAAAGCAATCATCACTCCTAATAATACCTTCAAAGTGATAATATAAGTGATGAAAGGACAGCTTTAAGATTTGGTTGGAAAGGGTTACAAAAGCCTTAACATATTTTTTGAATCGAGAAGATACTGTGAGGGCAGTTTATCGTAGGATGGTCAGGATTGGTGACTGTCTGCTAATGCACGTAATTCTGTACTGAAATGCCACAGAAAAATCACTTCTTAGAAGTCTGTTTATTCTGTGGAACATGACCTTGCAAGACAGCATTTTATTTCTTGATTTATTTTTGTGTGGTGTGCATGGTCTGCAAATGTTGAGCTACGGAAATGTGGCTCCATTGTTTATATGAAATATTCCAGCTTCTGACCCAGTCTAAGTGCTTTGGTGTTAAACTCCTTGTTTTACCAAGGAGCGAACTGAACTTTATAGAGCAGCCAAAAGTATGAGAAACACGATAATGTCCCTATTGTTCTGCAACTTAATATGATGCTATACGAAGAAGTTCCTGCTTTTGTTTATTCTGGACTTGGGGACTTGTTTCATTTGATACCCACGAGTTCTTGTAATAAAATAAGCAGGACAAATTTGTTCTGTACCAAGATTTTGGATTTCAATTTTTTGTTGCACCTTTGAAAATAAGACAATTATGAAACTACTGTCTTATTTGGCACTTAGTAGTAATACCTAGCAATTGAAGGGGTCTGTAAGGTATGAGACATTGAATCAGAGAGTCCCTCAGGTTGGAAGAGATCCCCGGGATCATCAAGTCCAACCATTGTCCCTACTCTAAAAGTTCATCTCTAAACCATATCCCTAAGCACCATATCCAAGTGACCTTTAAAAGCATCCAGAGATGCTGACTCAAACAGCCTATTTCAGAGTTTGACCATGCTTTCTGTGAAAAAAAAACCTCCTAATGTCCAGTCTAAAAGCTCCCCTGTTGCAGTTTGAGGCCTTTCCCTCTTCTTCTGTCGCTGATTGCCTATGAGAAGAGGCCAGCACCAACCTCTCTACAATGTCCTTTCAGGTAGTATTAGACAGAGATGAAATCTCTCCTTAGCCTCCTCCTCTTCAAACTAAATAGCCCCAGCTCCTACAGTGACTCCTCATAAGACTTGTTCTCCGGTCCTTCCACCAGCTCCGTGTCTGAGGTACAGCCATTGCCCAAGAGCAGCACGTGTCCTGCACGGTCTCTTTCAGCGTGAGGCAGAAGGGCCAGAAATGACAGCAAGAACTTCGGTTTCACCTCTGGAAGCAATGAATGGCTGATGGGAGAACATGCAGATTGCATATGAACTTGGCATTCTGTCAACACCAGGTGCTGATTTTAATAGCTATGTAATCTCCTGTGCTAAACAGTAATTGGAAGCAGGTTTGCTGAGACCAAGTTGTCTGACTATGTGCAGGCTGCCATCAGTTGTGTCATGCTTACAGGGCTGTCAAGCACTAGCTGGAGGTATTTTGGTTGGAGAAGGAAAGTCTGTGTTGCTGGACATTTGTGAGACAAATATTCTTGTGATATATCCAGTCTGCATGAGCACTGCTGATGGACAAGCACCTGACTGTGACAAGGGGACAACTAGAACAATCAGTTGTATAAATGTAGTCTCTGTTTCCATTCCTAGCTGCACTTGGTTAATATACATAAATAATTAAAAAAGACAGAATGGTTATTCTTTTGGTTTGTATGACTTTGTAAGTCACAGAAAACAATGAACAAACACTGGTAAGGATGCAGTGATAGGGTATTGGATATCTCTAAGACCTGCAGATTAATATACAGGACTACTGTTCATTGTCAGTTCAGAAAGTCCAATCTCTTTTCTAGTGTTCTGCTTCACAAAGCTTTATGCTGTGCCTGGTGGAAGATATAATTACTCAAAGCCTAGTTGCTTGATGGTGTTAGAATTTTGGCTGACTGAAAACAAAGATTTTGTTCTGTAAACCTCTCTGAATAGTGCTGTGCCTGGTACTGTTCATGCTATTCATCCTGTCAGGAAAGAGTTGTAGCCAGCAATGTGTTCAAGATATAGTTTGATGACAGCTATGGCTTCAAGGACTCCCAGGACACCACTACTATCTGAAGGAATGGAAGGTGCTTTCTGTGATACAGAGAGAGTGATAGGATGGGTGTATCAAATACTAGTGATCTGAGGCATTGTTGTATGATTGCAAGTAAACTCCTGTTTCCTAGGTTCTTTTTGTTGAGGGGAGTGTGCAGACACGGGCCAAAAGCCATTATGTAGCGAGCTCAGTTTCACAAAAGCAATCTTTTCCTGATGATAGCCCTCTTACTAGTTTAAGAACAAACAGCAGTGGAAGACGTTAAATTGCTGGAGTAGACCTCTAGCACAGAAGTCAGCAGGCAGAAATGACAGGTGAACAGAAATGAGCACGTGTTGAAATGTGCATGAAGATGGTGATACCCTGCATTTAAGAGGTGTGCTGTTGTGGCAGGTTAGGAACTTTCCCCTGTCCCGCTGTTGAAATTTACCAGATGGGCTCAGATGGCTGGGAAGTAAGATGAAGCTATATTTACAGCAAAGCTAAATGTACATACATATACACAATGTATTTGCCAATCACTCTCTCTGGGAAGAACTTCCTCCTAACATCCAGCCTAGACCTCCCCTGGCACAACTTGAGGCTGTGTCCCCTTGTTCTCTTGCTGGTTGCCTGGCAGAAGAGACCAACCCCCACCTGGCTACAGCCTCCCTTCAGGTAGTTGTAGACAGCAATGAGGTCTGCCCTGAGCCTCCTCGTCTCCAGGCTAAACACCCCCAGCTCCCTCAGCCTCTCCTCATAGGGTTTGTGTTCCAGGCCCCTCACCAGCTTCCTTACCCTTCTCTGGACACCTTCCAGCACCTCAACATCTCTTTTGAATTGAGGAGCCCAGAACTGGACACAGTAAAGGAGAAGCAAAGAGAAGCAGCTTCTCAGAGCAAAGAAAGTGTTGTGGTTTGGGTGTCCCCCGCCCCCCACACTTTTAGAAATCACCCAGACTAGACTCAGTTGGCTCTGGAAATTTGAATGAAGCTTATATTTACAGCTGGCACAATTTACAAGCAGATATTTACAGTATATACAGTTATAGACAGAAATATACAAGGTAAAAAAGGTAATACAAACACAATTCCCCTCCCAGAAACCTGAGTCCCCAGGAGGGGCTCTCAACCACCCCTCACCTTCCCCCTACCCCTCTCAACCTTACCCCAGTCCTAAGGAAGAATGGAGGTTCGGCCAAGAGGGTTAAAAAGCAAGGTGAAGCAGCCAAGCAAAAGGAGGGTGAGGTTAGAAAGCAAGATGGAGTCCAGCCAGCAGCCTCAGCTTCTCCCCAGCAGGCAAAGCTCCCCAGCGAAGAGAAGAAGCAAGTGCTGTAATCTTTGTTTTGCCTTTCTTCTTTACACATCCCAGCAAGACTGTGAGGGAAGTAGACCTCACCATTGTTTTCATTTTACAGCCTATCATCTAGTTCTTCTCACCAAAACATGCTAGCTAGGCTCAAACTAGCACAGAAAGACAAATTACTTACATTTTTGGCTTTTTATCCCTTTCAGCAAACCAATGAATGATACAGACTTTATAATTCTTTCACAACCAACAATCTAATTTCTCTGATTAAAACATTCCAGTTAGCCTCAAACCAGCACAGCTGTGGTACTTAGGAAAGTCAAATTTGTAGCAGAGTAACTTTGAAAAATACCTCTGAGACCTTGAACAAGTGTTCCATTTATTCAGAGAAATAATTACAAATAGTAAGTGCTATAATAAAGACCTTAAATTCTGCAACAGGAAATGAAAGATTCTGATGTGTTCATGTGCTAGTTTGAGGCTAAATGGAATATTTTAATGAGAGCAACTAGATCAATGGCTGTGAAAAGAACATAATGATGAAGTCTGTATCATTGATTGGTTTGCTGAAAGGGATAAAAAGCCAAAATGTAAACAATTTGTCCTACTCTTTTCTGTGATGCTCCTCTTATTCACTTCCTCTTCACTCTGCTCTAATATCTCCACTAGCAAATAACAATGTAAGCTTTGCTGGTTGTTTTGTTTGTCTGTCTGAGAAAGTAGAGGGAGACAGAGAGGGTAGCTTTGAGCCCCTTTTGGGCAGTTTCTTTGNAGAGGTAGCTTTGAGCTTTGAGCCCCTTTTGGGCAGTTTCTTTGTCTGGGAGGGAGTTTGGATTTCTGTATTATTTCTAGTTTGTATCTAGTTGGAACTATTTATAAATATGTATATGCTTGTAAATGTTGCTTTGCTGTAAATGTAGCTTTATCTTCTAAGGCATCTGAGCTGGTCTGGTAAATGTCAATAGTATCTGTGGTGGGTTGGGAACATCCCCCCACATACAAGAATCCCTCAGGATTCTTAGTTCTGTAAATTGCAATGTGTGTTACTTGTCCTGGGATTTACTGCAACTTTTTCAGTCTGTTAGAAGCTTCTCTTTTAGGCATCTATGGAAAAGTGACTGGATTTTCAGCAGTTCTGGGCTTTACTAAGATGCCATGTAGATTAGCTCTGCACACCTGCTGTTCCTTCAGCCCCAGTCAAAACTCACTGTTGCCTGGTCAAGACCACACCATGATTTTGTGGGAGTGCTGGCTCCTTTGGTGGGGAACAGCTCGCCTGCACGTCATGCTCAGCAGGAAGGTCTTCATCCTCCCACCCCAAGCTATAACCTGTGCAGGGTCCCTGAGGGCCTGCCCACATGGTCTGGTATCGCCCCTTAGTCACTTGATCAGTGAGCACTGGCTGTCTTTGGTTTGGGCTGTCTGGTGGGACAGTGGTCCCCTCTGAGACAAGGAGCAGATGCTGCCTTTCATCCTGTAAAAAGGGCAATATGCAGCACATTATATGCTGCTTGGTTGCTTTTGCCTAACATAGGGATAAACATGTTGCACTGCTTTAGATTGGAACTGAATCAGTATAAATAATTGCCCTATTTTCTGAGTCTTAATTTGCAGAACATAATTTTAACACTGTACAAGCCTTGTCATTTTGGTATTTGCAGCTTTGGTGTCTCTTCTTCAGCATGCATGCTTTGAAAATAGAAAAGCATGTTGGAATAAGACCATGCAGAAGAAGAAGAGTATATGCTGAACATTTTGGGAACCAGTAATCTCTCTGGTTTAAAAGGCTTTGATAGCTACCTTTTAATTAAGGATCTGCAAACAGCAATTTTCATCTCTATTTCACAAGGAATACAGCTCTGTTCAAAGCTGTCCTTTTATGGCATGATACGATTACCTCAGCTACTCTTTACAGCTAGGCTCTTTGTCTTCTTGCTGAAATGATGCAGAAACTTATTTTGAAAGACAAGGTACTGTGGATATGATGCTCATTTTTCTGTTGTTCTATCTTCCTCTTTTGTGAATAGTATTTTGTACTTCCAATAAGTGACTTAACTTAACCACAGCCTTCTGGAGAAGCTCAGAATTAAACTCTAAATGTTATTTACTTTCCTTTAATTATAGAAATACATCAGGTTAGTTTGTAATTAAAGATAATGATACTGTTGTTGGATACCTTGTGGGAAGATGTTTAAATATTCCATGACCAAGGAGATGTAGAAAGGAGGGTAGCAAAGACAGAAAAAGGTGGGGGTTATTTTCCCCCTCCGTCTCCTGGAATGGAGAACAAAGGTAACCCCCTGGCAAATTTGGAATGTAAATCAAACACAGGAAGACAGGAGCAATTGTGGAACTACTGCATGTAAGAGAGGGAAGTGGAACACTGAAAAGCACAAAGAAGAGCTCTCACAGATTTTGATGCCTACCTTCAGGAGGTCATCAGTCCTAGCCAACTGCTTGTGTTTTCCCAATGAAGATCACAGAAAGGGGTAGCAGGAAATTCTAGCCAGATCTCATCTCTTGACTTAGGCTGCACATAAAGGTGGGCCATGAAGGTGCCAAACTTCACATGAAAGTAACCAAGACTTTGTTGTAGGTCCTCTTCAAATGACTCTGCTTTCAAACAGGTGTAACAGACAGTTGGAGCTCCTAATTTGTTAAGCCACCATGACAATATACACTATTGCTTTATCAGCACTCTGAAGTAGGATGGAGCACTGCTGAATGACATCTTTGCATCCTCATGTATGAAGTCAGTATTTACTATGGACAAATGCCTGTATGTCAGGAAGACTGTTAATAAATTGGAGTTTTACCAAGCTCGAATGTCTCTTGATGAGATTGGGTCTTGTTTGATATTCAAATATGGTCACAGTTTCATATATCTCTGATAATTATGTCTTTACAGAAGGCAAGGAATAAAGAGAATGAGGGCCAGTGTAGTACTGCCCATTCATAAGTAATTATTACAAGTAGTTATTACTGTACTGGAAAGTCAATATATCCCCTTAAAATAGAAGTGAAGAGTGTGCCTTGAACGTTCCTGTTGTTTCAAAGCATGAATGTTCAGCAATGTAGTTAGCTTGCATCTGCTTCAGCAAGTTCAAAATTCTATTGCATAAAACACTCAGCATGGGGATGACTTTCCTTCCCTAAGTTAAGAGAACAATAAACCTGAACTGGCTTTCTGAAGTTTGCTGCTATTTCATTTCCATTTTGCTTCCAACATGTATTTATTAGTAGTAAGCCCACGCAGGAACTATTCCGTTTTGATAGACTTCTGCTTACGTTTGAAATATGCTGACATATGTGGGAGACAACAGAAGAAGAAGGGAGAAGGTGGTCACTTACACATCTGTAAAGAAAATGAAAATCAGTCTGTTCTGGCTGCTTGGGGTTAGAAAGCCTTTTGCTGAACTTGTGAGATATACTGAAGACTGGATAACTTTTGTTGAGTTTGAAAGACTATTACTTGTTGTGTAAAAATGAGACATTGCAAGTGTGTCAAAAGTCTGTTACAGCATGGTTTCATCTACAGGTGCTAGCTATTTTAGAAGGCAATAAAGTTTATTGCTGAGATCACATTTGAACTTTTATTTGTAATATTCTCTGCTTTGTTTTTAAAACATTTTTTACAAGACATGTGGCTGGTCCTTTGTGAATTTCTGGTAGGGGAAGTGGGGCCATTAGTCATAACTGCCTACATTCTGTAAGTTCCTGGAATACAAAGAACCAGAAAACTGACTCTAGAAAGATTGGAGAGGGCAAAGGAATTCAACACCTTATCTGAAAAAGTCAGAGCCTTTCCTTTGATGTGGGTTTGCCCCAGCAGAATCAGCTAGAAATGCTTTTGAGGCTTATGCTTTTGGGATTCTTGCGAGGCCACACCATATGTCTGCCATCCTCAGAACAGGAAAGCTGCCCCATAAGCAATAACAGCCTGTGGACAGTCCCTTTACCATATAAAAGGATCTTTAATGTTATAACAAGTGAGGTTAGGCATATGTTGCCTTTGGGAGGTGTATTTGTAGTACATGTGGGTATCCTGAGATAACTTTCATCTAACTAACAGCAAGATCAGGTAGCCATATCAGTGGGTCTTGAGCAGTACTGCCTTTACGTCATGCTATATGAAGATAGGTGAGTATTTGGTCTTCTAGGTTTTGCTGAAGTCAGTGCTGCCACACCTTTACTGATGTTGTTTCTCAAACAGGAGAGATTAAAGCTATCCTGACTCTGCTTATGTAGGCTATAATTGCACCTTGCTGCAGTGAAAGCATACCTAACACAGCAAAAAGTATTGCACCAAAGTTTTAAAAAGGAGAAGAGTAAATAGCCTTCATTCTGCATGTAGCATAGCCACAAAACCACTTTCTAATGGATGTGTTTGCTTAGCTAATGCTTATTCAGTGTTACATGGCAAGGACCTTAAACACAGGCCCACCTCTTCTCTCTCTGGTGGCTGCAAAGCTCTTTAAGAGTATCTCAGTGAATTGCTGTAAAGGACAGAAATGCTCTGGGAAGTTTAGGTGCAGCTCAGAAAGCCTTATCATGTCTTTCTGGCTGAACCATTTCCACCAATAATGAGGAGTCTGCTGCAGGCATCGCAAAGACCCTTTTCCTCTTTATGCTATGTCGAAGGTAAGGACAGCTTTAATTGCCACAAAGTCTACTGTGTAAAGCATATTTGGATTTCAGGCTTCTGGCATGTCCTCCAAGTAATTAAAAATCCCTTTGTAACTGTTAATCACATTTAGTGTGTCAAATTGTCGCTGCTGCAGTTTTATTTAACAGTGACAGCTACAGTAACTGTAACGAGTTAAATCTACTTGAACAGTCTGACTTACTATAATAACAGCAGCTGCCAGATTATAGTGTTATGACATACTTTGACTTACATTGTTTTGTCAAAGTTTGCATTTACAACAGGCATTAGCAACTACCATGGCTTAGGAGGGACATCTCTGAAACTCTAGCATAAAGCTATCCTCTTTCAAGATAAGAGGGAAATGAGCATGCTTGGGTCAGCTGTCTGAAAGAATAGAAAGAATGGTACAGATACTCCTCAGTATGAAGAGCACTGGGTAGGGTGTTTGTTTTGATGACCAGTACGACAGAAAGACCAAAGGAATTCTAAGTAAGTAGCAGAAAGACAGAACAGAATAAAGAAAATGATGACAATGATGTGGTGGAAAGCTTTTGGGCTAAAGGCTATCTGGTACAGGATTTGCAGCTGTTCTTCCTGCTGCTTGCATGATGACGTGTCAGGAAACCAAGACCTTGCCTATTTTTTTGCGTCAATGAAATATCCAGATCTACTTGATAAATTCTTAACAAAAAACAATCAATCAAACAAAAAGGGCAACTTTCAGAACTGGTTAGCAGATATAGCAGTATAGAAACATTGCATGCTGAAAATAATAGGAGGCATATTCCTTTTTTTATATCTGGGAATCATTTTCAGTGCACCAAGGAGAGAAGGAACAAAGGAGTCTTCTTGTATGACAAGGGGAAGAGAAGGCTCTGGAGGCATGTTATAGCTGCCTTCCAACACCTGAAAGGATCCTACAGAAAGGATGGAGAGGCACTTTTCGTAAGAGTGCCTAGTGACAGGACAAGAGGGAATGGTTTTGAGCTAAGGGAGAGTAGGTTTAGACTAGATCTTAGGGAGAAGTTCTTCAGTGTAAGTGTGCTGAGACACTGGAACAGGTTGCCCAGGGAGGTTGTGGATGCCTCCTCCCTGGGGATGTTCAAGGCCAGGTTGGATGGGATGAGACCTTGAGAAGCTGATTCTAGTTGAGAGGCTTCCCTGCCTGTGGTGGGGGTGTTGGAGTAGGTGATCTTTAAGGTCTCTTCCAACCTAAGCCATTCTATGAGTCTATAATTTTGTTACTTTTACACACAGCATAGAAGGTGTGTAACTATTTTCAAAACCTAATTCTTTGCTGTCCTTTTTGATCATTCACTTGGAAAAAATCCTGATATTTGAAGATGCCATCTATTTGCAGAAATACATAAATGTTCTGCAAACAAGTTCTGGACTTGTTTGAATTTTCCTGGAGGACATTTTTGCAAGTTGTGATGTTTTGGGTGTTCCCCACCCCCCACACTTTTAGAAATTACCCAGACTAGACTCAGCTGGCTCTGGAAATTGAATGAAGCTGATATTTACAGCTGGCACAATGTACAAGCAGAGATTTACAGTATATACAGTTATATACAGAAATATACCAGGTAAAAGGTAATACAGAAACACAGCAGCCCTCCCAGAAACCTGAGTCCCCAGGAGGAGCTCCCAACTGCCCCTTCACCTTCCCCCTACCCCTCTCAACCTTACCCCAGTCCCAAGGAAGAATGGAGGTTTGGCCAGGGGGTTAGGAAGCAAAGTGGATTAGTCAAAGAAATGAAGGGTGAGGTCAGAGAGAGATGCAGCTCGGAGCTCTTCAGCAGCAGAAGTGCCTTTATGTTTTGATTCTTATACATCTCAGCAAGCCAATGAGTGAGGCAGACATCAGCCTTGTTTTCCTTCCACAGCCTATGATCCAGATCCTCTCACCAAAACGTTCTAGCTAGACTCAAATTAGCACAACATCTCCGCAAGCCTATGAGTGAAGTAGCCATCACCATTGTTTTCCTTTCACAGCCTGTAATCTAGTCCTTCTCACCAAAATGTTCTAGCTTCAAGTTTTATCGTGAACTCTCCACTGTACTCACAAGTACAGGACTACAGAGTTTTTTCAAGGAGTTCCTTTCTCTGGTTTCTATCTATTCACAAGTAATAATGAGAACAAACTCCAATTTGTTTAGTAGTCTCACACTTCCTTTCTCATTGAATTGGTTTTCATATGCCCTGATGTTGATAGTCTCCTGCTGAGATGGCACAGCCCTCTGCCTCCTGCATGGCGTTAACTGGTGTCAGATGCTTCACAAGAAAATGTGAAACTTTTTAACAGCTCAGCGAGGAATAAAAAGTACTTAAAAATCCTCACAAAAAGTTCTGAAAACCACAGGTTGACTTGTACCTGACATCCAAACAGTTCTATAACTCACAGATAAACCAACAAAATCTGTCTTATAATCTCCAGATATTTCCATTCAATGCAGAGATTATGTCTGGGGGCTTCTATTGTCCAAAAATGCACTTGGCTGAAACAGTACGATACAGTATGCTGCAAATTCTGACTTGATTTTGATCTCAGTTTAATTTTGTCTTTTATTTCCCTCACAAAATGTAACAAAAATAGAAATTCTTATTTAGGTTAAGCACTTCTGTGCTAGTTTGAAGCTAGCTAGAATGTTTCAGTGAAAAGAATTAGATTACAGGCTGTGGAAAGAAAACAATGGTGATGTTTACTTCTGTCATAGGCTTGCTGAGAGATACAAGAATAAAAACATAAAGGCACAACTGCTTCTCCTGCTGGGGAGGTCCGAGGTGCATCTCTCTCTCTCCAACCTCACCCTCCGTTTCTTTAATTAACCCACTTTGCTTCCTAACCCCCTGGCCAAACCTCCATTCTTCCTTGGGACTGGGGTAAGGTTGAGAGGGGTAGGGGGACTCAGGTTCCTGGGAGGGCTGTTGTGTTTCTGTATTACCTTTTACCTTGTATATTTCTGTATATAAATGTATATACTGTAAATATCTGCTTGGATATTAATAATCATAGCCTAAAAAAATAATAATCTACATCAAAATATCTATTAAAATTGTGTTTTGGCTTTCCATGGTGGAAACAAAGCTCTTTTATATGGAACCAAATCACACATTCAATTGTAACGTAGTTTACAGTCAGCAAAGGTAATTTATTGAATAATTGTGTAGCTTCTATCATATGAGGCTTTGTGCTTTGCTTTAGAGCAACATAGTTGATATTTCTTGTACTATATCATGTCACTGTGACTACTCTTAGGGGTAGGCATTTGTCTTTAATTTGGTTCATAAAGATATGATGTAGATCCTTGGCAATTACTTACCAATAATCATAGAATCAACCAGGTTGGAAGAGACCTCCAAGATCATCCAACCTATCACTCAGCCCTATCCAGTCAATTAGACCATGGCACTAAGTGCCAAGCTGTAAATAATAAGTTTCATTCAAATTTCCAGAGCGGGCTGAGTCTCGTCTGGGTGATTTCCAAAGTGGGGGGGGCAGGTAACACCCAAACCATCACATGTTCATAAATGAAACCCAATGAAGGAGATAGACTGAAAACAAAACAAAATGAGGATGCTTGTGTTTATTTATCAGATGACATTGAACAAGGCAACACATATTGGAAAGCAAAAGTATGTATTATAAGTGTTTTAAATGTGGTGATGTAAGACACATGAAAGTGTTTGAGTTACAAAGGGCAGAAAACAGGGAGCTTTTGATTTTTTTTGGTTCCTGTTGCCATGTATACTGATTGAAGTAAATAGAACTATCACTATACTGGAAAGAAAATTTTATTTACCTGCTTTAAACATTAGATTTCCTAATGTAAATTTTTACTTCAAATTATTATGTGTGCAGTGCACTGAATCACATTTTCACTTCTTGCCCAGTAAGTAACTACTCCCCTCTGTAGGAGGGCAAGATAGAAGATACCAAGAGCAGAATTAGAGGGCTCTTTCAATTCGTATGAACAATCAAGCCTGTTCCCATGTTTTAAGCCTTGTACTTCCTGATAGATTTCAAAGTCTGTTTTGTTCTGCCCACCCATAGTGTTAAATGAGCTCTTACTAGCCAAAAGGTTTCAATATTACAATTGATTTGTGTGATTTATGCTCTCTAAGTGTTGCTGTCTGTTGGATGTCATTTATCTGTGAGGAATCTGTAGCCACATGTCATGGCAGAAATACAGTTTTCTACAATACCTTATGCTAAGCAGCCTTATCTGAGCTGAAGATGTGTCATAGTTCCGTGTTTTATCTTTGTATTTTAATTTACTATTCCAAGTCTCATGCCAAAATAATTTCCTGAAGCTTTTGTCTATCTTGATGCAAACAATTGTAAGTCTCTCTTTCACATGTATCCTCCCTCTTTTGCATGCATATGCAATTTTGTAGAAGTGTGTATAATCTGATGTAATTGCTCCATGCATACACCTGCCTTTTAAGAGTAGTATACATGCACATGCAGCTGCTCTAAGCTCAGAAATCTTGGGCAGGTTTTTCCTGATTATAAAAATGCCCTAAGTTTCTCCTTCATGTAGTAAAATTTGTGTGAAATAGTCTTGATTATGAAATGTGTGTACAAGTCTCCTAAAAAGTTTGTAAAGGTGAGTAATCTTTGTTTGCCCTTCTGCTATCACAGAGACTGCCTCACAAGCTTGGCAGATGTCCCATATTCTCCTTCATTTATTGAAAATCACCTCAGTGCTTACTGTTTCTGTTTATTCCAGGGTCCAGCCAAGTGCCAACCCTGCAGAAATGTGCCAGCCACCTTAGGTATTAGAAAGAGTCTGAATGTGCAGCCTGGCACAGGGAGCAAGACAAACTAACCTGGACTGAGCTCTGTGCTGCCATCCTATGTTGCTATTGGGGTCCAAAGAAATTATCTGCAAGAAAGAGGAATTATCTCTCTTTTACATGGCAGTGTGCAGTGCTGATGTACCACTATCTGTTGAGGCAGAAGAGCATCCCATCTCTGTGAAAAAGGGCATGATGTGCAGCTCCACTGCATCTTTTTTATGCAATGCCTCTTGGGCTATGGAGGAAGCTCAGCAAGCTCCCTTAGTCTTGACTTTTGCTATGTTGGTGATTTAGTTGGGGCAATTAACAAGGCAGGAATTATAAAATATGTAGTTAGTTTTATTTCTGGAAAGCCCTGCCCACAACTATATACTAATTAGCTAAATTTGGGTTCTAATTCAGTCAGGAAAACCTTCACAAGGATGCTTATGGGCAATTCATTCATTTAGAAGAATCAGAAAAGTTGGCAAAGTTTGGCCACAAAATGGCTTTGCCTCACTTACAGGTAGGTAGGCTGGAGCCCTAGGGAAAGTCTGTTCTACTTACTGCAGTGGAGTAGAGCTTTCAAGATAGTCCCCGGGTCCTTTGTGGCAGTGTTGGAACTGCTCAGCCATTGAAAGGCTTCTAGATCTTACCTGGGAAAGAGGCAGACAGTATCTGACTTGGTCCTGGTTCCTCTTGGCACAGAGGTTTGCAGAGCTGCAGGCAGGATCTCTTGCAGATGTGCAGAGAGCATGATGTTGGTGGCACTTCTTGCCACTTTGTGAGGCACTTCTGGGAAACTCCAGACACTTAAGTTTCCAGGTAGTTCAAGCTCAAAATATCAAGGCTAAGCTGGTCTGGAGCACAAGGCAGAGTAGAACACGTTGTCCAAGAGCAGCGAGGCAGAAGCAGCTCCACAAGGCAGAGGCAGCTCAATTGTTTGCAGCTTAGCCCAATTTATATTACTTGCCTGAGTGCAATGGCTGCTTTGGCCACAGAGATTCACCAATCAGAATGGCATTTGCAAAACTGACCATATTAGGTGAAACCAGTGCTTGCTGACCCTTATTTGGGCAAGACACCAACAAGTACCTGAACACCTGTGGGTACTTGTTTATCACTTTAGGAGGGGACATAATGGCCCAAGCCTTTGTTTTTCCTCCCAGCCTTGCTTCCCCCATCAGCAGAAGAGTGGGGCAAGCCAGGACATCTAATAGGCCTATTAGCCTTCCAGGACAGTCAGCTACCTGTGAGAGTGATATGTTCTTTTGGGAATGTCTGTTACAAATTATGCAAAAGTGATATTATTGTTTTTGATATCCAGGCAAAGACTGTTAATGACCGTGAAAATTGTTTATTAAATCTTGCCAGAAAACTTACTTAAAAGTTCAAAATGCATGCTCTGGATACTTAAACACAGGGAGCAGGCAAACCTAGAACACTTTAAGAAATAACTAGCAAATGCAAACATTAAACTTAAAACTGAAAAGAGGTTCTTAGTTTCAGTTATACCTCTTGCCCACCAGGGGACTAGAGAGGCTCCTTTCTGCTACTAAGGCAGAAAGGCACCATAAAATCTAGTTACAGAATTTCTTAGAGAGAAGGTTTGAAATATTTCCTCACAAAACAGTATCAGGCAGTACCCACAACTTGAAGGGAATTCTGTGGGTGTCTTGAAAGTTGTTGCAGGCAAAGCAGACCATAATGTGGCAGGGCAGAGCAAGCAAAGCAAAAGTAAAAGCAAATGCAGAAAAGCATGTGGCAGAAGCCTGTTCATTGTTTTGCCTGAACATAGTGGCTGCTTTGGCCACGTGAATTCACCAATCAGAATGGCACTTTGCCAAACCTGACCATATTAAGTGAAGTCAGCAGCTTGCTTTCCCTTATGTGGAAGGAAAAAGTATGGGCAAGTCTTGAACCCTCAAAGTGGGTGTCTCCAAGCCTTCTGTCTTCCTGCACCTTGCTTCCTCCCCCCCAGCAGAGAGGAGACACCGTGGGATCATGACTGAGCATGCCAGGACATGTATCTCCCATGACAATGTCTGAGAGAGGGGCTAGTGGCAGAGATACCTTCCAATGTCTCCAGAGGAGGCAAGGAATGCTTTGGGTCGTATGTGAGTAGCTCCCTGAAGGCACTGAGGTGGTGCAATAGTTTAAGTATTGTAGGAGATCATGTTCATTTAATGAGATCTTGGCTAGTCTGATATTAATAGTGGTTTCATTTCTCTTACCTTTTCCCACCCTACCAAAGAGTAGTGATTAAGATTTTTCTGTTGTTGTTGTTGATTGCTTTTTCATTTTACTGCTTCAAGTGCTGAGACTGGATAAGAGATATGAAAAAGTATTATGCTGGCTGCACTTTCCAGCTACTCAGTTCTCCAAAGCTGTACTGAAGCTACAAGAATCAGAACCAAAAATTACATCTGCCCTTTGAAACCAAATTTGTTTAAACACTTCCATATATCTCATAGCCTGGGGGCAGAAAGCTTGCAGCCTTTCAGCTGCAACTTGCATGCAGTTCGGATGCATTTCTTATGCCAAGGCACCCAGCTGTCAGCAGTGCTGTTTCAGAACGGGACAGATACATAATGTGGCCTCTGGTTGCAGAAGAAAGTGAACAGGCAGGAGATGGGGAGACCCAATATGAGTAGGAAATGTAACACCAAGCTCTGTGCTCTGTGCTCCCCTGGATTATGGCAGGGTAGATGAATTCTCCTTGCACTATTATCACTTGCATTCTCTGAACTATTTCTGGAGCTTCCCCTGCTCTCTAGACCTCTGGGTATGTCATCTGGCCTTTGCTCCTGTGAAGATTTTAAATGCTTACAGGAAAATGATAGCCATCCCTATGGCAAGTCCTTAAAATGCTATTATTACATAGAAGAATTAAAAAGAACCCTGTCTTGTTATGTCTTCTTGAAACACACAAACAACACGTTTTCCTTTTGATCATATGTTAATAACACCACGTTTCCCTTGTCTCACTGCTCCAAGTCATGCCCCGAGAAAATCATTTTAACTTGGTCAGTGGTTGACCAAAATATCAAATCTGTTCAAAGGAAAATATTCTTGAGACATTCTGTGCCTGCACAGCTTCTTTGAAACAGGCATTTGTGACTCTGGGATGGTAAAATGTCAAAGTGATTCTCAGTACCCTTACGAGAAACTCAATTTTGACATTGAGATGCCTGGAGAAGAAGCAAATTGTGATAGGGACAGTTTGTGAATTGATGATCATGTGAATAGTTTGGGAAATTTACTGGAAGGAAATGTTTGGGCACCCTGATATGTCCTATGCTGAAGGGACTATTTAGACCATAATTGCGGGAGAGGGCCTTGGCAAGGAGGCAGTCTGGAGAAGGGCCGAGCATCACAGTGAGATGCCACGAATGTTTCTGTTGAGTCCATGTGCATAGGCTTTGTGGGGCCTTTATGCATGGTTGCAGAACTAGTGACCTGAAAACAACTGGCTGAAGAGAGCAAAATTACATGCTGAGAAGTAGCGTATGAAAGTCTACCAGGAGCCTCAGGCATGACCCTCTGCTTCTGAGTAAGCCACCACAACTCGCCTCCCACTTGCTGCTTCAGCTGTGCAGCAAGGAGTGGTTGCAAAAAAACAAGGTGTCTATGTATTTGAATGGACTGTTATTTCCTGTTAGTAAGAGCAGCTTGATGCTACTAGTAGTAACAGTTAAATTCATAAATGGTGTCCTGATGGACATTGGTTCTGTCCTGTGTCTCCCTGTCTTGGTCCACTACGAAGGAAGCTTTCAAGAGGATTATCATCTGTAAATGATGTGAAAGACAATTTCCATCTTTGGATGTGTGAGTGGAGGAATATAGACTAAAAGTTCAGACTGAAATATTGACTGTGGCCCCAGATGGTTGTTCAGAAGGGAAAAAAAAAAGGTGTGCCAGGCACCCATTTCTATGTGTCAAGAAGGTGAAGGGTTGTGGGCCAGAGGACCAGAGTCCTCAAAAACTTGCCTCGGGGTGAGAAAGTCAACAAATGCGTAAGCACCTATATCAAAACCAGAAACTCACTATGGAAAGGCTTTTTGAACTCTAAACCAAACTAGGCTTTAATAACATCCAGTTGGTGCAAGATGAAACAGATAAATGTAAACTACAAATAAAGCACATATTTTTAATAGAGATGTTAATTAAACTCTGGAACAGTTTATCACAAGTTGTGGTAGATTTACCATCATTGGAATCATTTAAATCAAGTTCATATGTGTTTCTAGAGGTCTCCTCCAGTTGAAAGGGGAGTTAATTCAAGGCAGTCCTGTGGCCATTATTATCCAGAGAGTTAGGTTAGATGATCTCAGTAGTTTCTGGCTTGGTTAAATATTAATCTGACAAAACCCACTTTGTCTGTGTAGAATGAGATGAATTAGCTATAATCAGAAACAAATTATACATTGCAACCATTAAAAAAAAAAGTAGCCTCAGAGGGGGAGCAGGGTCTGGGCAGGTGGCTGAGGATCTTGCAAGACAAACAGAGATGTAACAGGAGCTAGGTATGTAAAATAGCACCAAAAATATTTATCTTCTGGGAAAGCCTCATCATTTAAAAAAATGTGTATAAGAAGCGATTGGAAGGAAGAGTCTAAGTGCACATACCGAACCCAAGAAGAACGGGGGAACATCAGTATATCAATATTCAAAGGCATAGTTCCTCTCTGAGCAAAGTGAAAATGAGTTGCATTCGTGTTGAAACACATAGAGGACTAAATGATGCATAGAGTGGCCATGATCTTTTGCTGAGCACAAATTGCTGATGTCTGTAAGCGATTATGAATTGTGTCTACAGGGGAATAACAGATACAACTAACACGTCTGTAAAAGCTGCTGGAATTCTGGAATGGTTCTTTAGCTGATCAGCATACATAAGACTTTTTAGTGCATTTGTACTTGGTTAGATTGTAAGGTCATTCAACCCTTGAATTATCCTGTGTGCCTTCTTTTTGCTTTTAACGATGTGTTTTCCTAGGAGTATATTTTAATGTATTTTCTTACATCCACCTGTATGTATTAGAGTAACTTGTAATGGCCTTATTCTAATTCCGCAGTTTGCTTTCCGGTGACTGCCGTTAACATAACAGTTATCAGTCACAAGGATGTACAGAGCTGGCATAGCAATGACCTAAAGCATCCTCATCTGTTTTTAAAGTGTCTGCAAAAATACCCCCAAGCAGTATTCCAAAGCAGCACAAAGAATCATGTTTGCTATGCAATTGGTTAGTTGCACCGTTCTGTAAAAGAGCTGCTCATGACCCTGGGCTATATTTGACATTCATGGAGGTGTGAGCTTAGTCTGTCTTGCTGGCACTGGGCTTGGGTGTGGGAATCTCTGGTTGTAGCCTGCTCCTGGCTCCACGTTGCCCATCAGACCTCACATCTTCTAGGGGGATGGGGATTCACTTGGGGAAATAATTTTCTGTCTGTATCCTGGGACATACCTGAGGTGTCCCAAGATAAAACGAGGATGAGGACATCCTGTATTTGGAGGTTGCAAAGGGATCCTACTCCACCCCACACTTCTGTGGGGGAAGGTCACAGCAAAGCAGCTGCAAAGCTGGGGATTTTTTTTCGCCTAACATAATTGTTGGGTCTTTACATTAATTTATAGGAAAGTTTTAGTTGTAGCACCACTTAGCAAATCTTCAAAGTTGGATTTTAATCCAGGCTCTGGATCAAAGGCACTCCTGCTTTGCAAGGGAGAGCAAATTATGTCTTTGCATGCCAGGCAGACTGGTAGGTTGCACCCTGCTGGGGCAGGAAAGGTAGCCCCAGGAGATGACCAGCCTGCCTGTTAGCTGAGGATGAGTAGCTTTTTTTGCCCTTTTTTTTTTTCCCTTCCCATGAGACTCCCATGCAGCAGCAGCGACTGGAGCTGTGAAAGTGGTCTGTGGCTCCTGCAGCTGCATCACTGTGGAGAGGTGGCAGCTGGGGAGGGTTGTGACTGGCTGTCACTGCCACTTCCCTCTTTGTACCTCAGCCGTGCTCTGCCTCAAGACATGTGCAGTTTCTTTCTCCTAAAGAAATCTAACAGGACTGCAAATGATACAAAATCAAATCAGGGTTAATTCTGTTGGTCTTCACTTCAGCCTCGTGTACTAGCAGACAGCACGTGGTGTTCAAAAAAGCTGCTGGGAAAGCTCTGTAGCTTGAAGAAATGTGTTCCTCTTGGGGTAAGGATCCCAAGGACAGGACAGCCTGAGTGGCATCTGCTCTTCTGGTTTTGCTCTAACTCTGTAGAGTTAGACTTGATCAAATGTGATACTGAGGGTTAATTTGGCCGCTATGAAGCCTGGGATAAAGGGAGTGGGGAAATGGCTGATAGTTTCCCACTCTCATGCCTTCTCTGTACTAAATGTGACCATAGATCAGCCTAGTTTTATACACTGAGACAAACACATGCATCATCTCTTCTATGATCTCAAGATTGTATTTTAACAAGTGTTATGGACTCAACCCACAAAACTGTCATTTTATAGTGGTCATCTGTGCCTGCAGGTAACACCTGAATCATTTATTTTCTCCCAAAGATTGTGGTTTTGGACTCAGAGGTTATCAGTGACTCAGTGCTCTTAACTTCTCTCAGTGATTCTTCTGGGACAGCAGCAAAATACATGCAAAATGAGAGGGCAGAGCATAACCCAGAGAGCAAGTAGGGCAGGTGCACAAAAATGTCAATTCCTTTAAAAAATGTAGAATAAAACAGACATGCAAAGGGTTAAGTACCATAAGGCTGATCAACTATTTCATTATTGCAGCAGCTTGTGTGAAAGCTTATCAGAGGGGGAAAAAAGTTAAAAAATAATGTTCATTTAGAAAGCTGTTTTCTAAAGCCTTTGCCTTTGTGCTAGTTTTTGTGGCATAATGAAGATATTTTTTAATGTCTGAGGCTTTAAAATTAAGCAATTAAAAAAATTATAAGCACAAAAAGCCAGGCACTTCAAAACAGGTGCTACCAGATGTCATTTTTATTTGCATCTCACTCGGTTTGATGTTTTGGGTCTTCTCTTCATCAGATGGATCTGGGAAAAAAAAATCCTTAGAGACCTTTTCTGCATACTGGCAACAAACAAAAAGGCTGCATTGTAGCATTCTAATTCAGGACTTCCCAACTGGGTCTTTTGTAGCTGCGTTGTTAAGCTCTTAAAGAGGATCATATTTTCCTACCCGGGCTGCAGAGATGAAGTTAACATTTTCATTACACCTTGTATTTTCCTCATTACACTCCACAGATACGTTATTAATTCCATCTCTCCTTCTGCTACAAGTTTTTATTCATGGTGACAGGATTTGCACCTGCAGTAATTCTACTAAGACACACTAAATGTACCTTCCTCGGTCACTGACATATAAATCTGATCACTGAATAGCATCATTTAAATAAGTTTCCCAAAAAAGAAGATGAAACAATAGGAGACCTTGATCTAAAAAGAAATAACATTAAGCTGTGTACAAAAATATAAGCAAAAATTGTGAAGGAACCTGGGAAATCTGAATTTTAAGTCTTTGTCCCACCATGGTCAAGATGTTGGACTCCTCTGGTGCATGGAGGAGTCACCACAGCGGTGTTGTCCCTGTGGCTGTAGCTGGTTTCTTCCGATTCATGCAGAAAGCTTTCTGTGTACCAGGAGGGAAGAGAGGAACAAGTGGAAATGTTCCATGAAGTTTGGAGAACGGGCTTTCGCAAGGAAAGGCGAGAAATGAGTGTTTCGTGCTCCACAGTTTGCTCCAGATGATGCACTTTCTGCAAAACAAGAAAACGATATGGGTTATAAACATCGGGAGTGGATTTCTCTGCAGAAACTAAGCAACGCACATTCCCTAGGAGACGTCCGTGTCAAGGCCACAGCAGTTTCTTCTTCCCTGGCCTGGGTTTCCTTCAGCTTTCACTGACTTTGTCCTACAATATTCTGTCTATTATAGTAACAGCTATGAAATTAGCAAAAAATGGGTGAAATCTTGGTGCTGTCAACTGTCAGCCTGATTTGGGAAAAAATGATTTATGCATCGGTTTTGCACCACCTCCTAGCGAACGAACTTGTTTCCAGATGTCAAAGGCAGCTATTTTGCCCTGCTATTTAATGTGTCCATGAAATGATCATGAAACCTCTATTAAAACATGTAACTACCATTCTGGGAAAATGTTCAACTCCCTTTCACCACCTTGCTAACAGTTTATAAATGGTTTTGAGTGAAGGCAGTACATGACAGGTTGGAGGGTGTCATGTAACAGGGAAATAGCTACACATCTGAGGGGGAGATTGAATTCAGCTCCCAGGATTTTTTGCTGCAGTTTCTATTCCAGTTCAAAACAATTAAATAAGAGACTAAGGGCTAAAATTAAACCTTCATAGTGTTTGTGCTTGCTACTGTTTATTTTCTGTGCCCTAAAACCTGTGAGACTCTTTGCAGTCAGAATTACGTTGGTTCACGTTAGAGTGGCAACTGAGTCTTCAAATGAATCAACTGCAGCTTTATATTTGTGTCTTTTAATCTCACTCTCGACTGGCACCTGGTGGTTCAACCATAAGATGAGTAATACAGGAAAAAAATTGTGGGGAAAACACACACAAAAAAAAGATGTTTCAGCATATTTTCTAGGTTTGGCTCTCATTGCTCCTTATGAATCATTCATTGTCTCTGCTTTTGATCAGTTTTGAGGCATAGTTTTAAGGTCTGCAGCATGGAAATCATGTGAATATATCTGAGATAGCTTTTTTGTAGGTATTACATTCAGTTTGCAAAGAGGCTTCCTTTCCCTGCTTCACCTCTGCTGACCCATAAGGTAGAAATTACACCTACTTGTGCCAACATGGGCCAAGTGAGCCCTGCAGGGATTCACCTGAGTGTTGCTACTGCCTTCCCACCTCAAGAATTTCTGGATGAGTGGAGCAGCAGTATGTGGTGAAAGCTCCTCAAAATCCCTCCACTGAATAAAGAATAGGGGAAATGGCTAAGCCTTTTGCACGCCAGCCACCCCACTTATCTCCTCATCTTAGCCAGTCCTGCTATCACAGAGGATCTCATGAGAGATGGTTGTTCTCCAGCAAGGGTGAGCCAGTCTCCAGACCTCCCTAAGCAGGCTAAATTTAGACAGAGATTCAGAAAGCTGTAACTAGTTTCCTATAGTCTCCTGCTCTGCTTCACTGATGAAG
Source organism: Tricholaema leucomelas (assembly GCA_013400475.1). NCBI lineage: Eukaryota > Metazoa > Chordata > Aves > Piciformes > Lybiidae > Tricholaema lacrymosa > Tricholaema leucomelas. The sequence continues at coordinate 194,930 of WAAF01013593.1, forward strand.
CTTATGTTGTTATTTGTTAGTGAAGCGATTAGAGTGGAATGAATAGGGAAACAGCCCAGGACAGAATGAGGAAAGGCTTTTTATCCCTCTCAGCAAACCAATGGATTATTTTCTTTTCACAACCAATGATCTATTTTCTCTCATTAAAATATTCCACTTAGCCTCAAACCAACACATGGTGCTCCAAGCGTTGTGCTCTTCTGCCAGGTTTGACATCAGTGGGTATTAAAATGACATAGGCACAGCAGAAGTGCTGCAGATCCCAATGAAGTGCATTATGACCTGTACAGCTGAGTTAGTGCCCTTGCTAATATGATTTTTCAGTTAAGTCAGTTATTAATATTTCTTCATGTTATGTTGGACAAATGTTCTTGTGACAATTGTGGGCACCTTTCACCTCAGGCACAGGGGCTATACAATAATTACAGCAATTCAGAAGTCTAACATTGTCATTAGATATAAGCTATTTGATTTTACATTTCTTTTTTTTTTGAAGAACCTGCGTTACAATTTTTAAACCCCGAGGGCTGAATCACAATATAGAGTATCTGGCTTCATACACCAGACAAGGGCTTTAAAAAGATTAAAATCAATTATGCTATTGTAAAGTTTGAAAGTTCAAAGAGTTTGAGATCTGTAAAAAATGTTTAGATGTAATCTTAATGCAAAGACTTAGGCACTTACAGCTTCATTTGGAAATGTGGTCCACAGCAGAAGTTATTTTATGCCATCAGTCTTAGCTTGGGATCCAGTACAGCAATGTATTAACAGGAGATCTTATAAACCTCTATGCTGAATTGCAGGAACCTCATAGCGGATGTGGCATTGCAGCAAGCATCCCTTTTACTTTCATTTAGTCAGCTTAGTCCATGAAGAGATTGAACTATTACATCATAAAAACATCTGGTAACTGGTGGGGTTTTTTTGGTTGTTTTTTTTTTTTCCCTTAGAAGCTTCTGCTCCAGTAGAGCTGTGCTACTGGAATCCAAGGAGCAACATGTCAGTTTCACAATCATGTCAGATCACAAATATTCCTGCAACGATATTAGAGGCACAGGACGGAGACTTTAGGGGAAAGCAGCCTGCGGCTCAGCTTTTGCAGACTTAAACCTTCACTTTTGCTGTTTGAGTCTGCCAGGAAAGCTGTGCAGCTGTGAGGATCCCTGACTTCACAGAAACATGCACGCCAAAGCTCACAACTTGAGGCTGTAGCATCATGCAGCAAGCTAAGCAGTGGGGTTCAGACCGTTGTGGTAAGTCTGTGAGCTGCTCTGAACAAAAGGTCCTGCAGAGTCTTTCCCTGCAATCTTTTCATCTAGTACAGGATGATATCTATCTATCTATCTACCCATCCATCCTACAACTGAATTTCATCCATAAAGACTAGAGAAAGAATAACGGTCTGCAGGTTTACATCCATATTCATCATGAGAGAATTTGCGTTCATGAAAAAGAAAGAAGCTAAGGCTTTCTCTCAGAGCTAGCTATGTTAAATTCATTGGTAAATTAGTTCTGAGAGACTGAGGAGGAATGTATCTACGCAGATATGGAGAATGGGCAAACACAGACCTTTATGCTGTGTCTGTATGGGCAAACAAGGGCCCTTGTGTCTCTCAGCTTGCAAGACAAGGGACAGCTCAGGACTAAAAGCCATGCAAACATGCTAGTGTAGTATAAGTTGCTTAATACTGCTTCTCAGTGAAAATTGTTACCTTAAACTTGGAGCTCTGCTAGTACAGACCAACGTCATGGTTTGCCAGGCTTGGGAAGTCGGTGGAGCAACGGTTGGTACCAAACTGTGTAGACATGCTCACAAGCCTCAGTACAGCTGCAGGAAAAGTGGTAGAATCAACTTTATTTTAATTTTTTATGTCTACTTAAAAAACAAAAAAACCCCAACCAACCAACAACAACAACAAAAGCCCCCCAAAAACACCCCAGCAATTCATCCCTAATTATTGTATCTGTACTCCTAGACCAATGTGTACCTCAGGGCATGCTCCCAGCCTTGTGGGTGCTGGGAAGCATGATATGAAGAGGCAGAGAGAACCTTGAGCAGCCAGCCAGTCAGGTTGCATGCATGGTTTGAGAGAGCTCAGAGGAGAGGTGCCTACGGCTGAGCACCATGTGCTGCAAAGCCCACCACCCTTTCATCTTTGGTCACACGGAATCAGCTGGAGTGAAGCCATAAGGAACCCTAGGAATGAAGGCAAAACCGCAAAACTGTACAAATGAAACCATAACATTTGGTTTTCCTTCTCTACTCATTCTTAAAATCCATTTGTTATAGCAGCCTTCTTCCCATTATTTCTAATCTCCGCTCTTGCTTCTCACAGCAGTTGCCTGATTTCTTGTCTTGCTTTTATTCTCTGATTTGGGGCGTAAGAACAGCTCATGCTTTTCTCTTTCTGAGGCTCCCAGTATTAGGCAGTAAACTTGTCAGGGCATACTCATACGTCGCTCATTTCATGCAAGAAAGCTTTGCTTCTCTGTTTGCAAAGTAGTACTTAAGAGAGTTTATTATTAATAACAGTAAATTACTCTACATTTTCTTATCAGATAATATGAGATCAAGTAGCTGTCAAGACATGTTGGACAGATATCTACAAAAACAATGATATCTGAAGTTCCACAACAAAAAGGAAAAATTTGGAATGTCTTCAGTCAGCTACTGGCAGCTGCAAACTGTGCTTTAGAGGAAATAATGAACCCATCTAAGGGTCTCTCTGGAAACAGTCTCACCGAGTTATACTTGTCAGAAATAGTATTTGGCTCCTCACTTGGACATAATCCCAGGACTGGAACAAGCACCTAGAACTGGGTAAGTCAGCGAGACATCTAGGTAAGATTAGGGTATTTAAATAAATTATATATATTAAAGAAAAAAGTAATGGCCTTATTTGCAGCTGATTTGCAAAAATAAGACACTTCAGATGCTGCTGAAGTTGCTTTGGTATCACTTACATCTTTCGCTCATTATTTCTATTAAAATGTTACACTGTGATGTGCAAGATACACCTCCAATCTAAAATCTGCTGCTGCCCTTAAGGCCAGGAATCAAATGCTTCAATTTCTGTAGTATTTGATTAACTATTATAGTCCCCCTGTTTTGTAGTCTAGACTTCTGTAATGAAATCTGTCTAGAGAAGGGCAACAAAGCTGGTGAGGGGCCTGGAGCACACGCCCTATGAGGAGCAGATGAGGGATCTGGGGTTGTTCAGCCTGGAGAAGGGGAGGGTCAGGGGAGAACTTATTGCTCTCTACAACTACCTGAAAGGAGGCTGTAGCCAGGTGGGGGTTGATCTCTTCTCCCAGACAACCAGTGACAGAACAAGGGGACACAGTCTCAAATTGTGCCAGGGCAAGTTTAGGCTGAATGTTAGGAAGTTCTTCACAGAAAGAGTGATTGGCCATTGGAATGGGCTGCCCAGGGGGGTGGTGGAGTCACCATCACCATCCCTGGAGGTGGTTAAAAGGAGGCTGGATGAGGCACTTAGTGCCCTGGTTTAGTTAATTAGAAAGTGTTAGGTGATAGGTTGGACTTGATGATCTCGAAGGTCTTTTCCAACCTGGTTAATTCTGTGATTCTGTGAAGATGAGCGACTGTACTGGCAATTAATAATACAGAAACTAGTGAGGAAAAATAGGGTTACTATAGATGGAAACAATGAAACAGAAGCATATTTTTTCATACAGAACACTTTATATTTGCCTTTTGGGTTCCTCTTCCTTTTTGCTTATTTGAGGATACTTTTATGCATTAAGAGAATTAAGGTTTTCTGCACAAATGCAACTACTTAAGGAATTACATATTTAAGTGCATAAAGATGGATTTGCCTTAACTGTTACTTGCATTTTTATTTTTGGAGACAACTGTGTCATCTTATATGACAATGATTTTTTTGCTTGAAAGTTTTAACCCTTTGTAGAGAAAACCATTACGTAGTCGTACTGCAATCAGGATATTCTACTTTGCTGTTGTTTTAGGAACGCAACTTTTTATACCGATATTAATTTGGAAGGATTTATATATGTTTACTTATTTTTGCCAGAGTTACTGGTTGAAGACACTCTTCAGGCATAAATTAAGGACATCAGTCTCAAGTTGTGCCGGGGGAAGTATAGGCTGGATGTTAGGAGGAAGTCCTTCACAGAGAGAGTGATTGGCATTGGAATGGGCTGCCCAGGGAGGTGGTGGAGTCACCGTCCCTGGGGGTGTTCAGGAAAAGCCTGGATGAGGCACTTAGTGCCATGGTCTGGTTGACTGGATAGGGCTGGGTGCTAGGTTGGACTGGATGATCTTGGAGGTCTCTTCCAACCTGGTTGATTCTATTTTATTCTATTCTAATACAGACGGTGTGTGTTAGGTGAAGGAGATAACTATGGGCTCTTCATGTAGGGAAAGACAAAAAAATGTCACTTCTCTGTGCATGTACACTTGTGTGTGCATGTACATATGGGTGGTAATCTGGTGCTTACTCTTTCCCTCTTCTTTTATACATGCCTCATGGGTTTAGTTGTAACAAAACCTTTCCATGTGATGAACCAAATGGGCTTCCTTAGGCTAGTAGACACGGTGTTTCCCAAAGTTAAAGGCTCTAATGCTGCATATTTTATATATTCCAGATCTTCATTTGCCATCATGAAAGGAGCTCATGCCCTGCATGCTCCTTACACATGATAAGTGATCAGGGAGGTCTCATCTGGCCCTGGCTGGCACACAATTCTTACTTGCTTGCTGATAAAACAACTGACATATTGAATATATGTCACAAGAGCCACCAAGTCAGAGAATATGCAAGACTTCGCACTTTAGGTGCCCACAAAGTTCCCCTGTTGGATGCATTAAAACCCACATGTTTTGTCCTTTTTCTTTCTTGCTGTTGAAAGCTTTGAAAACAATATTCACATATTAGCTAAGAGGCTACTAGCAGTTCAAACAGTCAGGGCTTCTGTACTCAAAAGGGTGCCGAGATGTGTTGTCTAAATGAATAAACATCAGTTCATATTGTGGAATGGGTGGCAGGCCAAGTTAATCAATAATTTAATTACCAGTGACCCATTTTACTTACTTCTAGTTGAAAGGGAATTTATGCATTCTTGCATAAATTATCATTTATTCAGCTTTTCATAGATGGATTTAGATGATGCTTTTCCTGCCTGGATTATAATCCAATGTTATAAATGAAAAAGAGGTGTCCAGACACACATTCCTTCCCTCATAACTTGCATTGCATTTATTTACCTAGAATAATTCCTAACTCAAAATTTGCTGCTAAAACTTTAACTTACCTTTGCCTAAGGTGAGTGTAGCTGATGCTATTGCTGCAGAAACAGAAAATGACTATTGGCAATGACTTTTTAAAGTTGCAAGCCCTTGTGTGAAGGCAAATGTTCACAGGTTGTAGTTATTATTATACTGCATTACTACTGGGAAGGCAGCTGGCTGGAGATCCAGAAATAGTACAGGATTAAAGTGAAGAAGAAATTCTCATTTGTCTCTAAAAATAGGTTGTCTTCCAGTATGGAATTTGAAACTGCCAGATCTTATGCTTTTGAATTCCTGTTGGGAGTTCTCTTCATCCAGTTTTAATATGAACTCATTGAAACTGGATGCTGGATGAAGAGTTTCTTTGCTTGAAAGTCTGCATTTCACTTGGAGTTATTTTAGTTAAGAAAGGAAGCTGGATGAGAACAGGTGGTGCAGCATACAGTTTTGTTCTAAGCATTCTGGATTTATGTGGAGTGTGGCATCGTAGTCATCACCACAGTCGGGTATGTAGCAGAGAAGCATGCATTACCTATCCCTGAGAGGTGAAGCTTCTATTTTATCTTCTCTTTTGATTTCTGACAGTATATTAGGGCATAGATGCCCTAATACTTTGCAAGAAATTCTTGTGTATGTATTAATTATAATACTGGCTAGAGACTTAATCAGAAATCAGTGTGTTTATGTCTCTGCTTCCAACAAAGAAGTTAGGAGACTGTTCTTACTTCAAACTGATAGCAAGCAACATGAGCAGTTACAATTAATATCTTCACTATGCAGGTGAAAAACCTATGTGCAGGAAAACATAAATTATCGTCCCAGAAGCACTAAGCCTATGTCTAGACACCATAACCTGGCAAACATTTGAGTTTCTGACTCAGGATGTGCACAAAGGCCATGTCTGGATCACATTCAGGGGTGAAATTTATGTGCATACCAGCCATCCTTCCCCAGATCCTTGGTTTCCATCGGTAGGACACAGGCTGCAGCTACAGTGAACCCAAAGAGATGCCCAGTCAGGTCAGTTAAGGACCTGGGTACAGACAATGGAGTGTGTTGGCAGTTAGATGTGTTTCAGGCAGAGTCACAACCCCACTCCCCACCCGAACCCAACAAACACATTCCAACCTTGTCAATGCTAATGCTAGTTCTTAGATGCAAATCTGTCCTCTATGGACCCAAATATTTAGCAGGATCCAAATGCTGAAATGGTTCTCAGTGCACAGGAGCAGTTTTAAAATAGAGTGATGGGGAAATAGTTGGAATAGTTCCACTATTGTCCAGAGACATTTTCTGGATCCTGGGAACAGTACTCCTGTGCAGCCCCTCTTTTCAATATGCAGAGGCACAGAGTAGATTCATGAGCATTTTTTGAACGTGTGATGTTTGTCTCACAAAATAAAATGTCAGCTGCATCGTGGGTGGGTTGCTGATGAACTGCTAGATGTTTAAAACGTCTTGAGTCTGTTAAAGAAGAAAATGAAAGGACATTTCAGACTGAGAATCCTGCCTGTGAGCAGTGTTTTCCTTTCATGCTACAATAGTAGCAGTGACCATTTAAGAAAATAAGCAAGGTACAGTCTGCAGATAGATATAATGCGGTCCACATTATCCAAATGTGGTCTTTATTACCTCTGCCTATAAATGCTGCCTTTGTGTATTTATTTCTGATCTCCACCAGTTTTAGCATAACGATTTGTAGCTTTTCCTAAAAGCTTTTATAGTAAAGCTACTGCCTGATGTAGAATATTTTATGAAAGGTCTTACACAGATTTGAAGCCAGAGCTCCATCATTATTTGAAGCTTTCCTGATAGTTGCACCTCATACTTCAGTATAGCTGTAGGTCTTATGCCTACTCAACTAATCACATCTTCAGAGAGCAGGTTAATTTAAAAACACTTTTTGAAATATATAAATTCACAGATGTTAGTGACTACACACATTTCCCCTTAATGCTTCAAAGCTGGAAAGGGCCAAATTTTGCTGTAATTTGTGCTGCAGTGATGAGATTTGGAGTAGTGTAAGTGAATTTAAAAAACAGTATTCAGAGACTTGTTGTTTTTTGCAGGTAATGGGGCACTTCTGGAAACATCCATTTTGGAGAAGGAAGTCTTACACTCTAGGTGATAAGGCAGCAGGAGGAGCACTGCCGGATGTAAAGTCAAAGGTGTCAAGCAGGTCAAAAGAAAGGATAGAAAGCACATTCTCTACAAGATCTGGCATCACGGGTGTTGGAAGCACTGTCTGCCTGTTATGGAAGAGAGGTGTCAAAAGAGTAAATAAACTGTCAGATGAAAAACACATTGATACCTAAATTCAACAGTAGTGGTTCAGTTTGCTTAGTACATTAGACATTCTGCAGTATAGCAGAATGTCAGGGGCTGGAAGTGACCTCAAAAGATCATCTAGTCCAGCCCCCCTGCAGAGCAGGATCATCTCTACTACACATTCTGCTACCAAAACTTTATCTCTTCCCTCTGTCTCTGTTTATATACTTTCATGTGTTTCCATGCATGACTTTTTGCTGTTAAATACATTTTAAACAATACACCTTCCCCATTTCTCTAGTAATTCTGGCACCAATCCTCATAAGGTAAGACACTGAGCTATGGAAAACAAATATGAAAAATCCCCTCTCTAGAAATATGTGTGATTGTAAATGGTTTAATAACAAGCAGAAAGGAATGCCTTATGAAGGAATTTTTCATATGCTTTTCTTTCTTCAAAGCTGATGTAAACACATGTGTTGATTCAGGTTCTTTCTACATGATTGCTAAGACTTTTTTTGAGCAGGCTAGGCTTCAAAACTCCAATTTGTGGTTGTGTATAAGCCCTCTCTTGCACTTTCATTTACATTAGAAAGACCTACCAGACACTAACAATTTTCAACATTTTAAATTAAAATTTTCAGTACAAAACAGACAAACTCAAGGCATCTGCTTCAGTTTGTTTGTGTCTGTGTGTGTGCCCTGTTATTGTTCTGGGTTTTTGGGTTCTGTTTGTTTGGGTTTGTTTGGGTGGGGGGTTTTTTGTTTGGTTGGTTTTTGTTTGTTTTTCTTCCCCCCCACCCTCCCTTCTAATCCCTTCAATAGAGTCAGTTTCTATTTTCTGTGAGTGGGATTTAACACATGTACAAGTACACATACAGACAAGCATTTTTCCTGTCTCTTTAATAGCAAAACAAAAAGCTGGTACCATGGTTAAAGGCAGTTCTGTAAGGTATCAAGCGGGCACTTCATACAGCTCTTATACTATGTGACTGAGGTCCAACACATGTCCATGCAAGCAGCGTGCTGGTGCCTTTTGGGAAGGGTACTCCTCACCCGCTCCTCCGTAGTGACAGTTACACAACGAACGTGACTCCTGGCTCACCACACAGCAGTTTTGCAGCGATGGCCACTGTCCAAATGCCTGATATACTTAGCATCAGAAAGTAATTCAAATTCTTTTAGTTCATGTCTTTGGTCTGGAAATTTATTCCCCTCTTCAGTCACTCTTTAATGACAGATTAACATTTTTGCCTTCTAATCAGTCACTTACAAGGTTACTTCATTCCTCCCCTAGGTCATCTTGTGCTAAAGCATAAGCATTCATAAGCAGCTGCATGCAAATACATGCACCCTGCTTTGTGTATGGCAGCACAGTGCTGAGGTGTGTTACCACGGCATTGTACTTTCATATTCAGGCAAGTTCAGCAGTTTCATTTGGTAACAGTGCTGTATGGGTGCAGGACATTTTCTATTTGGCAATTATACAAGATTTTTAGGACACTTAGGAAAAAAACATTGAAGTCTACTGGTCTGTATTCTTACATCGCCCTAATCAGAAGTCGCAGAATTTTGGAGGCTGGAAGTAAATGGCATTTTGTCATGACAAGGCACTGCGTAAGTTTTATGCAAGCTAAAGCTGTTCACTCGATGCAGTAATTATCTTGAATTACTGGCCTAAAGATGTTTTACCATACTTTGATGGGTGAAGAATGCCACAGGCACCTGGATTCATTGCTGCAGCTGGTGCAAACAGGCTTTAAGAGGCTTGGGCTACAGAGAGTCTGCACAGCTTTGACATCTGCCTAGGTTATCTCACAGCCCAAAATGACCTGCTTCTCATATTATGCAGTATCACTGCAGGCAAAGGAAGCTGAGAAACCAGATTTTCAGACACTACAAAGGGCACTATTGTGTGAACACTCTGAGGGTATTGAAGGGAGAGGCCCAATCCTGTACAGCATTTTTACAGGTGCTTAATTTCCAACATGAGAATAACCATACTGATGGTAATGAATCGCTTATGAACTTAAAATTAAATGCATGCTTTGTTGGATTAAGGCTAGGGCACAATCTTACCAGAGTTAGCCCTTGGTTCTTTCTAACTGTACATCTAGGCCATCCTGTTCTTGCCACTCTCTCACATGGCTATATTTTTTTTTTCCTTTAAAAAAAAAAAGATGCATGACAATCATTGAGATGCTGCATTGATCAAAACTAACAAACCAACAAGGTGGCTAATGCACTGCTACCTGCACCAGACTTTCATCCTGATGAACGTTGCACAGATATGTGTTGCTTTCACTACCACGAATCATTATTCATATTAACAATTTGGCTGGAGTACTCCCATGCCTGAAGTCATCTGGATGCCTACCAAAAGCAGCTCAGAATATGCTTTGGTGAAAGCATATGGAAAGCACTGTGTGAAAAGAAGGTGTAGTTCACATCCATTTGCTCAGGGCCTCTGCTGGCACCCAGACACTTGCACTTGTATTATGATTTTAAAAGTAATGTTGGAGAGCATTACAGAATCACAGAATTAACCAGGTTGGAAAAGACCTTCAAGGTCATCGAGTCCAACCTATCACCTAAGTCCTCAATTCAAGAGAGATGTTGAGGTGCTGGAACATGTCCAGAGAAGGGCAACAAGGCTGGTGAAGGGCCTGGAGCACAAACCCTATGAGGAGAGGCTGAGGGAGCTGGGGTTGTTTAGCCTGGAGAAGAGGAGGCTCAGGGCAGAGCTCACAGCTACCTGAAGGGAGGTTGTAGCCAGGTGGGGGTTACAGTCTCACAGTATCACCAAGGTTGGAAGAGACCTCATAGATAATCAAGTCCAACCTGTTACCACAGAGCTCAAGGCTAGACCATGGCACCAAGTGCCACGTCCAATCCTGCCTTGAACAGCTCCAGGGACAGCGACTCCACCACCTCCCTGGGCAGCCCATTCCAGTAGCCGCAGCCCATTCCAGTAGCCNGATCTTGGAGGTCTCTTCCAACCTGGTTGATTCTATTCTATTCTAACACTTTCTGATTAACTAAAACAGGGCACTAAGTGCCTCATCCAGCCTCCTTTTAACCACCTCCAGGGATGGTGACTCCACCACCCCCCTGGGCAGCCCATTCCAATGGCCAATCACTCTTTCTGTGAAGAACTTCCTAACATTCAGCCTAAACTTGCCCTGGCACAATTTGAGGCTGTGTCCCCTTGTTCTGTCATTGGTTGTCTGGGAGAAGAGACCAACCCCCACCTGGCTACAGCCTCCTTTCAGGCAGTTGTAGAGAGCAGTAAGTTCTCCCCTGAACCTCCTCTTCTCCAGGCTGCACACCCCCAGCTCCCTCAGCCTCTCCTCATAGGGTTTGTGCTCCAGGCCCCTCACCAGCTTTGTTGCCCTTCTCTGGACACGTTCCAGCACCTCAACATCTCTCTTGAATTGAGGGATGTGGCAGCAGTTGCGTTTATCTGAAATCTCATCAGAGTCAGATTTTTTACCCAAGTTGTTGTGAATATTCAATCAGTGCCCTTTCCCCCCGTTTCTAGCTTTGTCAGCTTTTAAAACTGGATCTCTATAATAAAGAACAACAGAAATAACAGAAGTATTTGAAACAGTGATAGAAAGCTGCAAAAATGAGATTACAAGGCAGAAATTTGCAGGTACCAGTGTTTTTAAGTACCTTCTGGTGTAAAAGAACTCTAAAAACAATTACACACTTACGTGGACAAGCTACGAGCAGACTCTGCTCTCTGCTGGGTGTTACCCTGAATCTTCTTATTCCGGGTAGGAATGCATTCATTGAAGGGGGGGAGGGGGGAAATAGTGAATCAAGCTCCATAGTCAGGTGCTTAGTTCTAGACACCCTAGCCTCACTGGCGTGGTCAAGAGGCTGCTGTGGCCGATGCCGTGCCAAGCTCCACGCTGCGGGTGCTGGCGGTGAAGCCGCGCCCGGTGAGCCTGCCCCACACAGAGCCGCAGCCCCCGATGGCGGAGCGGAGGGCGCCCTCTCGTGGTGGACATGGGGAGAGCAACCTTTGGTCCGGTTTTCCCTGACACGTACAGCAAAACTCGGCCCATTGGTGAAGCTGAGTGAAAGTGAAAAATAAGTAATTAAACAATGCGGTGACTATTCCTCGATGCCAGTGCTGGCATAACCCTGGGGGTCTGGCTGTATTTCAAAGACATACTGCTTGAAAAATGCATGCTTTTTTGAGCAACTGCTCCCTAGGTTAATTGTGTATATTTCATTTTTAGTCATTTCAGTGACACACAGTCAGTCCCAACAGAAGAGATTTTACCATACCAGTTTGAGGGACATGCTCTTTCATCTTTCCTCAGAAAGGAATGCTGCAATTCTTCATCTCTTCTTGTGATGTTAGGTTTGTGGAGTTAACAAAATTATGTGGGTTTATGCTTATATAATTTTATACTTCCTTCTGGATTTATTTTCCCTCAGAAATGCCTAAAGTGTGAACATGAAGAGCAACACTTGCAATAATTCGAACAGAACAGCTTATTTGGAAGTGACTAAGCTTGCCGATGGAGAGATAAAGGGGCTCTTATCATTCTTTTTTGACTTGTTTGCTTGTGCAAAAGCAAAATAAAGATGCAGTGTTTTCTTTCAGTTTGGTTGTGTTTGTTTGTCTGGGGGTGTGTGTGTTGTTTGGTTGGGTGTTTTTAATCAAGAACTACTCATAAAAATGGACGAAGAAGCTTCTCCTTCTCAGCTTCCAAATAAATTGTTTCAACCATCTTGTCAGACCAAGGTTGCAGTGCTGAGGTTGGACAGAAGGCAGGTAACGAGGTACAGCAAGAGGTGGCTCTGCATGTATGACAGAAGGGAACCAGAGCTGTTGCTGTGATGCTTGTCCATAAGGGGAAAAAAACCTCACTATGACAGTGATAGAACACTGGAACAAGCTGCCTGGGGGGGTTGTGGGGTCTCCCTCTCTGGAGATGTTTAAAACCTGCCTGGATGCCTTCCTGTGTGATCTGATATAGGTGATCCTGCTCTGGCAGGGGGGTTGGACCAGATGATCTTTCAAGGTCACTTCCAGCCCCCAACATTCTGTGATTCTGTGAATTTTAATGGACTGGAGTGACACATTTTCAAGAGGATGGACATGGAAGATCATGACATTACTGCAGGACAGTTTCAGCAGAGGGGACCACAGGAGGCCTTTGATCCAACTTTCTCTCACAGCATGGTCAGCTTTGAGGACAGATCACACAGTCAGGGCTTGAAAACTTCCAAAGCTGGAAAGGGTTTTCCGGGCAATTTGTGCCTAATCTTGGGTGTCCTCATGGGGAGAAACTTCTACCTGGTTGTCATGGTTTAATCCCTGTTGGCAACTAAGTACTACACCTTTCTTCCCCTAATAGAACGGGTGGAAGAATATGAAGGGTAAAAGGGAGAAAGCAGCTTGCAGGTTGAGATAAAAACAGTTTAATGATTAAAAAAAAAAAAAATTGCAAGGAGGTCTCCCCCCATCCACCCCAACAACAAAGAGAGAGGCAATTAAAGCCCAGGGGTGGTGGTGGGGAGAAATTCTTGAAATTAATGCAATTGTCCACCACCAACCGATGATCAGCCAGATCCCAAGCAGCATCCTCCTTGCCAACTTCCATCCTGTTTTATTGCTGAGTACAATGCCATATGGTCTGAGACATCCTTTTGGTCAGCTGAGGTCAGCTGTCTCAGCTGTGTCTCCGCCCAACTTCTTGTGCATCACTATACTCGGTGGTGAAGCAGCCTGAGGAGCAGAAAAAGTCTTGATTCTGCATAAGCATTGCTGAAAACAGTGAAACGCTGCATCAGTGAAGCACCTCTGAAAACAGCTCTGTGTTATCAACGTTATTTTCAGCACAAATTCAAATAGCTCCATACAAGCTACTATGAAGAAAATGAACTGTATCCCAACCCAAGTCAGTGCACCAGTTTTAACCTGAAAGAGGTTTTAACCTCTTTAACATATACCTGCTGTTTCTCATCCTGCACTGTTATGAAAGAGCTTGGCTACTTTTTCCTCACTGACCTACCCTAGGCAATGGGGAGCTGTTATTAGGTCACCTGAAGCTATCTCTGTGAACAAGCCCATTCCTCCAGCTTCAATTCATAGGGCTGCTGCTCCAGCTCTCACCACCTTGGTGGCCTCAGCTGAACTTTATTTGGACAGTCAGTGTTTCTCCCATATTCGGGGCCCTCAAATTTGGATGTCGTAGTCTAGCTGTGGTCTAATGACCAAGGGACTAAGGGACTTCCCCTGGCTCTTTCGTTGCCCCTGTTCACACATCTCAGGAAGCTCTTGGCCTTCATTACTGCCAGGGTAACTCCTGGGTCATGCTCACCTTGCTGTCCACCATTCCCTAGGGTCTTCTCCATAAAGCTGCCCTCAGCTAGGCAGAACCAGCCCGTGCTGTAGTCAGAGGCTTTACAGCAGATGAACTTTGCATTTGTTCTTGAATTTCATAAGCTTGGACGGTTCCTCCAGCCTGTTTAGGTCCTTCTAAATGGCCTGCCCTCAAGTGCATTCACTAATCCCCCCAGATTTGCTCAATCTGCAGTGGTTATGGCTACACGACTTTTTACAGTCCAACACAAGCTCACTCTTTCCCTGCTCCAAGTGTTTATGTGGCATCCAGACTAAGCTAATATACTTTGCCTCTCAGCAGAGCTTAATAGCTTGGGATCAGGATTGTGCTAATCACAGCTAAATAGCTTTTGGTTCAGAGCACAGGAAAATTGAGCTGTGTCTGCTCCAGTGTCCTGTGTGAATGTAGCATGCAAGTCCACCAAAATGCAAGTTCCTGTAGCTCTGATGGAGCTCATGAATGAGGAACTGGCAAGCCTGCAAGATACAATCTCATAATAAAGTGGATCTGAATCAAGTAGTGGCAAGAAAACTGTGAGAGTATTAATTAATGACAGTATTAATGCCAAAAAGAAATCATTAATTATCACCAGAACTGAAGACTTCTTATCCTAATTCCAGATAGACACAGAAAAGTAACAAAAGACAGAGACGTAAAGGGAATCTATGTATTTATCATTTTGCTCACTCTTACCTTGCAACCACAATAGTTTATAATAAAGAGTGGGCACTATGGAAAAGTCAGTACCTGCTGCTACAGACAGCCAAAAATCGAAGAAATAATGAAAGCACCAGCCTTTACATTTCATATTCTCATGGAGTAGCTAGAAATGCAGTGCAGTGCTTCTAGAGGAGACCTAGAAACAACTCTGGTACAAACCCCTCAGGCAGTCACTGCCTAGGAGATACAGGCACAAGAAGTACTTTTAAAGGAAGGGAAATATCAGAGCACCTTTTAGAGACGATGGGCTGTGAAATCAGATTTTTCTTGTACACCTGCCTTAGGTGACTAACAGAAAGGATGCTTTTGGGTAAGACACTTTTGATGAGATGGGTCTGCTAGGCTTGCTTGGCGTTCAGGAAACACAGTGAAGTAGCTGTAAAGTGCACCTGAGTACTATTGGGCCTGAGGGCTGTGACAGCATCAGAGCTAGGGCTGCTGCTGCAGGCATTGTTTTACTTACTGTTTGATACATTATTTTCTTATTTCTTTACTTTGTTTGAGAACTCCATGTAACATCTAATCCCTTAGGAGAGTCTACACTTCCTGGTAAATGAAAAATACTCCTTGAAAATGAAAAGGAGACAGATACCATCACTGACAGATTATCATGGGAAACACTTCACTAATCAGAAACTTCTCATTATGCCTATGCATGTTTGGCATGCACTGAAGCCAGTTCCTGTTTGTTTGTCTGTGTGTGCCTGAGTGGCACACTGAACATGTGGTAGATGCAGAGGCACCTAGGCTAACTCCAGTTTGGGAGCAGCAATACCATGGCCAGACTGTGCTAGTCTCCATGTATTTCTGGAAGAAGTCGAAACCCAATTTCTGCCAATGGGTGGAAGATGAGAAAAAGTGAGACTGGTTAGCAGAGAAATTCTAAGAGAAATCCTGCTTAGGTCTGAGACATTTCTGTAGGTCACGGAGAGAACTGGTTTTCATCCCTGTAGTGGTTTAAGGCTTATTGCAATATTCTCATAAAAGAAATTGGTACAGAATCTTAATGAGCAGGACACTGGTTGTGAAAGAATAGCAATGATAAAGTCTATACCATTCATTGGCTTGCTAAGAGCCAGTGTATAAACAATTCATTCTTCTTGGCTTTTGGGCACTGGATCTGTTTGCTGTTCATCTGTTTCTCCCTCTCATCTTCTCCACCAACCTTGGCTAACGCATGAGCTTTGCTGGCTATTTTCTGTCTGGGGAGAGAGAGGGAGGCGTTGGCCCCTTCTGGGCTTTCTTCATGCAGGGAAGAAGATTGGATTTTTGTATTCTTTCTAAATTGTATATAATTGTAAATGTATGTAAAAAAGGCCAACTGTGTGTACCTTGTTTACACAGAATGTAAACAGGAGGAAAACAAATCTGGGCAAGCCAGAGTCCTTAGACTCGGTGCCTCCAGGTTCTTTGTCTTCCTTCCCATGGTTGCTTCTCCCATCAGCAGAAGGAGGGAGAGCAGAAAAACATATCCGGGCAAGCCAGGCTATGTTCTGGCCTATTTAAGCCTACCATGACAGCTGTAAAATATGGCTTTATATTACTTCCAATCCATCTGGGCTGGGCTGGTAAATTTCAATTGGGGGTGGGAAGTTCCCAACCCACCACAGTACCCCTGGAAATGACCTCCTGCAGTGATTGCTCTGGACCTTCTAATTGATTTCAGGTTAAGGGAGAAGGGGAGACGGATGAGGAAAGGTGGGAGAAAACCCCCATGTTTACTTAACTAGTATGACATAGTAGTGGTCAAGAATAAAAGGTCATGGACTTGTAGGTAGGGCCTAAACACAATGCACCATAAGGGAAACTAAAAAGTGACAGTGTACTCACTGTGACAGACAAAAAGCAGGTAAGGGAAAATTTCCCCCCACGAGTGAGCTGTCTGATGGACCAATACATGGGGGCAAGACAGAGATGAAACATGAGGTAAAAAGCAAAGATGTTTATCAAGAAAAGAATGGACAAAAAAATGCATAGAACATTTCTGAATGAGAAATCAATGCTGTCCAGTAGCTTAAAAATATCTTCCCCTTCTGGCTATCCATGGGTATCGCTGATGATCAGTCATATTTTTTCTTCACCTTCCTTTGATAAACAAATTAAGCAGATTTAGTCTCTTCTTTCAAGGTGAATGAGGTTTTTCTAACTGTATTGCTAGGGCTTCTCTGAATCTGTTCTCTTCATCTTTTCAACATCCTGCTTAACCAGGATTAAATCAGAATTATGTTGCATCCACTCACTGATAACTTCACCTTTTCTGTCTCCTGTAGATCATAATTTTCTTCTTCATTTCTGTACCTCACCAGGAGGTAATGGTAATCAGCAATGTTAATGATAATGACTATCAAATTATTTCGTAGATTTTTGATAGAAATGTATTTGTAAATAAAATACATAAGACTGCATTCTATGTATTTATGCATATAATGCATACATAATAGACAATATATGCATGCTTCTTATATTGTTTTATTATTATTTGTTGTTAATAATTAATACCCTTTCCTCTGAATGCAGGATGGAACAGGGTGCAGGCTTGTTGGCCCTGCAATCTGACATGTGCTACCAAGTCTGCCTTCAAAACGCAGTTCAACACCCTTCATTTCACACAGCTGTTCTATTCTGCTGTCATCCTCAGAGAGCAGGCACAAGAGTGGGCTGAGAGATTCTGAAATGTTTTCCATAGCTTCGCTTAATGTCTGTTGAGGTGTCTGGAAGTTGTTATATATGGGTCTTTTAATCTTTCTCTCCTGAATTTCTTTGGCTTTTAAATCACAGTGAATAATGTGTTAAATGTGACTATGCTCTGACTGCTGAACTAAAGCTAGCCTATGACTGTCTTGAACTCTGGATGGTATTATGTTTAAGAAGGTATTGGCTGCCATTGCTTAGGTGAAACACCTCTCATGTAGGAAAATACATTTTCATAAATAAACCAAGACTGGAAGTGATGCAGATCTGAGCTGATTACTGAGAAACAACCTGCAAAAGCACAGAACTAATTCTACAGTTTTTCAAACACTTCTCGTAAATCTCTATCATGGTAAACAAAGAAAATAAACCAATGTCAGGAAATGATCAATAGTTATTTGTGTCTATATTCACCACAACATGGTGCAGGGAAATCTCCACGCTGGCATCCTTTCAGATGGAAGCTACATATGAGCAGCTGCCTTGAAGTGAAGTATGTGTAGAACACTAGATAAAATAAAGAATAACAAATCACCAGGGACATTTAAAACATAAGTTGACTTAAAAAGTCTGGAATGAAGTACCTGAGTGATTGTCCATGCTTGTAATTTTTGCTTTAAACCCCTTTGGTTCCCACAGAGCCAGAAAGCATCTGAGACCGTTTTCAGATGGATTTCCAGGAGGCAGCTAAGGAACTACAGACTGACATACTTGACATCTGTGCAGGACACCTGTGGGAATGCGGAATGCAGAATGCAGAATGCAGAAGAGTTGTGGGGTGCAGGTGCAGGAGAGCTGTGGAACAGAGTGAAGAGAATGACAACAGGCAGATTCTTAAATAACAGACCTTGGTTCTCACATGCAGCTGGCCACCTTATCTCAGAAGGGGTAGATAATGGAGACTTCGCTAACGAGAATAACAAGGCGTGTATTTATGCAGATGCGGTGGGTTGTCCCTGACTAATTATGCTAATGTGTAGGCATGTACTCTACTGGCTGAGTGTATATATTTGGGCTGTTACATAAATAAAGTGGTCTCTAGCATAATTCACATTGAATCGTCTGGAGTTCCATCCTGACTGACCTCTGACCATACTGGTCGATAGGTTTGTTTACCACGGTCCCGCAGCAAGCAGAGATAGCAGGCAGAGCGGCCTGCAACAGACACCTTCACAAGGTGTCTAATAAAGAACAACATCAGTGAACATACAAAAAACTATCATGCTGGGCAAAAGTCAACACAGACTTTATAGGAGGAAATCATATATCACATGCCTACTCAAATTGAGAGAATCAGCAGGCAGGAATATCTGCAGTCCCCTCTACCTAGATTTCCAAAGGCATTTGCATTCATTGCCAAGGGTCTCTGAGGTATTTCATATGGTCACAGCATAAGATCATGTGGATATTGGTATAGTTGGTTAAAATGCAGGCAATAAAAAGTAGAAGTAAAATGGTCAGCATGCATATATAAATATATATAGAGTGCGTGGTGTGTATGTGTACCCTATACCATTCATGAGAAGCAGCGTAAATGCAATTCTGAGTTTTACACTGACAATCTGAACACTACAGCCCAACTACCGGCGGTGACGTGACTCCTGCCTCTTGCATCTGCTTCTAGAAAGCTGGTCCATCATAGGCCCACCTCACTGGGGAGCCTGAACCAAGGTCTCCACCAGTGCACCTTTATGACCTTTTTTCCCTTTATGTAGAGCTTTGTCCTTCCATCAGCGTTGCCAGTAGTAATCACGGTAAAAAAGCCGATCTCTTCACATCAGCTGCTCCCACCTGCCCCAAGGAACCACAGAGCGCTGCAATGCACTGCAGTAGTTAATGTATCTACTACCCTGGGCAAATGGGGCCAGTCAGGCTGCATAGCTTTGGCTGGGATGCATGCCGTGGGCTGACAAAGCTGGCAATTAAATTTTAGTTAGAGGGTGAATACATCTCACTACTGTTTTAATTTCCCTGCTTGGAATTCTTACTTGATAATCATTTTTTTTCCACAACTCCTCCTACCCAGAGGAGTATATTAAATTTTCCATCATTGTGGTAGCACAAATGCAACAAACCATATTTTTCTTCTGATTCCATGAATATTTGAAATATGCATATGTATATATTTCAATGATGAAAAGCACAGATAATGAAAAAGAAGCACTTCCATCTAATGTGAGTCTAAATTAATTCTCAAAGAACTATGAGATTCCACACCACTGGTGGTGCTAACACTAATAGCTGGGGTTGGCAACATTATAATCACTTCATCTACAAGACTATGCTGGTATTTTAATCATTCAGACACTAACAGCCTGGCCTTGCTGGCATTATAACTGTTATGGCACTAACAGTCCAGGCAAGATGGTATTTTAATTATCATGGATCGCAGCTTTCAAATGTTAATTTTTAACATTTCTGGATTTTTTATCAAGGTTAATATGAGGTCCAACGGAGCTACGATCAAAGCCATGAAGATGATCAGAGGACTGAAGCACTTCTACGAGGACAGGCTATGAGAGCTGGGACTCTGGAGTAGAGGTGGCTTTGAGGAGACCTTGTAGTAGCCTTCCAGTATCTGAAGGGGGCCTACAGGAAGGCTGGGGAGGGAAGGTTAAACTGGAAGAGGAGAGATTTAGACTGGATGTTAGGAAGAAGTTCTTTACAGTGAGGGTGGTGAAACACTGGAACAGGTTGCCCAGGGAGGTTGTGGATGCCCCCTCCTTGGAAGTGTTCAACCTGTTCTAGTGGGAGGCGTCCCTGCCTATGGCAGGGGGGTTGGAACTAGACGATCTTTGAGGTCTCCCCCAACCTAAACCATTTTATGATTCTATGAATTACAAAATGCAGAAATCACTATTTTAACTTAAAAAAGAACAAGACTCGAAAGTCTCAGCACTCACAGTACTGGACAGTTTTCTGTTAGATTGAGTCTTTCCTGTCTTTCTCTCTTTTTCTTTCTTAAACTTTTATTTGCAGCACCTTTAAAACATATATGAGTCACTTGGGACTAATGGTGTAGGATGTGCTAAAGTGTTTGCTGCTCTAAATATTACAATGATTTTACTACAATATCCAACTAATTTAGTCCCAGATCTTTGACCTCATACAATAAATCCCCTCTCATTATTGTTGATATATTAAGAAATTAATTAATATTGTCAATAGCTTGACTTATCTTTAAATGTCACTATGTATCTGTTGAACATTCCTTGATTTCAAATCACTAAAGCCCACTAAATCTTTGCTGTTACGTAGTGCAGGTGTGCTGGTTTGAGCCTAGCTAGAATGTTTGGTAAGAAGAATTAGATTACAGTCTGTGAAAAGTGACAGTGGTGATGTCTACTTCACTCATAGGCTTGCTGAGATATATAAGAACAAGAACAAGAACACATAGATAACAGAGTCACTCTCTGTCTGGGCTTTGGTCTGAACTTCTCTGTCTAACTTAACCTGCCGTCTGTGTGACTAATCCATCATCTTCCTAACCCTCCTGGCCGACCCTCCAAACTACCTTAAGCATAAGGCAAAGTCTTGGGTAAGGTAGAGGGGTGGGAGGAAGGTGGTAGGGTGGTTGAGAGCTCCCTCTGAGGACTCAGGTTTCTAGGAAGGCTGTTGTGTTTCTGTATTACTTTTTAACTTGGATATTTCTGTATATACTGTAAACATCTGCTTGTATATTGTGCTAAGCTGTAAATATAAGCTTCATTCAATTTCCAGAGCAGGCTAAGTCTAGTCTGGGTGATTTTCTTAAGTGGGGGGGGGCAGGTAACACCCAAACCATCACAGCAGGTCACAAACAGATGGATTTTGTAGGAAGATTTTATAGCTGAGCTTCATTTTTATCCCCTTTAATTTGAGTTTAGGTATGCTGGGGGGCTGGGAAGATGGATGAAACAGGAAATTATTGGATTTCCTCCAACAGCTGAGGAGTGGTCCTGCAGTGCCTGAAAAAAAAAATAAAATCAAACTGTCAAGGAATTGGAACAAACTCTGAAAATTTACTGTGGTTAAGATTTTGAGTATTGTTTGATATTTCTCCCAACAGCAGGTCACCTCTTCTGAGGTTTCCTACAAAGTTAGTCAAAGCTCCCTTACAGTGTCTGAACTGAGTTCATTAGATAAATGCAATACATGCTATTCAGGGAAGATTTCAAGCTCCCCTATTATGGTGATGGCTGTGAGCTGCATGTGGATGCTGAAACCATTTGTTTGGCCTGGAGCATTGCAATAGCATGGTGCATTGCAGGGGTGCGTGTGTTTCTGGCTGCCCCTAGCTTGGTGCTGTACAGTGGGAGCCCAGCTCTCCCCACCTTGTCATGGCCACTGTGCTGAATGGCAGACAGTGCCCAAGGGACAGCAGGGGATGTGGTTTTGTGCCTCTCCCTCCATGGGCACTGCGTAGAGGCTGCCAACAGTGGGAATGTTGTGTGAGAGGAGATGTCCCATTTGGGGAGGTGAAATAAAAGAGGCAGAGAGGTGGGTGAACTTTATAAGGCATGAGCCTTGTGGGCAATGCATGGGAGTATCTGGTTGCACTTCACCCATGTCAGTGCCCATAAAAGTCATACCAAACTCAGCAGCAGCAGCAGCAGCAGCAGCGAAGTTTCTAATTTTACTTGGTTTTCACAGCTGTGATGGTGAATTCATCAATCAAATACTGAATTTTGCTTTTGTTTTAAAGTGCCCCATGAGAATAAATTCTCCCTTCACCTGCTTCTCACATGGAAAGATCAGCTGCTCTTTCAGACTGCTTCCAGACACAGGACTGCCCTCAGCTGACACTTTTCCACAAGAAGACTGCTAATAATGCAAGCAGTTCCCAATCTATTTTTTCACTCTAGGAAAGGAATGTCAAAGGACCACTCTCCACACATGCTGCTTAAAAAGGATTTGAGCACTTTGTGAGAAAAAAAGTGTCCTCTTTTTCAATGTCCTATTCCCCACTGCCCCTTACTCTTGTGAAGCTTCCTCTGTCATCTGTGGCTTCATTTCCACTCCCTGTGTATGGATATATTTTTGTTCTGCTTTCAGGGTCTGACATTCAAAAACAGGGCTGATGGCACCCTAGTGATCTATGTGGTCAGCACAGCCCTGGGCAATTGCAGCTGACACACATGCCCTGCTGTTGTGCTCGGAGTGCCATCACATTGGAGCCAGTGCTTTCAGCAGATAAACTTAGGAGCAATACGACAGCTGTGTGAGATCATTGTGCTGCAGGATCTTATCCAGTGGAGCAATGTTTTAGAGACTGGTGCTGCATGTTTTCCTGGCAAAACACTCTGCCTGGTTACAATGTCCTTTTATTTACTTGAACTCAGAGGGGATTTCTTACTGTGACTGTGGTGAACTGGTAAAGCTGAGATGCTATGACCGGAAAAATGTGTTTTCCTTGATCTTTGTGCTACAAAAT
Source organism: Tricholaema leucomelas (assembly GCA_013400475.1). Classification (NCBI taxonomy): domain Eukaryota; kingdom Metazoa; phylum Chordata; class Aves; order Piciformes; family Lybiidae; genus Tricholaema lacrymosa; species Tricholaema leucomelas. The sequence goes on from WAAF01013593.1 coordinate 217,659, forward strand.
GCAAGGTCAGTTTTGTTGCTTACATATTCTAAGTACCTCCTGACCTTTCATGAACAGGACTCTAAATATAAGGAGATTGGCCTCCTCTAGTAGATTGCTTGTGATAGCACAAATAACTTCACTTGCTAGCTGGAGGTGTGCAGCCCGGAGAAGAGGAGGCTCAGGGCAGACCTCATTGCTCTCTACAACTACCTGAAGGGAGGTTGTAGCCAGGTGGGGTTGGTCTCTTCACCCAGGCAACCAGCAACAGAGCAGGGGGGGCATGGACTTGGGTTGTGCCAGGGGAGATGGGAGATACGGGCTGGATGTTGGGTGGAGATTCTTCACGGAGAGAGTGACTGGCATTGGGGTGGGCTGTCCAGGGAGGTGGTGGAGTCACCATTGCTGGAGGTGTTCAAGAAAAGATTGTATGGGGCACTTGGTGCCACAGTCTGGTTGGTTGGATGGGGCTGGGTGGTGAGTTGGACTAGATGATCTTGAAGGTCTCTTCCAACCTGGTTCATTCTATGACTCTATGAAACAAGCTTCTTTTTCTTGGGAGATTAATATATCCTTTTATGCAATGCTGCAGATGCCTCTTAGTGTTTGCATAGTGAGGAGTCCTCTGTCTGTACACAGCTGCAACAACACTCTGTCTTTTTCCTGTCAGTATTTGATTTCTCTGCCTCTGCAGGTATTACTTGGTAACCAAGACACTTTTAGTGCATCTTCTGAGCAGCCAAAGACTACACAGGGAAAAAGAGCTCCAGATTTCCTAGAAATCCCTAATTTCACATGTTCAGCCAGTTCTGATCTTCTTGTGAAGTGCTATGTTAGTACAGTATTTTAAATAAAGACCGAGAGGGGTTGGAAAGATGCCTTTCTGGCTATGCATTCCTGGACCATGGGGAAGGACAGCAGTCTCCATTGACATATATGGGATTTCAAGCACCAGGACTAACAAGATTAGAAGAGCTTTCAGAGGAAAGGTTTCATGGTTTTCATTAAAGGACAACCTAATATCTTAACATGGGTGACTATGGTGAGAGAATGAAAGATTTAGGAATCATAGAATGGCTTAGATTTGAAGGAACCTTAGTGATCATCTACTCAAACCTCCTTGCCATGGGCAGGGACGCCTCTCAACTACAGCTGGTTGATCAAGGTATCATCCAACTTGGCCTTGAACACACCCAGGGATGAGGCATCCACAGCCTCCCTGGGCAGCCTATTCCAGAATCCCACCACCATCATACTGAAGAACTTCTTTCTAAGATCCAGTCTAAACCTACTCTCCCTCAGCTTAAAACCATTCTCTTTTGTCCTATCACTAGATGCCCTTCTGAAAGTCCCACTCCATCCTTCCTGTAGGATCCCTTCAAGTGTTGGAAGGCAGCTGTAACTCACCTCCCAGAGTCTTCTCTAGGCTGAACAACCCCAGCTGTCTGAGTCTTACCCTCATAGCAGAGAGTCCAGTCCTTGGATCATCTTCATGGCCCTCCTCTAGACTCACTCCAACAGCTCTGTGTCCTTCTTATGATGGGGACATCAGAACTGGATGTGATGTTTGAGGTGGAAGTCTCACAAGAGCAGAGTAAATGTCTCAAACTGTCCAATCTCTATTTTGATTAAAGGATGTATCTGACATAGTCAATTCTCTGACATCCTCAATTCTTCTGGGTTCTGTTTTATGCAGAGTTGATGACATGAATGAAAATGTGAACATGAAAAACATAAGGAAATAAATGTTAATATAAAAGTGCTAAGAGCTACCTATGACAACTTGAAAACCCAGATGCTACTATGAGCACATGAACTTGTAATCATCACTGATTAAATTAATCTAAGGCAATCCTAAAGTGCACAAGCAAAGCATACTGTTGGTGAGAAGCAGAAGCAGAACAGTAAGGCTGTTCACTAAAGCTGCTATATAGACAGAAGTTTTCAGAGAGGACTTCTTCAAATTGTAGACACTTTAAATAACAACATTCTGACACAGCAAGATAGTTCAGGTATGAAAGAAATTGGTAGAAAATCTGTTATTTCCATTGTAGAAGCTGGAAGAAGATGTAAAAAGTGAAGAGATAAGAGACCAAAATGTCAGGAAGTAAATTTGAATTAAACAGAACAAACCACAGAACTGGATCCGTTATAAGAAATTGACTTCAAATCCACGTTATATACCCTGAGTACCGTCTCTTTAAAATGTGCTTTTCTGGCAACCCTTTACCTTTCAACGACTACTCCATGTCCGCACTTTGTATTGTGCTCCTGAAAGCTGAGGTTAGTCAGGACCATATCTCTTTAAAAAAAAAAAAACAAACCAAAAAACTAACAACCAACCAAACCACACACAAAGAAAGAAAAAAGCCCACGCTGGGAAGGGGGAGCTAAAGCCTCTGCTGCATTGGGCTGTTCTGATACGTCGGGGCTGCGGCAGCGGCCACGCATCTCTCTGCAGCCTGCTGATTTTGCAAAAGACGGGGAAAAGGATCATTTTGCAGTCCAGATGCTGTCAAATACAAGTAACCAGTGGAAGAAATGGCACAATGAGCAGACAAGCATGTGGAAGCAGTTTATGAAGAAATAGTTAAATGCTGAGCTTTGTCCCGGCGGATGCTGTAAGTACGAGCTGCACAGCAGATCCTTTGGCCATTGCAGTTATTTGTGGGAGATGTTTTATGGCTATCCCCGTGCTTTTATCACTCACGGGTGGGGAGAGCATTAAGTGCGGCACATTTTATGGTGTGTTTAGGCAGATAACCGTATTGTCCGAGTGTTTACAGGATTTCTGGGTGCCTCACAAGCTGCAGTGCGCTGGCAGGGTGGGTGAAGCACAGGACTTTGCACATGAGCTCGTTCTCCTCTCCCGATGGCTTGGCTGGGCTCTGCTTTATAGATGTGCTAGCAGATTGCTGCAGTGCCACCTCCCCACCCCCTCGCCGGTGCAAAGGCCTCTGAATTTCAGCGTTGCCTTCAAGCAGCAGGATACACAATGCAGTTTTTCACACTGCAATGGCTGACTTAATATTTAGAAAATCCTGGAGTTACTTGTTACACAAACTTCCTTCATGCCAAGTGCTCTATTCTTAATTTTTCTTGTGTGTGCAGTTGCAGAAAGCTTATGGAATTCCAGTAGCGCTTTGTGTTACCATTGGGAGGCTGGTTCTTAACATAGCTCTCCCAAAGAGAGTGCCAAGTGTGATTTACCACTGAAAGGAATGAGTATTTTTCCTATCTTGGGTCAGTTTTTAGCTGAAGTAGATATGTGTATTTTTAAATGTAAAAAATTGTTCTTTTGGAAGTACAGTGTCTTGTTCTTTGGCAAGTAATGCTTTTGATTCTGCATATGGCCTATTGGGCTAGTATAGCTTTAAAAAAAAAAGTGAAAAAAAACCAGAGCTAGAGCAAGTTTACTGCACTGTGTTTCTCAGCAAACCTTTTGATAATCAGGCAAAGTTTTTTGTTGTAGCTAAAACTACTGATGTCAGCAGAGTAAAAAACTAATTATTGTTTTCCATGTTATTGTATGAGAATATTAATTTAACTCTCATAAAACCATGGTGATTTGCTCTAAGTCAAATAATCTAATCTATTTGATAGTGTCTGCGTTTATGCTTCAGGTACTTACCCAGCTGCTGCAGAAGCGACTGGGAGATCTCGCTCCACTAGCAAGGGAGGTAACAGGGCAGCTGCGATGAGCAGCCTGTGGTGGTGTGTTAAGGAGGATGAGTAGTTGATGCGATGCAAGGAGGAGTAATGTTCGTGCCTCTGTTTTGTGACCTGGCAGAACTGCAGCTCCTAATGTTGATGGCTGTAAGTAAATACACACTCTCAACACCAAGCAGCATCTCTGATTGGAAGCAGAATTTCCAGAGGTTAAGAGGGTAATAATTTGCATTGTTATGTAAGGGTTGTAAGACTACAAAAACCCAGTGCCACATAAAGAATTTCTGTTCCCATACTGAGGATGTGCAGAACCGTGACATAATTTAATTAGATGAAATTGTTTTATAGGCTGCCTACTGCTGTGTGAAGACTGGGGAAAACTTCAGCGCCTGTGTACATCATTGTTTTCAGCAGAATTACACCAGGGGGAATTTGGCATTTTGGGGGCCAGTGGAAGGCCTTTTCTTTCTCTGTCCCTCTTGCTTAATTGGTTTCCTTTTTCTCAGATGTGCATTTTTTTATGGCCTTTAGGGCATCAGGCCCAGATACACAGAAAAACAATATGAAGGCTCTAAGATGACCAATTTAGGACCTTGGTCGCCTGTGGCTCCCTGTAAAGTTAATGGAAACCAGAGCACTTCCAGGAGAACTGATATACCACACCCCTAAAATTGGCTGGTGCTCATTGTACTTCACAGTGTTTAGGAGCTGCTTGCACCCTGCTCTCATGAGCCTGGTTTCTGAAATACTGTATGAGTTTTTATGTTGAAATACACAAAAACGTGCGTTCTTACAATCCAAAGTAGTACTTCTTGAAGCATTTTAGCAGTGTCTATCTGCCCCGTTTGCATGAACCCTTTGAATAACTGCATGTCAGACTTGGAAACATTTGATCTTTTGGAAGATTTAATCATTTGAAAAAAAAGTTTTAATTAGTTCAGGAGTATTGTTTTTGTTATTGAGCAATTATTTCTGCATCAGCTAAGAAACATAACAAGTTGCACATTAATTTGGTGCAGTAGGTTTTGTGAAATTCAGATTTTTTTCCTAATAAGTATGTATTTTGTGGGTATATTCACATTTTATCAGCCTTGAACCAAATCATTAAATGGGGTGGTCTAGCTCAAAATGTTGTCATTTTGTGTTGGGGATCCACCAGAACTGTGTGAAGAAGGAATGCTTCACACTGCCCATGAAGAGCTACATGTGCTTATACACAAGGAAATGTGCAGCTGTGAAAGTCAGACTAGAAGTAAATACTTCTGAGTTGTCTTCCCTAAACATACCTTTAGAAAGTATCTCCAACTGGGTGAAACAAAGTAAGTCAGTATCTGTTAGGTGCTATTACACTCGGAACACCATGAGGCAGGTGTTTTGAAATCTTCTGGTGGCGCCTGCTCAGAAGAGCAAGAATGTGCCCCAGTCTCTCTCAGTGGTAAGGTTTAGATGCTTTTTTTCTTACAGGAAAATGACACTGCTGGCTTTGTATCTTAATCTCAACCTATTTAAGATGAGACAGCTGGTAAAAACCAGTAAAGGTTAAAGCTTTAATGCTCTGGTCTTCCATGAAGGAGTATTTAAATTACCTATTTTAGTTGAAGTTTCAGTGAAGCAAAGCTTCGCAAGTTGCCCTTTGTCTTAGGACAAGCTAATTTACCTGTATACCTCTTTGTTACTGATACATGGTACGTGGTGGAGCTTTGCAGCCTTAACAGCAAAATTATTGTCATGGTTTAACTAACGTAAGATGAGATCCTGGAGAACATGATAGTAGCTTCAAGTGGTCTGATGTGCCTTACAAGCAGGCACCAGCTGCTACTGAGTCCTATTCCTTAAAATCATTTGCACAGTGAAAGAAATCAGTAGTGTCAGGAGATGCCTGGAGAGGAGGGGAATTGCATTACTGTGCCCTCAGTCATTGCTTGTACTGCCTACAGTTTCCCTGTAAACTGCACCATGCAAACCTTCCTCTTATTTTTCTCCATCTGTATTGTTACTTTTCTCTGCTTCAGGCCAATTTCTGCATGAATTATGATATCTGACCGACTCTCATGAGTTTTTTGGTAAAAGCAGTGTCACTGGCTTGCTGCTGTCCTCCAGCAGCATCTCGTGTTTCCCTGTTCCCAGAGGTGAATTTGGAGGCCCTGGCTATATCTTTGCCATTCAATAAGAAACCTAGGGAAGAAAAATATTCTTGGGTCCTTATCTCTCTCCTTTGTGCTCAGAGGTACAGCCAAGCTCATGCTTGTATGGGACTAGGAAGAGCATGTGCTGAGCCAGACTCTGTCTAGAGCAGTCCACAGATGAGAGATGGAACAGGCTATGCACTAGAGAAAGATTTTTACACTGGAGAGTGATATGAAGTCTCTTTCCAGATGCTGACTAGTAATTTTGACCTCATTACTTTCTTGTAGATATGGGACTGGAAACACTTCCCCAGCTTCTGGGGTGCGCCTGTGTTATTTTATCAGTCTTGTGCCATGCAGTATCTCAGCCTAACAGTGTTGATCCACCACAGCAAATTAAACAGTGTTGATCCACCACAGCAAATTAGGTTTAAGCGCGGAAGAACTTCATGTGCTTTCTTGTTTCATTTGGTTACTTCTGTCAATGCTATACACATCTCCTGAAGTCATATTGGTTATTTGCTGTTTATACAATGTATGTATATGTACGTGGAGATTTTCCCCAAACAGCAGTAGCGAAGTGGAAGGCTCACTACTCAAGTGCATATACAGTTATATATAACAAATTATTTGGTTGCATATGCAAGAGAGCAGTCCTCTACTGCAGAAAAATGGGTCATTAGATCCAAAAGAGCTTTTTCATCTCTTCCATGATGTCACAAAACCTGATTTATTTCAGTTTCTCATTAACTGTGACAAAGATGATGTCAGATAAATTGTGTGTGTGTCCTATCTTATAAATAATAAATGAGAAGGATCATGTATCCCCTCTCTCTAATGGATCAGGATTATAGCCAGATGGAAAAGGCACCATCTTGCTTTATGCAACATAATGGAGTAACAAAATTGCTCAGGGCCAGTTGAGTGTATTGATCCCAGGGATTCCTGCTCGCCCCTATATCTTAATCTCTGGCATCTCTCTCACCATGTTGTAAAAATACTGCTTTAAGAGGAATAACAATAAGTTCTTAAAGCTTTATTAAAAAAACTTAGGTATAATAGAACAAAGTGGTCAACCTAAACTCTGTAATGTAAGAGCAGTCTTCCAAATACCTTTTCAGTAGAGCTTCATTTATTGACAATTTATCAACTCCTCTCTGAAATGTGCTTCTCATTTCTTTCTGCAAGTGCTTGCAGAGAGAGCTTTGTTAACATAAGCTTCTCATTAATCATAATTTTCACTAATAAGATGCCGTTTAATCAAGTAGTTCAAAACACTCTGCAAACACTCATGAATACAGCTTTATGATACCCCTGTTGCTTAATATAGCTGTTTTGTGAATGATGCTTGCTCTATATTGTATGCTGAAATACCCATATTCAGTCCTTTGGTCATTTTCTTTCAGTGCTAGACCTACTTTTTAGCATTGTTAATTATGGGGTGGGAGGAAAGAGCACTAAAATACCAGTTTAGAAGGTAATACTAGAATAAGTTGTGAAGCAATAGAACAGAAGGAAGAGATGCCTCATCCTGGGCATACCAAATCTTGGCAGAGTTCTTCAAAGAGTATTTTTCAACAGCGGTTGCTGACGTGAATGGTACCTGCTACATAAACAGGCTACGATTCAGTGCCTTCATACTGGTTTGCAGCATCAGCAAAGGAGTTAAGTTCTCAGCTTTTCAAAGATTTTCTCCCCACTGTCTTGGCATGCCAAATCTCTGTGTTGATCTCCTTGCTCCTACAACATTTGGCATTCCTAGATGAAGATTTTCAGCATAGCATGTCCCAATTTGGAAACAAGCCCTCCTACTTATGAAGAAGAAATTCATACAGATAAATTCTCTGTTTAAAAGCATAGTGGTCATAGACAGAAAATGCCATACCATTTGTCATCAGTTTTGGCTGATGATGGCATAGAGATGAAAATATTTCTGGTTGTGTCTATCAAACCTTATCCATCCTTGTATAACTCTGTAGTGATCACAAAAGCTGTTTCCTTCTATTTTTATAAAAACACACTTGGAGGAACAGAAGATAAAAGAAAGGATTATTTTTTATTAACATCAGTAGCCAAAAATAAAATTCAGCCTTGCAGCAAACACTTCAGAAGTAGTTATCTGCTGGTTTTAGCAATATCCTTCACCAGGTAGACAAACAAAACTCTTCAGAGCTTGTCTGACTTTCGAGTCTGTTTCTGAGAAACAGCTTCCTGTACTTTGCAGGAAAATTCGACTGACTGCTGGCTGGAATTGTTCTGGAGAATCACAGAAATATTCAGGCTGGAAAAGACCCTCAGGATCACCAAGTCCAACCACTAACCCTACTCTACAAGGTTCACCCTAAACCGTATCCCAAAGCACCACATCCAAACGACTTTTAAACACATCCAGAGTTGGTGACCGCACAGCTGCCCTGGGCAGCCCATTCCCATGCCTGACCACTCTTCCTGTGAAAATTGTTTTCCTAGTGTCCAGTCTAAACCCATCCAGTTGCAGCTTGAGGGCATTCCTTCTTGTTCTATCACTAATTACCTGTGAGAAGAGACCAGCACCAACCTCTTCATGACATCCTTTCAGGTAGCTGAAAGAGAAAGAAGATAGCCTGGAAGATGCTCTACACTTCTTGCTTATGAACCTGCCTCTCTGCTTGATATGAATTGTGGAGGCATTGAGGAGGAGAATTAAGTCTGTGATAGGGACTTTATGCTGTAGAAATACCATTTATATGCAACCTAACCATCATTTTGGGCCTTTCAACCTGAACAAAATCCTGCTGCTTCCTCAAAAGTCCTGTGGATTTGCCAAAAGCACAGGGATGTCATATAGGGTACAGAGACCAAAGAGCAGCAGTTACGTGCTGACTGTACGGCCCAGTTCTAGTACAATTCTGACCTTGAGCACATGCAAGTTGGCATGTATCTGAAATGCTGGGTTCTGCACATGGGATGGAGTGCTGCTGGGCAGAAGTATAAACTGGGAGTGAATGGAGAACAGTCCTGTAGAAAGGGATCTGGGGGTGCAGCATGTCCTGGCAGCAAAGAGGGCAGACCACACCCCAGGATGTGGTTTGCCCTCCACTGGGGGAGGTTTAGACTTGACATTAAGAAATGTTTCTTTATCAGGAGTGGTCAAATGCTGGAACAGGCTTCTTAGAGAGGTGATTGATGCCCCGGGCCTGTCAATGTGTAAGAGGCATTTGGACAATGCTCTTGATAACATGCTTTTACTTTTGCTCGGTCCTGAAGTGGTCAAGCAGTTGAACTAGTTGAACTGAAATAGTCTATCCTGTTCTATTTAGGCTGGGGACCATGTACTCCTTTTGGAGCAGAGGGCTGTAGCACAGCCTAGTGCTGCATATGTTTCCAAGATGGAAGTGCAGACAATGTCCAGCTGGTCTAAAGGCTATGCACATTTCTGCAATGGAACTCTTAACCTTTCTGCTCTGTCATATGGCTGCCTCTGACTTTATCTTGTTGCATAAAGTGAATTTTCTGTGTGTCCCAGGTCTTAACTATTCAAGTCTCCTTTTCTGTACTTTGTAGTTACACTCTTGTGCTGCCAATACCAACTCAGCTGCTGTTGTGCAAAAAATTTCCAAACTTGCCACTAAAGTAAGGCTGCCATGCTCTGTGCTTTTCTTGATTTCTCTGTTTGCCTGAGCATGAGCTTGCCTATCCTTAATTTCAAAGCCTTTGCAGCCCTCATGCACACTCTTCTCCAGTACTGTGAAGCTGACCTCCTTTTTTGGTTGACTAATGAGTGTCTAATGTTCTCAGGTTATTTTTTTTCCAATGAACCTCTCAGCATTTTCTGCCACAAAAGTTCAGAGGTTGTTATGTGCTGATCTGAATCAAGTGAGGATGACGATGAGGCACTGTGTAGCTTGTGTGTGAAACCACAATGTGGCCCTATGTCCTTACCTGCTAATGGGAAGAAAAGAAGTTGTAGTTGCCTGTATCTCCTCCCTGTCTTTCATTACTGTCCTCTTCCAAGAATGTCTTAAAGGACTCTAGTATGGTAATGAGGCATTAAAAATGGACACTTTTTCAGCTCTCTCGGTGTTACGGCAACACCGTGCTCTGCTAACAGGCACTGCAGGCTCTGTTTCTGGGACTGTGATTCTGGGGTTAGTACTGGGGTGTTGCAGCTATCATTATTAGAGAACTGGGAACTGTTGTAGAGAGCTTTCTGAGACACCGGACAAGCCTCCAGACTTCATTTTCTATTCAAGTACTGTGACAACTAAAGTCTTAAGTGTAAGACAGTGTAAATCTGATGCTACCTGGTTGACCCTGTGGCCACAGTCTTTGATGGTTTAGTCTCTGAGACTAAGATGGCTGAACTTTCAAGTTCTTCAGAGTAAAGCTAGAAGGTGAAGAGGGTTTCATCTGTCTTCCCCAGGAGGTGTTGGGTGTTACTGGAGTTTATATACACTTTTCCATAGGTCTGGGACAAAGTTGCGTTTCTTCCTTACAGGCCTAATATTTTTTTTAGGTGGCCGTTACAGATCTGCAGGCTGGTTCCTGGTTATGTGATTCCTTCTGAGAGTTGCAGATTGAATCCCTTTATTCTAGATTTGATACTGTTACGCAACTGTACCAAACAAATGGCTGTTACAAAATATTTCGCTCCCTGCCCTAAATCAGACAGTCCTGCAGTATGTCTGGGTGCAAGGCAAAATGGATGTATTTTTCTTTTCTACTTTTAATTGGGCAGTCTTGTGGTAGTGCTCACGTGCAAGCAAAGAGAACAACATTAACACTGGAATTCCCTGACAGCTGAATGAACAGCAAAGTAAGCTTCTGTTTTGGGAGACTACACAAAAACAATTTTTGCTTTAATGTATCCATTTCTTATCTAGACTCATACATGTAGTGAACCTGAGATCTATCCATGAACTTTAATGCTTTGCTGACACCATGTCGACAACACAGAAGTACTCCCAAACCATAAATATAATTTAATTTTATCCACTTTTGTTGGAGAAATTAGGAGTGAACATAGTGGCCTGGTAAGACAACTTGTGGGCCAGTACACTCTGTTGCTCTCAGGTAAGAGGGCAGATGTAAATGTCAGAGTTGAAAGCTTCTACCCACCTCTTCCCAGCTGCCGTTTTCCACATACACAAATTTAAATACTGTCAGCTTAGATGTCCCAAGTGATTTTCAGTGTTTGGTCTTGCATAGAGGAGTTCTGTGAAGTTGGAAGAGAGCAGTGCTCTGATGTCGTAGACTGTGAGAGTCTTTTTTGGAAGTAAGCTGGTCAGTGTCCAAATCTGACACCTGCTTGCATCACCTTCTGGAGGGCTGCCTGAGAACTTCGCTTATATGGTTAATTTTCCTCTGCTCTAGGCTCAATTTATTCTGATACATTTTATGCCTATATATTGTTGTGTCCACAGGATCTAACAGGTTAAATATGACTTCTGCTTTTACTGTGCTCATTCATCTCATAGATTTACTACCTTTGATTCTCTTTGGCCAGTTTCTGTTAGTCTCTGCTTAGATACTTCCCTGGCAGTTCCTGTGGTTTTAAGTCATGTTTTTGTGGAACTGTAATTGGCTGCTTCTTATTTGCTGTAGGGCTGGTTCTGTATCTACCATTACTGTAATATTTTCCTCCTTAATTGTTAGTTCTCAATGTGGTCAGTGTTTCTAAACTTTGTTGGTTTTGGGGTTTTTTTTTGAAGTAGAGGGAGTTAATTTTAATTCCTGTCTCAGTTACACAGTTTCAGTTTCTACATATTTACCATCTTGGTCTCACAGTCTGAGCAGTGGACTCATGGTGGTTTGTTAATGTGATCTCGAAGTGCAAAACACAGGTGATGACACCAAGGGGGGTTTGCTTCAATCAACAGTAAAACTTTATTGTTTGGCCGTAAGAGGTAGCGTGAGAGGAGAAAAATGGAAAAGTAAAGTGAGGAGGGAAGAGAGAAAGAGGTCTGCAGCTACCAACAATGCGAGAGTCCCAAAGACATCCCTCTGGCCCAGGGTCCAGTCTTGCTGGTACTTCTTTTCTTGTTCTTGTAGCCTTCTTCCTTCTTGTTGTAAGACCTCTTGTTGAAAAGGAGAGTTTTTACCTGTTGCTAGGGAGACCTCTTTTATATGTGATTTAGCACCTGCTGATGACTGAACTCTGCCTCTCTCCACCCCTCAAGCCTCCCGCAAGTAGTGCTTATATGCACGCTGAAGGAAGAGTGACCGAGGTGTGGCCAGCCTCAGAGGCAGGTAGCCTGAGGCCAGCAGATGCGTTTTGGTATTGTAATGGCATTATAATAAGCAAAGTTCATTCGAGTTCATGGTTTCCTTACCAATGCTAGGGACATCAGTCTCTTGTGACAGCAGTTCCATTCTTTGTTCTGAGGCAATGGGCTTAGACAGTAGGACTGTCCATCATAGATGGCAGGTACAGACTGCTGGTACCAGACTGGTTCCTTCCCACGGAGGCCTGCATCTATATCAGATTGTGTTGTGCAGGGTCAGTAACTTGATCAGTAACTTACTTTGGGGTAGGCTGCTGCAACACTCTTGTTAAGATGCTAGCCTGACTTTCCGTCAAATCCATGAGGTAAGGGGGTCTTGATGCCTGATGATAACAAGACAGATAATACTCTTCAGACTGCTACTTACACTTGGTCCTCATACTGAACACTAAAAATAAATTGAAATGTTACTTGCCTGTGTTACGTTACCTTTGTTACAGGATATGAATGACACTTTCTAACTAAAAAGGTCATACCTCAAATTATGCCCTTAAATTGTGTGGAAGGAAGAGATGAATCATGGTGAAGTGGTACACTGCACACAATCTGCAGTCCAAAACCGCTGTGAAGGTCCCTGGTATGATGAATCGGAGCCCAGCTCAGTCAGGTGCCACCGTGTCAGCAATACACACCTGTATTTCTTGAAGATCCCTCGAACCAGGACTGCAAATCACATTCATACAATCAATAAATACATTTATGTGTATCTGATACTCATTAGTGTTCTGTGGCTAACAATCTTGCCTGAATCCAAGTATCTGTAAACAAAAGAGGGAGCTTCCGTATAATTAAAGGAAATAAATTTGAAAAAAAAATCAAGACTTGAAACAGTTTTGATTCTCAAGACTTTCAAATTACTGTGATAAGCAATCTCTCCAATCTTCATTGCAATCATAATGACAAAGACCCTGAACTGTCTTTAGAAGACAGACAATCTAAGAACACCACTGCTCTTAACAGCAGGCTAGCATCCTTCCTTCCTGACCATCTGTGCTGCAAGGTGATCGGAGAGGAAATTGCTAGGACAGAGGAGGTAGTGAGGAGAGCTAGGATGGCTGAGGTTGCAGAGTGGTCAGGGAATGATGATGCCTAAACTAAACATCAGTTCATTTTACTGATTGAAGACTGAAGATCTGAATCATATGGAGTTTGAGTTATTTAATGGGTAAGAAATTTCCTAAGTATATATATTTTTTTTCTATTTTGAACGTAGCCTCAGACTTAATTATTTGTGATCTTCTAAAACAAATAACAGAAGTTCTATTTTGAATCAGTATGCTTAAGCCTGAAATGCTGGCTAGTAGCTTATAAGGTAGGCAGCAAACCAATTGAATTTAAATACCAAGATTAGGAATTCAAAATTTATGGCATAACTGACTTTATGGTAAATAAATGTTCTTCCTAAGTTTGTCTTTAAAGAGCTTATTTCATGTTGTCTGAAGTGCATTTCTTCACAGTGCCCCACTTCAGGGGCATTCTTAGGCTTCATGTATCTGCTGTAATGGTCTTCCGTGGGCAGTACCGTGAAGGCTGTTGTTTCTTTTCTCATGTTCCAGACACTAGTAATTTGTAAAACAGTAATCAAGGTGAGCAATTTCCAGGTTACTCTTGAAGAAAAGTGCTCAAAGGAGGTATTTTTGGAGCTAAAAGAAATTAATAATCTAATTAAAACAAAAGCAAAGAGAAGGATATCTGTGAAAGCACTCACTATCCCTTTGGAAGTTGTATTTTCAGAATACTTGACTACTTTTCCTTCTAGCCTGGTATCACTTACAGAGACTGACTTCAACAGAAACTACTGCTGTCATCATTGTTCTGAAATTTTAGTGTTTCCTGTGCAATGGCTCAGTTAATATCCTGTCTGTCTTCTAGTTTCTCATCAGGGACTCATCAGTCTGGCATCCCACTGTTAGATAATTCATAAACTCTTGTATTGGCAAACCTACACAGACCAGCGTGTTGCTATGGTGGATGGTACAGACTAGATCAGATACTAGAAATTATATAGTTGCTTTAATGTTCAGCTGAGACCAGCATACCCTACTTTAGAGCAAGCAGAACTTAACCATTAAGATGGATATCTCTAAAAGGCATGTATGGTGCAGCCAAGCCATAACTCTTACTCTAGCTAGTGGTTGTTTTCCTCTGCTTAATGGCCCCATTGTTCATATGTTTGTGACTGCAGAGCTATTTAGGTTTCTGTATTATGGTTCATAGACAGCCTCGGTTTTACATTTTAAATGGTTCAGAACTAACTCTAAACACAAATGGTTCTTCTGGTTGGTCTTTCATGTTTTGGAGGACAGACCTTAACATTTTGTCATAGTTTTTTGTTCAAGAGTGTGACAGACTGAGATTATTCTACTTGACACCTTTTAAGGAAGGAGCAGTAAGATCATGAGGCTCTCACTGAATTGGAGAAGAATACAGAACAGTTGTATTTAAAAATGGGCAGAAAAAGATACGGAGCATGTGAAGCCTTAACACCTAATACAGACACAGGATACATAAGAATTCTCTCAAAACCTTCCCCCCCACCAAACACCAAAAGTCCAGTGCTCATTTTCTCCCATCCTCCATTGTCTCCCAGTTAGACCCAAACAGGCTGAAATTCTCTGCAGCTGTGGCCTTGAAGGCCACTTACTACAGGCTACTCCTACATAGTTACCTAGATAAGAAATTCTCTGGAGAGCTGGAAAGGAGAAGGGAGAAAAGAGAACAAATCAACTTTGCTGCCCGCTTATAAAGTGTTTGCAGGGTGATGGGATTGAATAACAAAAAATACAGTATCTGGGGGCATCCTGTTTGTCCCCCTGGGATGGATCTTGCTCTCTGTATCTTTCTCAGGGAACCTGGAATAACCTGGAAACCCTTAAACTGCTGCACAGCTCCAAGTTTCTGGAGAACAGTAGTGAGGTTTTAACCACATGGCTCTTTCCCTTTCTTTTTTTTTGCCCTCTCTCCTTTTTGCCCTCAACCATGCAGTCCCAGACGTTACCATAAGATGGTTTGAGTAGCGCAGAATCAAACTGTTAGTCATATTATTGCAAAGCATTTTTAGAGCTTTCATATTGTTGTGTGTAGTCATACTTCCTGAGTCATTTTTTGCCTAAGTATTGCATGTGTTAAGCACATTTACTTCTTGAGAATTGTTTTCTTTGTTCATTTGAGAAAGAAGAAGAAAAAGTTGGTATTAGTGGTTTCAGTTAACTTTAGTTTTATTCTTGGGGAAAAAATCCTCTACTTTGTGTCTTAATGTTAGTGTCCATCTCAGCTGACATACACATGCAGCATTGAGCTGCAAGGTGATAATGGCTTCATCCTGAGAAGCACAGAGCAGTCAGTTCTGCTTACTGGGGCACTGGATCATTACTGCATCTGACTTCAGAGCAAGCAGCTGCTCCGTTTGCTCAAGTGACACTGAACTGTTTTCCAGTATGTGCTCCAGTGTCCAAGCTAGTATCTGGTGCTTACCATTATGGCCTGACTTGACTGCGGGTGTAATCTCTCTTGTAGTAAGAAGTTTTCACAAGAATACATTTCAGTGACTGTCAGATGACCACCACACCTTGAAGCCAACGAGTAAGAGAGGGGATGTGCTCATCTGGTGAGAACTACATAACCTTGCTGCAGATAATAGACCTTAATGCTTTCTTGGACTTCTCCTGCTTTGTGATTTGAAAAGCAGTGTGTCTGTGCTCTCACCTGCACTCTTGATTGTGCAGCTTTGTTTTCTAACCCTTGTGGTTTGAGTAGGTGTTAAAACTGCCTAAATGTAAACCAGTTTCAATTAATTCCTGTAACACCTTCATAAGTCAGATTTTTCTTAAATACCTGGTTGGGTACCTGGTTCATGTAGTGAAGGTTAAATACATGCCCAGATCTGTGATAAGCTTGGTAGAGTCTTCTCTGTTTTTTGCTGCCCTCACTCCCTGTGTGGCCAAGTCAGGTTCAGATGGGAATTTTCTTTGTTTATCAAACTTCCTGCTATTCTAGGAATGACAATTATGGAGTTAGTAACCAGTGATTATAATGCTCAGAGTATTGCTGCTCCCTCTCTTGCTGGTGTGGTCTTGGAAGAGGTAGGTACAAACAACAATATTTGGTCCAGAAAGCCCCATGACTATAAAGTCTGCTCCTTGCATATGTGTCATGTTTCATCAAAAAAGCAGTGATGCCTACCGTGTCAAATCCATTAATGTCACCACACTGTAGAAAAAGAATCACATTTGTATAGCTACTGTCAATCTGTCCTCTATATAAAATACAAAGGCAGCATTTTTATTCATTATAATATTAATAGCATTAATAATACACTATTCATGGTATTAATACTACCAATAGTATAAGTAATATTAAAGTGATGGAATTTTTTCAAAGCTTTTAGTTTACTTTTAACCTTAAAATTGTATGTGGTAAATCATGCAAGTTCATGTAGTGTGTAGTAGTATAAATGCAAAGCCATGCATGTATTTTGCCACTGCCACTGATTTATATCTGCTGATGGCCTGGATTGCTCATTTCAGTTTAAATGGTTTCAAGCTGTGCCAGGGAGGTTTAGGCTGCATGTTAGGAAATATTTCTTCACTGAAAGGGTTATAAAACATTGGAATGGTCTGCCCAGGGCAGCGGTGAAGTCACTATCTCTGAAGATGTTTAAGCAGCAGGTGGACATGGCACTTAGGGACATGGTTTGGTGTTGACCTCCCAATGCTGTGTCGAGGGTTGGACTGAATGATCTTTGAGATCTCTTCTAATTGGATGTATTCTGTGATTCTGAGAGTGAGTTTGCTACACTAAAACTCTCAGGACAATAAACATATTAAAGATTTTACTTCCAGCATTTCCAGCTTGCTAGTGCATTTTTATATTGTACCATATCAGATTCATCTCAAATTTCTGCAGAGCAGCTATCTCTGAGAAGCAACTCTGTACCTGCAGTTGTGTGTTAGCCTTGCATTTAATTTCATCTTTGACAAAAATGCATTTTGAACCCAGCAAAGTATATTTGACACTTTTATTCTGCTCTGGTCAGTACTTGGAGTACTATGTCCAGCTCTGGAGGCCTCAATACAGGAAAGACATGGACCTGATGAAGTGGGTTCAGAGGAAGGCCACAAAAATGATGAAGCGGTTGGAGCACCTCTACTACAAGGACAGGCTGAGGGACCTGGGGTTGTTCAACCTGGAGAAGAGAAGGCTTCGGGGAGACCAAATAGTTGCCTTACAGTACCTGAAGAGGGCCTGCAAGAAGGATGGAGAGAGACTGTTTACAAAGGCCTGTGGCGATAGGATGAGGAGCAAACATTTCAAACTAGAGAAGAGCAGATGTAGATTAGATGTTAGGAACAAGTTCTTTACCATGAGGATGGTGGAATACTGGGACAGGTTGCCCAGGGAGGTGGTTGAGGTCCTATCTCTGGAGATATTCGTGGTGAGGCTGGACAGGGCTCTGGGCAACCTGATCTAGTTGAGCATGTCTTTGCTGACTGACGGGTGGGTTGGACTTGATGACCTTTAGAAGTCCCTCCCAATCCATTCTATAATTCTATAATAAACAGAAGCAATTTGTACATCAAAGATGTTTGTCTTACCAAAATTCTGATACCTGGTCTTTCCTTCAAGGTTTAGCAGCTGCTTCTGGCCTGTGCACTAGTCCCTGTATTGGTGGTCAGTGCGGCCTGTGTTTGTTCAGACTGCTGCTATCCCATGGAGTGGGATTTTAATTACGATAATTAAGTATGCCATGTGCTCCTGCCAATAAACCTAGGAGAAAGCAAACTGTAGTTAAACAATGGAACTATTGTGTATTTATACTGGCCTACAGGAGATTACATATGAACCCTGAGATCATCCCATACTACTTGATCAGATGTTAGACCTTGGGTGTATTTGTTTTTCAGCTTGTTCTGCTTCTCTTAGCACTGGTTTGTCAAACAGATATCTTATTTTTCCTTTTTAAAGGGCTCTTTCTGTCCTGCTAACAGGTTTAGTTTGTGTCACCAGTCACCCCTCCCTCTGTTTGCTGGTAAAAGCACTGTTGGCAGAAACAAAATGATGTCATATACAGGAGATAGGAATTGTACATTTCCTAATAACTGTAGATTGAATGAAAGGCACTTTGAGAGGAGAGTGAAATGTGCTTAACCCCCATGGACTGTTTGTACATGCGATACTGCAAGAAGTCATGATTACTGTGAGGTGATGGTGCAGCAGCATATCCTTGAACCATGAAGACAAATGCTAGGTACAGCCAAGATCAGCCATGCAAATGGGCAAGATATCTTTAGCTGTGCATGTCTCACTGGTGACCCAGCTATGCTGCAGCTTTGGTCAGTTCAGTTTGCTCTTACTCTTGAGGATGTATTTGTAGATCCATAGAATGGTTTAGGCTGAAAAAGACCTTGAAGATCATCTACTTCCAAACACTCTGCCATGAGCAGGGACACCTTCAACTAGATATATACCTTCTATCATGGTCTTGTTTATTCCAGATGAAGTCAATATAAGCAATAATGGTTTTATGGTCAAAATGTGCTTTTAAACAGTGTAAAACATAAACTGAGGATTAGCTACTGCTGTGCTTTTCCTGAAGATTTTTCTTGTCTAAACTTTAGATAGTTTTCAGTAATTCTGATGGGTTTTGCTTGCTTCCCATGGTGCTGGATGGGCTATTGACAGTTTTGATTTAGTTGTTGAGGGAAGAAACCTAGTGAATATGCAGTTTAGACTCTGCATAGTAAATGGGAAGTTAAGACTGATCCCAGTATTAAAAGAGTGGATGAGGAGTGAACAGGTAGTCAGAGAACTGCTATTGGTTTTCACACTAGAAATTCCTGAAGAGTATTAACATGTATGTATGTATGTATCTACCCAATGAGCAGGCAAGATTCGCTATTGCCATAGCTATGCCTGTAGCTTCATATCTACAACTGAATATGAGCCAGCAGTGTGCTCAGGTGGCCAAGAAAGCCAGTGGCATCCTGGCTTGTATTAAAAATGCTGTGTCCAGCAGGAGGAGGGAGGTGATTATCCCCTTGTACTCAGCTTTGGTGAGGCCACACCTTGAGTATTGTGTTCAGCTTTGGACACCACAATACAAGAGAGATGTGGAGGTGCTGGAGCAGGTACGGAGGCAACGAAGCTGGTGAAGAGCCTAGAGAAAAAATTTTATGAGGAGTGACTGAGGGAGCTGGAGCTGCTTAGTTTGAAAAAGAGGAGGCTGAGGGGAGACCTCACTGCTATCTACAACTACCTGAAAGGACACTATGGAGAGTCTGGTGCTGATCTCTTCTCACAGGTAGTTGGAGACAGAACAAGGGGGAATGGCCTCAAGATGAGACTGGGTAGGTTTAGATGAGTATTAGGAAACAAGTTTTTCATGGAGAAAGTGGTCAGGCACTGGATTGAGCTGCCCAGGTTGGTGGTTGAGTCACTGACCCTGGATGTGTTTAAAGGTTGTTTTGATGGGGTGCTTAGGGATATGGTTTAAGGTGAATCTTGTAGAGTAGGGTTATAGGTTGGGCTTTGTGATTCTGAGGGTCTTTTCCAACCTAGATGTTCTGTGATCTGTGAGTTAATCACAGGCACCCACAAACCTGGAGATTTTTTTTTACAAATTGACTACTAAAACTCCTCCACCAAAATTAAAGACAGATGTTAACTCCACCAGCAAAGGTGTTTTCTTTTAAAAGCTAATAAATCCCACAGTAGAAAATTGGCATAGGCAATGGTTGTAACTGTAGGTGTTTTTTATCCCAGGAGAGACATTTATTATTATGTGTGTAGCAACAAATTCAGTGATAGAATATTCTTGAATACTGCAGCTCAATATCATATGATTGATTGGATAGTGCTGGGTAATAGGTTGGACTGGATGATCTTGGCAGTATCTTCCAACCTGGCTGATTCTATGAAGCTATGTGGTAACCTGTATGAGCACCTCAGACACTGAAGAAGAGTAAGGTCAGGAAGTTAGCATGCCAGGATCAGTCTGTATCTGGAATCTGAGAGCTGGGCTGGCTCTGCTCTCTGTCTTACCATGGAAGACTGCATAGAGATGACCATATCAGAGTCCTTCTAGGACTGTAACATGATCTAATAGCAAACTGACAATGCCATTTGGTCACATCCATGCTGGCAAGACCAAGCTCCTTCGTGGAATATCAAAATGATTTGCCACTGTAATGTCGCTTCATGCTGTGACACAATTCACTTTTATGTGAAGCAAATTATGTATCAAATTAATCTTTAAGCTGCTTTTGAGTATTTTGTATCTATCAGTTTTCTGGATGAGGTGTCATTTTAAAAAAGACCTAAAAGATATTCTATTCCTAGGGTGTGTTAGTACCAAGAGCAAGTAACATAGCAAGTATTTTGAAACAAGAGGCTCAGGTAATGGATTTAGGTAGTCTTGTGAGCATGTGAATCATGCACAAGTTGCAATGAATTAAAAAGCTTCCCCACAGCAGTGTAATAAACAACAGTCTTTGAAAGGCCAAACCTAGAAATAGAATGCAGCCTGAGAAAGTGTGTCACTCACTAATTATGGAGAGACTGTCTCTTAAAGTCATAATTAGCTTTCTATTATTAGACTATTTTTAATTTTTTCCTTCCCCAAGACAATTGAAGCTGGCCAAATAACTTTAAACATTTTTCATGTGTGATTTTACTAATGATGGAAACATTAGGGGAAACTTTTTAGGGAAACTATTTGCTGGCCTGGTCTTCCAGCTACGGGTGCATCAAGGAATGCCAAGACCCCCTTGAGCCCGGCTTTGTACTGCAGCCAAAACGCCTTTCCTTGGTGTTCCCCTCCCAGTTGCAAGCCATTATGCAGCAGAGCTGCAACCGTTTAACTCTTTGTGGAATCATTTGTAGCTGGGCAAATGAGGATAGGTTTGCATGGCTGTTTACTTAGGTCTGTGTTACTAAAGTATGATTTAAAGCCTTTTCTTTAGGTCATATGTAGATATACGTCTCATCATGGTTGAGTCACCATCCTTAGATATGTTTAGAGGTCATTTAGATGTGATGCCTGGGGATATGGTTAGGAGTGAACTGTGTAGACTAAGGTTAATGGTTGATTTTGGTGATCCTGAGGGTCTTTTCCAGTCTGAATGATTCTTTGATATATTAAAGCCATTTCATAACACATTATGTGAAGTTAAATTCTCCATAATGCTTTTCATGGTAAATGTGCATTCAGAATTCCTCTTCTATTTATATATTTGATATTTAATATACTAAGTAGGTAAATTCTTAAGTGTTTAAAAAAAAACCAAACAAAAAAAAACCCAAGTAAAATTTGTCCCTTCTTTGTTCTAAACCATTTATATTTCAGTAGCATACTTACGTAGTAAACTATTTGACCTTTTGTAATTTAGCCCTAGTTGTTTCCCTTTCTGGGTCAGGAAAGAATGTCTCTGCATTATTATTTGAAGAGGGACAAACACAACTGCACATTTTGAAAAGACTTGCCAACACTGTCAGAGGCCCAGAGAAGGATTTATATTTGCAATAGAATACCATTGCTGTTCTCCCGTGTCTCTCAAACATAACTTCCTCGAGTAATAACATGTATGTTGAATGAAGTATTTTCTGCTGCTTGACAGCACATGCCTTGACTCACTTATGCACTATTTTGGTGCTACAAAACTTCTGTATGCCAGCTTGAAGGAAATAGTTCCTAAAGTCATGTGCAGCATAGGGTAGATTTTGACCTATATAGCTGGGAGTGAGAATTAGCTGGGATGATTTTGAATCCTCCCTATGCAAAGTCATTGCAAGCTAGTTAATCTTTTCCCCTATCTGCAAGCCATTTGACTAGGACAAAATCCTTCTCCATAATGTTCTGTTCAGCCTGTTATTTACATTTATGGCCACAATATATATCCTAGAATGTTTGTGTTTGTTTTAAGCAGATACTGATGTGAAGAAAGAAATTGAAAACTTGTCCCTTTATTCAGCATACTACAGCTACATGTGTTTATTGTTGTACTGATTTTAGGTACTAAAGGGGAAGCATGAAATGCCTCACTGCTCTTTTTCAGTTCTCCATGTGCTAGCAAGTACTGTAATGCACAAGGCAGTTTATAATTAGATACATGACTCACTTAATACTAGTCACCTCAACTATGTCCTCAGAGGAAATTACTTTTTCATACCCTTCAGTTCTATTCTGTTTTGTATTAATGTCCCAATCTTTTTCTCTTGTGTTTCTTCTTCCAGAACTCTTGAGCTGATGTCAAGAATTGTCTTCTTACAGGTGTGAGGGAGAAGACGAGTCAGAATACAGCCCTCACAAATACTCTTCTGGTTGTGCCTGTTACCAGGAAAAAAAGGAAGACGAAGCAGAAACAGCAGCTGCCGTAACTTCAGTCTGTCTCCACAATATACATAGAAATCAATTGCACAAGAATATAGCCTGAATTCAATTAAATAAACTTTAATAGACCTCCTTACTTTCTGAGACCTGTCCTATCAAGTCAGTTCCTGATTACATGAGAATAAACTTCTGTGGACAATTAAGCAAGTGGCTTTAAAAGAATACTGGAGAAGTAGCAGATGATGAAGCAAACAGACATCTTTGGTTCAGGGATGGAGTGAATGCTGAGTTGAGTTTCACATGATTTGGCTGTCTAGTGTCCACTGGAGAGATGATCACCCACCAAGCAATGAAGATTAAAAATTAATTTCCTAATTTATAAATCAAATATCCGCTTCATGTTCCTGTTGGAAGGATATCAAAGAAAAAGAGACAATGGAGATCAAAGATAAGAACAGGTAAAAAAAACCCAAAACACTGAAATAATTTTCTGATAGGCTGACAAGTTCTTGCTGAAACCCCTGTGATCAGTAAGAAGAAGATGGAGTCTGAAACTCGCCTAGTGTTTGCACAATATTGGTACTTTTAAAGGTGAAACCGGTTTCTTGTGTTGCAGATTCATGCACAGGTGCCAGGTTCTGCTGCATTTACTTAATAATTATCTCTGAAATTAATGAGTGCTGCTTGAAAAAAAAAATCACTCCTTTGAGGAATCGATTCATACTCTAACTTTCCCTTTAGTTTTACAGCCTACTTTCGCTATATGCCTTTTTTTTATAGTAAGTGAAAGAGAATTTTTTCCTATACTTAACCTAACTTTGAATTCAAGGCACTGTTTTACTGGAAAGAATGTATAATCTCACTAACAGCTAACAAGCAAAGCAGGTTCCTTGTACAAATAGTGTCTAAACAAATCTCATGAGATAAGTGTTTATTTGGAAGTTAGGCTGTAATTAGAAGCGTTCTTCTCCGCTCTCAGTGCACCTGCAGGAAGATAACAGCCTCCACCATCCTTAGTCTTGCAATCTGCAGAGTCCCAATTAATGTGCAGCTCTATAACATACAGCCTCTCTTTTTTTCACTCTGTGTTAAGAGGTTGAGCCGTGCATTGTCTTAGAAAGCTGTTCTTGGCAACAGCTGATTATTTTCAGGGTCCATTCCACTGGCTTCCTATGTAATATTGCAAAAATTCATAGAATTTATGTATTTCTATTGCAAGGTGACTGTGGGATAGAAAAGTTTGGAGTTTGTGTCTCTCTTTCTTCTAGATTAACCAGGCTTTTCTAATGCACATTTTGTACATCTGGGAACCTCTGGGGTACAGTTGGAAATCTCTCTAAGAAATTATTTGTGCAGGAACTCTTCTATAATCCTGTAAAACATGAAGTTATCTTGTAAAGACCTACTCTCATAGTCAACTTAGTTTGCACTAATGGCTGAAATGAGACCAGAAATGAAACTAATGAACTGACAGGGACAAGAGATGGAAAATATGGATTGTCCTAGATTGAGCTGCAGTGCCAGTAGTCAAGATGGGGACTGTGCATGGACAGAGTAGGGACAGAATAAATCAGGCTTCAGAGTTGTAGCCAAGGAGACTACAAGCTGACTAGACTCGACTTTTACATGTGGATGGCTCAATCAGTGACTGTTACTCATGGAGCAAACAATGTAAAATGCTGTTTCAAAATTGAGATTCTTGGATAGTATTAAATGATGGGCCTTATTCCACCAAGATCAGAAATGACAGATATGCTGTTGTGCCAGTTATGTAGTGATTTTTTGTCTCCTTTGGTTCCATGAAGCGTATGGTTTTTTTTTAATGAAAGTCTTATTTAAATGGAATTTTCATTAGACTATGTAGTGGTATTTCAGAATCCTCATTAGATCTGTTTTTAATTTCAGTATCAATCAGTTATAAAAAAATACAGATCTCAAAGATATTGCTATGGAAATTTAACTAGACTTCAACATCATAGTGATACTGAGCCTAGCTAAATTTAATGGTGTTGAAGTGTAAATTTTCAAATTGGTGTCCAAAATTAGGGCTTTAGATGCCTGACCTGAAGCTCAGCATTAGCAGACCCGTGTGCCTGTGCAGTGTCACACCAAACTGGTTTGTTTCACAAATTTTGTTGTATGCCCTTCCTCCAGTAAATCATTATTCCACTGCAAATAGATGCTTTCTAGGGCAGAGGCAAGCTTTCATCCCTTTTATAAGACTATGCTGCCAATTGAAGCTTCATGGATTTTGTGCAATGTACATATATAAAGATAGCAGCTAAAGTATAGACTTGCAGTCCATGTTTTGACTTAACTTTGAATTATGTGTATCTGCTGCTATTACTTAATGGCAATAGGTATGCAGTTCCCTCAACTTCCCATCCTCATTCCTCTCTATCAACACACAGACTGAATACAAATACTTAAGAAAAAAAAAAGCCTTTGTAGCTAATTAACAAGAACTTCTTTTCCAGAATAGCTTCACTGATTGCACTGTGGATCTTAAATTTTCATACATGTGCTGCCGTTAATCTGATCATTATGCATACACAAAAATTTTAGGGTACTAAAGTACTTTAAACTGGTCCATGACTAAGGGACTGCACTGCAACACTTGCAGTGCTGATGCTCAGGTGAGATACAGTCATACTACAACTTTAGTTATCACAACCCATCAGCTGCTAATTCAGCTGCTGCAAATGTGACTGTTTTTTTTTTTCAGTGTGACTACTTCTATTCAAGACAGGCACAAGCAGGCTAATTGAAGACAAGTTAATACAGGATTAGTTAACTTTGTATTTAAATCTTATGCATATTTCAGTAGTTTGCATAGATTACAATAGACATTACATCTAATCAACCCTGTAAGTATATATGTGTGTGTATATATATGTATATACGTATGTGTAAGTATATATGCATTAGAAATAAGCATACGCTCCATTGTACATTGAAAAATCTGCTCTGTGGCCCATACAGGTCCTGTTTCCCATCTCATTTTTCTTAACCTTTGCGTAAAACTCCCTTTATTTTTACATTTACTGCCTCTTTTATGTCCAAATATAGAGAGGTAACCAATGGGCATACCAAATCTGTTTTGTCACACTAACAAAGATGTAAGCGGTGATGATGGCATTTTGAAATATTTCCCCACTCCCTGCTAGTGGAAGTTTTACCATACACTTCACTGGAAACAGTCAGGACATCTATGTCTTGCTGAAGGTACAGGCTAGCACACTGTCTATACTGAATGTATCACAGCTGTCTTGTGCTTTGTGTCTCAGCTCTGTCAAAATGAGCCAGATTAACTCAATTCAAATAGTATGGATTTGCTAAATTGAACCAGAGTAAGAAATTCCACTAGTAAACTGGAGAGCAAAATGGGATAGGTGTGCAGGAGGCTGAAAGCATTTGATCTCTTACCACATGCTACTTTCTGTAGGACAGGAGATGAAAACACAGCTTCTGATTCCCAGTGAAGGATTCCACAACTTCTGTGTATAAGCCAATGCGTGGAGCACTATTTACTTGCAGCTATTACAGTTGTGTGACTGAACTTGTCACGTAACCCAGGAATACCTTTCACTTCTGTCTTCCTAGAAGAGGATGTCCTGTGTTGGTTCTTCCCCTTTTCCTCCCTTTCTCTTGCTAGGCCTTACAGCCATGTTTCTTCTGTGCATCTCTTTCCTTCTGTTGTCAGAAAGATAAATTACTGCTTTTATTACTGTCTGAAAACCAGCTATGAAGGCAGACTGGATACACATCTGAAAGGATATTATTGGATATAATCTACTCTAATGCAATACTCGGCAGGGGGCGTGAAGTTGGAGCTTTTAATAATTTAAGACAATTACATGTTTTGTATTTTATCCTGTTTGATATTCTAATTCTCTCCATATCCATAGGGCTCTGTTCACTGATGCCTAGAAAACAGGAAACTTTGCAGTGTGATTAGATGCAATATTCAGAAGCAGGAGGGCTGCAGAATTACTTCTTAAAATGTGTAATGTATGTAGAATTTGGAGCTGCTGATCTCAGTCATTAAGCGTATTTTCCTCACTTTTGTAGAAATAGCTTTATTAAGTACTCTGAAAGAAAAAAATCTTATGGTATCATGGGAAAAAAAAACACCTTTTGTAAGCTGATTACCATGTGTCCTAAATGGAGGTAGAAAACCTAGGCCTGTACTCATTACGGTATTTAGGAACCTACATTAAGCACTGAAATAAATTTGCAAATTTAGATTCTGCTTTTTTGATGTTTCAAGGTTAAAGTAGGCATTCTAAATCAGGTCCTTTTTTTGGCACCAAAGGTCAAAAGAAAACACCATCAATAATTTAACATATTGCTTATTAAAAATGCATGCCAACACCAGGCACTAGCACAGATTAGGGGTTGTCTTGCTGGAAAGCAGCTCCAAAATAAAAAGGCCTTGGAGACCTGATGATCTCTGGAGGTCCTTTCTATGATATTTGCAAAACTGTAGCCCTCCTAATGAAATTCTCTAAATAGAAACTGAGATTATATTTATCAGTGTTTTGGTTAAAAATGTTGCATGATTTGGAATGCCAAGCCTTTTATATTGGCAATTTGTTATTTGCAACATCTGGAATAGAAACCCCAGTGATTCTTAGACATTTTTGGAATCATAGTTACTGTACTACAGTTACAAGGTAAAGCTTAGGTACTCTTTTTGAGGATATAATTCGAAGTAGCCTTTTCCTAGAGATAGATCTAAGAGGAAATTTTACTTTAGCATTTCAGAAGATGCTGAAATGTTATCTCTGCCTTCTTGCTTAAATCTTCATTCGAATACGATGAACTGAAACAAGTTTTATATGTCTTTTAAATACTTTCCACTAGCATTTGCTTAATGCCATCAAGAAACTGAGTTGAACGTTAAAAATGTGATGGTTTAGGTGTTACCCACCCCGATTCCCCCCACCCCCCCTTAAGAAGATCACTCAGACTAGACTCAGGGGCTGGAAATTAAAGAATGAAGCTGTATTTACAGCTTAGCACAATATACAAGCAGATATTCACAATACATACAGCTATATACAGAAATATACAAGTTAAAAAAGTAATACAGAAACACAACAGCCCTCCCAGAAACCAGAGTCTCCAGGAGGGGCTCCCAACCCCCCTTCCACCTACCTTCCACCTCTCTACCTCATCCCAGACTTTGTCTTACATTCAAGGTGAGTTTGGAGAATGGGCCAGGGGGGTTTGGAAGCAGAAGGATTAGTTAGCAGGGTAGAGAGAGAAGGGAGGCAGACAAAGCACAACTGCGTTATCTATGTATTCTTGTTTTTATACATCTCAACAAGCCTATGAGTGAAGTAGATATCACCATTGTTTCCTTTTCACAGCCTATAACCTAATTCCTCTCACTAAAATATCCCAGCTGGCTCTAACTAGCACAAAAGCAAATACTGAGAGATCTCAATTATTAGATGGAAATAAGTGGCTTCTCCTGCCCTCTCTGACCTTAAATGTCATGGTTTTAGTATTAATTCAAAAGTATCCTGTTCTTTTTATATTTGACACTTAGAAACACAACTAGCAAGAAGGAGTATGATAATACTTTCCTCCAGTTCTTTAATATTTGACTAAACCATGATCATATGGGTACTTTGCTTAGAAGCTGCCTACAGCAGTTTATGTGAGGACTGCCAAGTAGGAGAATGGATTTTAAACTCACTGCACCAATCTAATAAAATAGATGCAGCGGATTACTTAAATTGTGTGATTTTAGGGCAAAGCTAGATAATTTGTTTGAATCAAATCACAGGGCAGATGGGTCATTTGTACTAGGTCAGACTATGTGATCCCTTTTTAAGGAAAAAATAAGCTTTTTGTGAATTGAGCTATTCAAATAGAATAGAAATTTGTCAGTAAAGGGTGGCTTTCCAATGACTACCACATTTATCATCAGCAAATGGTGTGTTTGAGAATAAGCTTTTTGGAAAGGCATTAGTAAGCAAGGATAAAGCATGTTCCTGGGTAGTGACTACAGACCAACACAATGTGTAATCTCTCCAACTAATATGAAGTGTATACAGTGTAATATTTAGAATGGCTGTTAGAAACACTTCAAGGAATTAAGAATGAAGTTAAATGCTTACCATGTCGTAGGAAGTTTTGTTCCCACGTTTGGCACACACACTGTCTCAAACCTACACATAGTTGTTGAGTCACTGCTATTTGCCTGCCAGGACTGCAGAATGTTATTTGCTGCACCAGAAGCTGATGTACTGCAGGGAGTTTCCTCTTGCATTAAGGACGTAATCATGTTTATTTCTTATCACAGCACACGCTCCTTTTGGAGACTCCACTCTATCCTTCTAAGGTTATAATTAAAGAAGGAGCTTGAATCCATCTCTTTCTGCTACCACACACTTATTTTAAACAATCTGAAGTACAGTTCCCCAACACAAAGTTATCTCTGTTCAAGGAAATGTCACTATGAAAATGGTTTTCATTTCATAAGGACACTTTAATATTGCAGAGACATTTGACATTTTTATAATTGCACATTCCTTCTTGTAAAAGTTATAGGATGTCATTCTGAAACAAACAGAACGCCTGTTAATAGCCATAGGAGAGTTCTCCGTATATATTTTGAAATCTAAATGCTCTTCTGCTTGGAAAGATGGTTATAAAAATGTTATCTGAATGTCTAGGTTTCATTTAAAAATTCTTAAGCAGTCCCAGTTATTTTATTTACTAATGATATATTTTTTTTTCCTAACTGCCATGGCAAGAAAATCTCACCTGGCCAGGTCAGATTTTTCTTTACTTATTTCTCATGTAAAACTACTATTAATGTAAAAATGTATGTGATACCTTTAACTTAAGTAGGATTACAAAGTTGTGATGGTTTGGGTGTCCCCCGCCCCCCACACTTTTAGAAGTCACCCAGACTAGACTCAGTCGGCTCTGGAAATTTTGAATGAAGCTTATATTTACAGCTGGCACAATTTACAAGCAGATATTTACAGTATATACAGATATAGACAGAAATATACAAGGGAAACAAAGGTAATACAATCACAACTCCCCTCCCAGAAACCTGAGTCCCCAGGAGGGGCTCTCAGCCACCCTTCACCTTCCCCCTACCCCTCTCAACCTTACCCCAGTCCCAAGGAAGAATGGAGGTTTGGCCAAAAGGGTTAAAAGCAAGGTGAAGCAGCCAAGCAAAGGAGGGTGAGGTTAGAAAGCAAGATGGAGTCCAGCCAGCGGCTTCAGCTTCTCCCCAGCAGGCAAAGTTCCCCAGCGAAGAGAAGAAGCAAGTGCTGTAATCTTTGTTTTGCCTTTCTTTTGTATACATCTCAGCAAGACTGTGAGGGAAGTAGACCTCACCATTGTTTTCATTTCTCAGCCTATCATCTAGTTCTTCTCACCAAAACATGCTAGCTAGGCTCAAACTAGCACAAAAGTTTACAGAGTTCTGTTTTCCAAAGGAGCAAGCAGGATTAAAAATAAGAAAACTTGGAGGTTTTTTTGGTTGCAATAATCTAGAGACTGGAACATGTACTACTTTTTTTTTGTCAGACAGTGTGATTTCTACATAGTCACTTTTCTGAGCTATTTACACAATGAGTTAAAAAAAATTGAAAGTTTACAGAGGTCACTGCCGTAAGATGTAGAAATAAAGGAGTTTGTTAATGGATAATAGGATATGATTGGAAATAATTACTGTGAGAATGGTGGAATACTGGAACAGGTGCCCAGGGAGGTGGTGGAGACTCCATCCCTTGAGATATTCAAGTTCAGGCTTGATGGGGCTCTGAGCAACTTCCTCTTGTTGGGGATGTCCCTGCTTACTGAGGAGGATTGGACTAGACGGTCTCTAGAGGTCTCTTCCAAACCAGTGCATTCTATGATTCTGTATGCATAGATCACTGTCACAAAAATATGATATTCTGCTTTCCTTGACAGAAATGGCCAAGATGTTGCTGATAGAAATCAGTATTGCAGTTAATGATGTAGGAGTATTTACACTCCAACTGAATTTCTGCAAAGAGGTTTCTACTGAAACTGTACTTAGAATACTTCTGCCCTACATTTCTGTGGAGTTTGAGAAGAGCTCATTTCACCCCCATTCTTTGTGTCTAGTATCAGTGTTCATTGTCTATATCTTTGTTACTAAAATCCATGCTTTCTCTTGTTAGGCTATGCCATGCAACTGGTAATATGAAATGTTGACATCACGGAAACCAGTGGGAGTCTTGCTTATTAGCATCAATAGCAACATCTAGCCAATAAATAAAATGGGAGGGGGGCCCCAGGGAAGGAATCAGAACTCTAAGGGTAAGTGGCATAGCACTGCTCACATCTAAAAAACTTAACGGTCTTTGTTGCTAAACCAAAATGTCCTTGTCCACTCTGCCACTTCTGCTACAGAGGTCACATATTGGAAGCTGTGGAACACAGTTTTTTTTTTTTTTCTTTCCATTTTTAATGCTAATTCATCACAAGACATAATTTGGGAGTATTGTCTTGTGATGTGATATGGGTTGGAGAACTTCAGCCAACCACTGACATGGTGTATCCTGAATGTATCCTACCATTTGAGATGTTAGGCATTGAGAGTTGGCTGTTAGTTGAAATAGCTCTGTTTCTCTCCAGGGTTCCATTCATACATTGTGCATACTTCATAAAATGCTGAATCACTCCTGTGATCCCACCTGGAGAAGAAACTAGATTTTAACAGTGTTCCTTGGTGTTTCAGCTGGAGACTGTTTTAAGTATTTGATACAGGTGGAACTATATTAGGCTTCTACTCCTTCCGTCTTGTCCAGTCATTCACATTCGTGCCCCTCGTGCCACATACTTTTGTAGGTAGCATATTCCTTTAGTATCAAAACATAAAAAAATAAATGAGAGATTAGAAGGCAGCCTTCTCATTCCTTTGGACATAGTATGAAAAAATTTGTGATGTGATGTAACAAAAGGGAAAAAAGATAATAGAAAAATTTAAAGTATTAAACTAAAGCAAAGAGTTAGATCCATCATGTTTAAAGAGGCTTTTTATTATTTCTGGTGAAAGCAAGATCAGACCCACAAAAATTCTAATATGTTCTTGTAATCCTGTAGTATTCAGTATACAAATGTTGCTGGTGTATAGAATAAGATACTGCGGCACAGGAAAAACCTCTGTGTTGGAATCTGGTCTACCTTACCATTGTGGGTTTTAAGCTTCCTGCAGTAGGCTGCTTATTTCATAGTTTGATATACTTTCTCCAAACAGGTTCATGTGTCATTTCTCCCCTGCTGTGGTTTAACTCAACAGACTGCTGAACACTGCATATCTGTTTGCCCCGTCCTCTACTGTGGGATGGGGGAGAGAATCAGGAAAAAATGGTAAAACTCCTAAGTTGAAATAAAGGCAGTTTAATAGGACAGAAAAGAAAGGG
Organism: Tricholaema leucomelas; assembly: GCA_013400475.1. Taxonomy (NCBI): domain Eukaryota; kingdom Metazoa; phylum Chordata; class Aves; order Piciformes; family Lybiidae; genus Tricholaema lacrymosa; species Tricholaema leucomelas. The sequence continues at coordinate 249,448 of WAAF01013593.1, forward strand.
CAATATATGAAGAATATACAAAACAAATGATACACAATGCAATTGCTCACCAGCTGCAGACCTATGCCCACCAAGTCTGTGAGCAGCAGGTGTACTCCCTGACCAAGTTCCCCCAGTTTTATTTTTCAACATTATGTCATATGGTATGGAAAATGCCCTCCCAGCTTCTTCTGCACCCCCACTCACTGGCAGTGCAGTAGGCGAGGCTGAAAATTGCTTGACTTAGTATAAGCACTGCTCAGCAAGAACTAAACCGTCAGTGTCTTATTGACATTATTTTCATCCCAAAAAAACATCAGTGCTATACTGGTTGCTGGGAAGAATATTAACTCTATCCCAGCTGAAATCAGGATATCCCTTCCATGGAAACTGCTATTTGCTGCTGTCAAGTAGTAGTTTTAAATCCCTGTCAAGGAGTAAAGTCGTGTTTCAGTCAAGGGTGGGAATCGAGGACCTGTTGGATTTAATTGAAATTGTTGGCCTTTGCACAAACCAAGGGGAGCACCAATACCAAATCAAGTCAATCAGGCTAAGCCTTGAGTATTCCAATATAAAGAATGTGTCTAGACAACTCATGCCAGTACTGTGCTACTCTTCTAGTGCCAGGCCTTACCCTGTGGTCCAGTGTGAACCTCCCGAGCTGCAGTTTGCTGCCACTGTCTTTTGTTAGTCTTGCATCACTAAGAAGAGTTCAGGTCCTCTGCCTTTCATAACTGCCCTTCAGGTAGTTGTAGAATGTTACTATGTTGCACCTTCATCTCTTCCTCATCACACTAAACAAGCACAGCTCCCATCTGTTTGTAGGTCTTGTGAACTGGGTCCCCGACTGTGGTAGTAGTCCTCTGCTGGGAATCTGCAAATGAGAAAACCCCAAACATCACATTCTGGTCACAATATTCTAGAATTAGCCCCAGCAGCACCGAGCAGAGACTCACCTTTACCTGCTGGTTGGCCTTCTAGCAGAGTGTTGCTTCATAATCAGCTTGGTATCCTCTGAAACAGGCGTGTTATTTAGCCTGATACACAGTCCACGGTCCCAGGTACAGAACTTTGCACACAATGAATCCTGGAGGTTTAGCGTTTTCTGAGCACCCACCCCCCAAGGTCCCCTTAGGTCACTGGGATGTCAGATAGACCGAAGCTCGGTTTTCAGGACAGAAAGTACTTAATCCTTAAGTCTTAAATGGCGTAAGACTTACCATATACCCAATGAGGTAAAGTAGATCGATTCCAATAAATTCTTGTGATAAAGGAAGTGATTGATAAAAGTGCAGGAAAACGACGTTTCGTTCTGCATCTGTGAAAAACCTGAGGTTTATCAGCTGTAACGTTGTGCCCTCCGGGTAACGCCTGAATGCTGGGAATGGTGTTAAGCGCCGTTGTGCTTGCTCTGCTGGCTTGCCCTGATGGAGGAGGAATTTGCTCTGGATCTCAGCGCTACCTCACGGCTCTGGCAGCCTTGTGTTACACGTGCACCATCGGCAAGCCAAACTGCGTCCTTCCCCTCGTTCGAAGAGACCAGCCTCGCTTTCTCGGGGACGGGAGCGACCGGTCCTGGCAATTTGGCAAAAGGCCGAGGGAAGCCTCTCGTAGCTCCACGGAGCAGGCAAACCCCGTCTGCGGGGCCTCCATTGCCGGCAGAGTCGGGGCTGCAGCTGAGCCGCACTGTCAGCCGCCACGGTAGACCGGCTGAGGGGCCGGGCACGCCTCCAGCCACCGCCGCTGCTTTCGGGACGCCTTCTCCATTCGTTCCTCGCTCCCTCCTCCCTCTTCTTCCGCGGCGCAGACCTCATAGCAAAGCCCCGCCCGCTCGCCGCCTTGGACAGCCCCACCCCTTCCCCGTGTTGGGAGCGGCAGCGGCCGGGGCAGGAGCTAACGGAGCTAACGGTCCTTTGTGTGCCGCGGCGGGCATGTGAGTGGCGGCAGGGCGGCATGGGAGGGAAGGCCGAAGGCGCGTGGCACTGCGGAGCGGTTCTGCTCGCCGACCCAGCCCAGAGATGGGGACAGGCGCCTGCCCGTGTACCCGTGTGGTCTCCGGCGCCTGTCTCGGGCCTCGGGGGTACCTGAAGCTTGGGAGCCAGCGGGCGGCAGATGCGCATCGGGGCAGAGCGCTGTGCAACTCTCCTCAGTTGGTGTCTGTTGTTGTCGCAGGCTGGCCCGGGTGACCGTCCTCCATGACTGCCTGGGCTGTAGGACCTTCGAGCTGCCGCCTTCCGCGGCTGTGGGGGACGTGAAGGCGCGGATTGAGGCGGAAACCGACTTCCCCCGCGGCGAGCAGCAGCTGTGGCACCGCGGGAGACAGGTGAGGGGGCGCGGCGGGCGGGTGTCGGGGACGCCCCTGCTTCGCTGGTGGCCTCGCACACCGCCGTGATGCTGTAAAGTACCCACCCAGCTGCTTTTTGCGACTTGCCAGGTCTTCCGCTGCGCGGGCAACTGTATGTGCGTATAGCTAGGTGTATCTCCCATGGGAAGGCTAGGAGGTCGTTTGAAGAAGCAGCTACCCCTCCTGCTTCTCTTGGTAGTGCCAGCTTTTATCGTTCAAGTTTTTCTGTCATTTTCTGACGTTATCCATGTGATTTATTTCTTTAGGGAGGAGCAGAAGGTTGACTTGAGAGTGCTGATGTGTTTGATCTGGTTTCTGTTCTTGAACTGATTTTCTATCTACTGTCCAGCAGAGTTGGCATCATTGTGACAGGAAGCTCTTACAAGTTAAAAATTGAGTCTGGGTATGGGGAAGGGAGTCAATTAAATGACCTTGTTCTGTGAAAGCATCAGCCTGGGGTCACTGTTTTCAGTACTACTTGTTGTGCTTTTAGCCATGCTGTTAGGAATTTAGAGATATTGATTGTATGGGATGAGTAGAGGCAAGAAGGGAAAAGTGGAAAGGTTGGACATTAGGGTTAAATAGGGCAAGGAGAGTTGCATGTGAATAAAGGAAAAGAGAAGGCTACAGGGATGCCTTTTAGCATACAAAGGGCACTTAGCAAGTTGGAGAGAGACTTTATACCAAGGCCTGTACTGACAGGACAAAGGGCACTGGTTTTAAATTGAAAGATTTGATGTAAGAATTTTATTACAGTGGGGTGGTGGAACACTGGAACAGCTTTCCCAGAGGAGCTGTGGATACCCTGTTGGTGGAAGTGCTCAAAGTCAGGTTGGATTGAGCTTTGAGTGATCTGATCTAGTGGAAGATGTCCCTGCCCATGGCAGGGCAGGGTTGGACTAGGTGATCTTCAAATCACAGAATCATCCAGACTAAAAAAGACCTCTGAGAACATCAAGTCCAGCCATTTTGCCCACTCCACCAAGTCTGTCACTACACCGTGTTCCCAAGCACCATATCTATATGGCTTTTAAACGCATCCAGGGATGGCGACTCAACCACCTCCTTTGGCAGCCCATTCCAGTGCCTGACAACCACTCTCGAGAAAAAGTTTTTCCTGATGTCTAGCCTGAACCTCTCCTGGTGCAGTTTGAGGCCATTCTCTTTCATTCTATCATTAGTTGCTTGTGAGAAGAGACCAGTGCCTACCTCTCTACAACCTCCTTTCAGGTAGTTGTGGAAAGCAAGAAAATCTCTCCTCAGACTCCTTTTTTTGTAGACTAAACAGCCTCAGTTCCCTCAGCTGCTCCTCAGAGGACTTGTTCTCCAGGCCCTTGACCAGTTTAGCAGCCCTTCTCTGTACCTGCTCTAGTGCCTTGATGTCCTTCCTGCAGTGCCTAAATTGAACTGATGCTGCAGTGCCTGGAACTGAACATTTGAGGTGTGGCCTCACCAGTCCTGAGTGCAGAGGGACATCATCTCCCTGGTCCTGCTGGCCACGCTATTTCTAATACAGGCCAGGATGCCACTGGCCCTCTAGGCCACCTGGTCACACTGCTGGCTCATATTCGTTCTCCTGTCAATCGGTACCCCCATGTCCTTTCCGCCACACTTCCCCAAGCTTGTAGCATTGTGTGGGGTTGTTGTGGCCCATATGCAGGACCCAGCACTTGGCCTTGTCAGAGCTCATGCAGTTGACCTGAGCTCATCAGTCCAACCTATCCAGGCTCCTCTGTAGAGCCTCCCTACCCTAAAGGAGATCAACACTCCCACCTAATTTTATGTCATTTGCAAACTTGCTGAGGGTGCACCTAGTTTACTGAGGTAGTAGAATATTCATTAGTAAATGTTAAAGCTGCTACATGTAATTTATAGATGTTAAGGAAAATCCAGTATCTCTTTCTTTTATAGTTCCTTACAGTGTTAAACTATTAATTTGAATCTCTTTAATTTCCTAATTTCTTCTTATGTTTTGGTGCAAAAATTCTACTTGAAAAAAAGTGCATCTTCTGTCCCTTTAGTGCTTGGTGCTGAGTTAGAATATCCTGTTTGCTTTTTATCTTAGTCCTGAGGAGGTAGTATACCCAGTGTAAGCTATTTTACCTCTTGAGATGTGACCAACTCAAGCATAACGTTTCTGTAAAAGCTTAAACAAACTCACTGTTACTGTAAGCAGTATTAAAACTGGTGTAAGTAAAAAGGAATATTTTCTTGTTAATGTTTGTATATTATGGTCACATACTGTTAGACTAGAAATGGCTTTGGCTTATTAAATGTAGGTATATGGTAAGCATCTGTGCCTAAACACCAAGTAACTTCTTTCTAGTGTTTAGTTTTCACCCATCGAAGTGAGGAAGTATTCTTGAACTTTGCTATAAACTCACACATATAATATATCATAATTCAAGTTCAATATAATTTACTATAAATGGAAATTAATTTGAATTAGCTAAATTTCTAATTAGCACAGAGCAGCTTCTAATTCTATATATCTTACTGTGCTACGTGTAATAACATAACAGAATGGAAGGGAGCTTCAGACATCCTCTAGTCCAGTCCTTATGCTAACACAGGTTTGTCTAGTTTAGATTGCACAGGAACATGCCTAGGTGGTTTTTGAAAGTCTCCAGAGAAGGAGACAACATCTCTGGGCAGCCTTTCCAGTGTTCCATTAACCTCAAAGTAACGTAGTTCTTCCTTAAGTTCTAGTGAAATCTCCTGTGTTCCGGTTCATAGATATTGCCCCTTGTCCTATCACTGGCCACTTCTGAAGAGAGCCCAGTCTCATCCTCATGAGCTCTGCCCTTTAGGTATTTATATGCATCTATAGCATTTCCTCTTGGTCTTTCTTTTCCAGGCTAAAGAACCCCAGATCTCTCAGCCCCTCTATAAGAGAGATGATCCAGTCCCCTAATCATCTTTCACAGAATCACACAGAAACATTGAGGCTGGAATAGATCTCTGAGATCATCAAGTCCAGCCTATGACCTAACACCACTACATTGACTAGACCATGTCACCAAGTGCCACATCCAGTCTTGCCTTAAACATCTTCAGGGATGGTGACTCCACCACCTCCCTAGGCAATCAGTTCCAGTGTTGTGGTATTCTTTTGTAGTTCACATAGTTCCATGGCCCTCTCTCCAGTGGTTTCCTGACCCTCTTGAGCTGTGGAGCCCAGAACTGGACACAGTACTTCACCAGGGCAGAGTAGAGGGGGAGGAGAACCTTCCTTTACCTGCTTGCTGCACTTTTAATACACCCTAGAATACTGTTGGCCTTGGCCACAAGGACACATTGTTGCCTTATGGTGAACTTGTCCACCAGCACTCCCAGGTCCTTCTCTGCAGAGCTGCTGTGCAGGAGATCAATCCCTAAGATGTACTGATTCATGAAGCTATTCCCCCTCCAGAGGCAGGACTCTCCACTTACCATTGATGAACTTCATGAGGGTCATCTCTGCCCAATGCTTCAGCCTGTCCATGTCTCATTGAATGGCTGTACAGCCTTATGGTGTGTCAGCCCCTCCTCACAGTTTGGTATCATCAGCAAGCTTGCTAAAGTTGTTGATGAATATCTTGAGCAAGACCGGACCCAATACTGACCCCTGGGAAACACCAGTAGCCACAGACCTCCAACTGGACTCTGCACCATTGATCACAACCTGCTGTGCTCTGTCATTCAGCCAGTTCTCAATGCACCACACGTCCATTCATCTAACCCACACTTTCTAAGCTTACCTACGAGGATGTTATAGACAGTGTCACATGCCTTGCCAGGGTCAAGGTATAGAACATCCACTGCTGTCCCCTCAGCTACTCAGATGGTCATACCATCATAGAAGGCTATCGGATTGGTCAAGCGTGATTTCCTCTTGGTGAATCCATGATGACTACTCCTGATAATCATCTTTTCCTGCATATGCTTAGAGATGACCTCCAGAATGGGCTGTTCCATCACCTTTTCAGGATGTTTGGCCTGTAGTTTTCTGGGTCCTCCTTGCCTGTTTTGTATACAGAATGACACTGGTTTTGGTTTTTCTTTTTTTCAGTCCTCAGGCGTCTCTGCTGTTCTCCATGGCCTTTCAAAAGAAGAAGTCTGTCTTGTTGTTTTGCTAATTTATGGGCAAGAATCCTTTTTCCCTTTTGATATAGCTGGACTTTCATCTGTTGCCATCAGGCCCAGTGCTTTGTAAACCTTCCTGTGATCAAAGAAACTGAAATCCCACTGACGGCACTAACCTCTGAGCCATGCATTAATCAGATATGCTTCCTTGTTATTTTCTTCCCTACCACTGAAGGGATTGAGGAAAACACTACCTGTACTCCTTGTCCTTCAATCAGTCTTCTTCAGTGCCCTGAAGTCTGTTTTGATCATTTGTAGACTTCTCTTGGGAGTCTCATCACTGCCAATGTGCATAACCAATAGTGAGTGATAGTCAGAGGGCGTATGAGACCAGGCAGTTTCTTACTAACATGTCTAACCTAGGCACCAGGGAGGCAGCAGGATTCCCTGTGGGATGAGTCTGGTCAGCAAATTGTATCCTCAGTGCCACACAAAACTAAGATCACAGCAGAACCATTAGGTGCTGTGATTACTAAATAGTTTTCCTATTGGCTGCTAAGGAATTTGCTGCTTAGTTTGTCCCAGTTTCTCCATGTTTTTTTCCCGGAGAATCCATAGATCTGCGTGTAGGGGTAATGTAGAGATGAGGCTGTCAAATTCTTCAGGGGCATTTCTGTGATATGCTTTTATCTCTGCATACTAGCTGTATTACTAGCTGCTCCAGCTGATACTCCCATTAAATTGCATGACTGTATTTTTTGGAGTGCATAAATCATGTACTCCCTGGATGTTTATTTTCTTATGGTTATGCACCTTAAAATAATGACTGCTTTAGTTGCATGCTTCCAGAAGTTTCCAGAATGTGCAGTTTTTCACATGTAAAAGTGGGAGGTCCTGTCTTACTCTATATATTATTATATGCATTTCTTCCACCTGATTTGTTTGTAGCCGTTTTTTCTGTCCTGTTACTAACAAACAAATGAAGTACCTTTCATCCTTAGGCAAAGGAGCCTATCCTAGACCTCAAGGACTGAAAGTGCTGCTCAAAGAAATACTAAATGTTTCAGAGCATTTGTGTACTTCTAGATAAACCCAGACTTCATATAGTAATTCTGAAGCTATAGTAAATCATTTATGCTGCAGAATGCTTGGATCAAGATCTGTCTGATTTTTTTACTTTATTTCAGTTATCAGATGGCACTAAGATCGTGGATCTACATAAGTCTCGAAATCAAGTTTTTATGGAGCTTCAGTCAAAAGGATTGAAAGGAGGAGGTATGAAAAGTAGTTGTATCTGTTTATGAACTGAGAAAATGAAAGCATTTTCTAACACAATATGGAGTTAGTTTAAATTCTTTTCTTTACATGGGAAAGAGTTATTTTTCTTGTAAGCTCTAGGTATCTTTTCACTTGTTCTTCACATTCTGCTCCTGGAATGTTAAACTTACCTTTTTAAGTGCCCTAATGTATAATTTTTCCTTAGAGCAAAGGTTCTGAATTTTTAACTTCAGGAAGTGCATGATTAGTATGAACAACCACATTTGTTGCTGAAGTACTCTGAACACCCCCTATCACCTTTGTGTGCGTTCATCACTGGTGTCTATGAGATGATGCATAATCTTTCCATGTGGTCACAGAATAATTCAGGGACATCAGGAGGTCACTACTCCAGACTTCTGCTCAAAACAGGGTCAGGTCAGAACTCATCCAGCCTGGCCTTAAACGCCTCCAGGGAGGAAGCATCCACAGCCTCCCTGGGCAACCTGTGC
>WAAF01013594.1:0-10483 GCA_013400475.1 Tricholaema leucomelas
CTGGGAGAAGAGACCAACCCCACTTGGCTAGTGGGTGTTGTGCAGCCTGAAGAAGAGGAGGCTCCAGGGAGACCTAATAGTGACCTTGCAGTACCTGAAGGGGGCTAAAAGAAGTCTGGAGAGAAACTGCACAAAAGCCTGTGGTGGTAGGATGAGGGCAATGGCTTCAAACTAGAGCAGAGCAGATTTAGACTGGATGTTAGGAACAAGTTCTGCGCTATGAGGGGAACAGGTTGCCCAGGGAGGTGGTTGTGGCTTCATCCCTGGAGATAATGAAGATGTGGCTGGACAGGGCTATGGGCAACCTGACCTAGCTGAGGATGTCCCTGCTGACTGCAGAGGGGTTGAACTGGATGACCTTTGGAGGTCCCTTCCAACCCAGCCCATGTTATGATTCTATGAAGTCATGTCAGTAGACTTCTTACTGGAGCTTTTAGCTTGTCTGATCCAAAGATAAGTCACTCACAACCTCCACAGGACTCTGCTAATCATTTGCACAGCCCTTGATTGGGATTTATTGCTGAGCACCCTGTTTGGACTGCCTTTTGTTTCAGTTCCTACCAATCAAATTGCCAAAGTACAGATTCAGTTTTGGAAATGGCTTTGAAATTTGATTTTAAAGGAATGGTTGTGTATTTTAAACCACTCAGAAGGAGCAGGCAGGTAGGACTGACTCACTCCTGGGACTCACAAAGGAGTCACTGCAGTCTGACAGCAGCGTTCAGGAGGAGCTTGAGCCTTTGGCAGCGGCGGAGACAAGCGGTGTGAAGGCTCTGATTTTCCTCTGCTATAGACTGAAGGTTCCAGTTTCAGAGGTCTGCTCCCTCAGGTATCCCAAAAATAACAATTTAACAATTCTGTACACATCTGGAACCTGAAATTAGTTGGTAAGGCAAGGCAGATCCTGTCTGCTCTTCTCACTGGTCAGCTGCCAGGCTTCCATGTGAGACCTTTGCATTAGAACCTCACCCTTCTTTAGGAGATGGCAAAGGAGTGTTTTCAACTGGAGGAACAAGGGCCTAGGAAACAACAACTTGGAAGTACACCACTTGCTGTAAAGGTTTCAGGGGAGAAATTGAGCCTTTGCAGGTGTCCCTTGCCTGACAAGTAGAGAGCAACTCACTGCTTAGCTGTGAACAGAGAAGTAGGACCCAGCAAGTGCTGCCTGTAGAAGGAGCAGATGTTTGCCACAGCCCACATGGGATTTTACAGTACACACGAGGGTTGGTTTTGTGCTGAATCCTTCCTGGGACAGCATTCCTCAGGCAGTGACCAGGAGCAGAAAAAAAAGCAGTTCAAAGAGGTGTGCTGTGCTGAAGGTAATGAATTTAGTGAAGTTCTCTACCTTGCTCATGGCATTTGAAGTGCTGCAAGGTGGTGCAGGTCACTGCATTTATGTTACAGTCTTGGAAAGATACAGAACTTGCAGCACTTGCAGCCCAGAAAGCCAAGCAGAGCCTGGGCTGCAGCAGGGGAAGTGTGGGCAGCAGGGCGAGGGAGGTGATTCTCCCCCTGTGCTGTGCTCTGCTGAGACCCCACCTGGAGTACTGCATCCAGTTCTGGAGCCCCTGGGACAAGAGGGATGTGGAGATGCTGGAGTGTGTCCAGAGAAGGGCCAGGAGGATGCTCAGAGAGCTGCAGCAGCTCTGCTGTGAGCACAGACTGAAAGAGTTGGGGCTGTGCAGTCTGGAGCAGAGGAGGCTCCCAGGTGACCTTCTTGTGGCCTTCCAGGATCTGAAGGGGGCTACCTAAAAAGCTGGGGAGGGACTTTTGAGGCTGTCAGGCAGTGACAGGACTGGGGGCAATGGAGCAAAGCTGGAGATGAGGAGAGTCAGCCTGGAGGTGAGCTGGAAGAGACCACAAGGATCATCCAGTTCCAGCCCCCTTGCCATGCCCAGGGACACCCTACCCTAAGCCCACAGCCTCAGCCAGCCTGGCCTTAAACACCTCCAGCCATGGGGCCTCAACCACCTCCCTGGGCAACCCATTCCAGCCTCTCACCACTCTCATGCTCAACAACTTCNCAGCCCTCTCAGCATCCTCCTGGCCCTGCTCTGGACACTCTCCAGCATCTCCACATCCCTCTTGACCCAGGGGCTCCAGAACTGGATGCAGTACTCCAGGTGGGGTCTCACCAGAGTGGAATAGAGAGGGAGAATCCCCTCCCTGGCCCTGCTGGCCACACTTCTCCTGCTGCAGCCCAGGCTCTGCTTGGCTTTCTGGGCTGCAAGTGCACACTGCTGGCTCCTGTTGAGCTTCTGATCCACCAGCACCCCCAAGTCCCTCTCCTCAGTGCTGCTCTCCAGCCAGTCTGACTCTCCCCACCTCCAGCCTTGCTCCATCCCCCCCAGTCCTGTCACTCCCTGAGAGCCTAAAAAGTCCCTCCCCAGCTTTTTTGTAGCCCCCTTCGGGTGCTGGGAGGCCACAATAATATCAGTAACAGAGGTTGGTTCTTGTTGGGTGCAGGTTGCCTTTTCTGGCCAGCTGTGGCATGTGACACATTTGGTTGGGTGGAGGGGTTTTTTTAACCTATCTCGATGTGTAAAGGTTGGGAGAGCTCAAACCTAAAGCATGAGCAACTGTGATGGTTTTGGGTGTCCCCTGCCCCCCACACTTTAGAAATCACCCAGACTAGACTCAGCCAGCTCTGGAAATTTGAATGAAGCTTATATTTACAGCTGGCACAATGTACAAGCAGATAGTTACAGTAGATACAGTTATAGACAGAAATAGACAAGGGAAAAAGGTAATACAGAAATAGACAAGGGAAAAAGGTAATACAGAAACACAACTCCCCTCCCAGAAACCTGAGTCCCCAGGAGGGGCTCTCAACCACCCCCTCACCTTCCCCCTACCCCTCTCAACCTTACCCCAGTCCCAAGGAAGAATGGAGGTTTGGCCAAGAGGATTAAGAAGCAAAGGTGAAATCAGCCAAAGCAAATGGAGGGTGAGGTTAGAAAGCAGGATGGAGTTCAGGCAGCAGCCTCAGCTCCCCAGCAGGCAAAGCAGAAGTGAACAGAACGAGGTGCAGAGCAAAGTGACTTTATCTTTGTTTTGCCTTTCTTCTGTACACATCCCAGCAAGGCTGTGAGCGAAGTAGACCTCACCATTGTTTTCATTTCACAGCCTCTGATCTAGTTCTTCTCACCAGAACATCCCAGCTAGGCTCAAACTAGCACAGTAACAAAGTGGTTAGACTCGACTCCATGTGGGTCTGGTTTGCTACAGCTCAGTGGTACAGCCCCGGCTATGTAGTGTCTCCCTTTATTGCTGAAGCTAAAGCATTAGGTGGTGCAGGAGGCGAAGAGAAGAGCGTTCAGTGAAGGTTTGATTGTTATCACCGACGTTAGAGCCGGGGCTAATGCAAATGAAATCTGGCAAATGTGGCAGCATCCCTGCTGAGTCTTACCTCCGTTGTGGTTCTGCCTTTGAGTGCTGAGCGCCGCCTGGGGCGGGTCAGCCCTTTCAGAGGAGCTGCCTTCACTCCGGGAGGCTTTCCTTCTCCCCAGCCTTCCGTCAAGAGGAGATGCATTCCCTTTGACCTTTCCGAGAGGGAACGCCGTCTGATTTTCCTGCTTCTCTCGTCTGAATTGCTTCCCCCCCCGCCCCCAAGCCGCCTCACTGCATGTCTGACAGCCTTTCTTTTTCTTCTAGCGACACAAACGAGGTAGACATACCTCCCAACACCCGTGTGGGAACGAAACGCTACATGCCTCCTGAGGTGCTGGATGAAAGCTTGAACAGAAATCACTTCCAGTCGTACATCATGGCTGATATGTACAGTTTTGGACTCATCCTCTGGGAGATAGCAAGGAGATGTGTTTCGGGAGGTAAAGTGCTGTGAGATCGCTTTTAATTGTCTCAGTGACCCCTGCTGATAAACCCCAAACCTTCCACTGCATCCTTTTTTCCCTGGGGGGGTTGTTTCTGCTGTTACAAAGAGATGTGGATAAAGCACGCAGGTGACTCTCCCGTTGGCTGTTTTCATGTGGAAACTTGTTTTAAAGCATCCCTCAGTGTTATTTCAGCAGCCAAGGTTTACTCTGTATTTAAAGGGCTCATTTGAAGGCAGCAGATGCCTGCACTGAAGGGAGAACAAGCCCTAGAGGAGAGGCTGAGGGAGCTGGGATTGTTTAGCCTGGAGAATAGGAGGCTCAGGGAAGACCTCATTGCTGTCTACAACTACCTGAGGGGTGGTTGTAGCCAGGAGGAGGTTGCTCTCTTCTCTCAGGTGGCCAGCACCAGAACAAGAGGACACAGCCTCAAGCTACACCAGGGGAAATTTAGGCTTGAGGTGAGGAGAAAGTTCTTCAGTGAGAGAGTCATTGGCTACTGGAATGGGCTGCCCAGGGAGGTGGTGGAGTCGCCGTCCCTGGAGCTGTTCAAGGCAGGATTGGACGTGGCACTTGGTGCCATGGTCTAGCCTTGAGCTCTGTGGTGAAGGCTTGGACTTGATGATCTGTGAGGTCTCTTCCAACCTTGGTGATACTGTGATAATACTGCGATACTGTGAGAATACAGAACTCATCTGGGGGCCTTTCCCAGTGGCAACAGGTGGGGTTATTTTTTGCTGGACTGGGAGTGCTCATCTCTTTTATCAGAAAGGAAATAGAGATTTCTTTGTTCTGTTAAACAAGAAGGGGAGCAAACAATTTGGCAGCCTGCTGTGCCACTATTTAAATTGAATAATCTATTTACAAGACAAGCAAGGGGGGGGAAGAAAGAGAGGGAAATGACACTACCTCGTTGTCACATCAGTGACCTGCCTCAGTTCTTTGTGGTGTCAGGCAGTCAAGCCATGAGGACAGCAAGATAAGTAATGCAGCCAGCTAGACTTGGGGCATAGGTCCAGCCTTGTGCCCTGTGGTGGGACAAGGAGCAATGGGTGAAAGCTGCAGCACAGGAGGTTCCAGCACAACACAAGGGGGAACTTCTTTACTGTAAGGTCCCAGAGCACTGGCACAGGCTGCCCAGAGAGGTTGTGGAGTCTCCTTCTCTGGAGCCTTTCAAGGCCTGTCTGGATGTGTTGCTCTGTGATCTGTGTTAGATAGGATTGCCCTGCTCTGGCAGGGGGGTTGGACTCGACGATCTCCTTGAGTCCCTTCCAACCCCTAACATCCTGTGAGCCTGGGATCCTTGTACATGTAGGTTATGTGTGTGTGCTCTCTGTGTGTAGAGCTCAGTGCAGTACAGAAACACCAGGTGCTACGACCTCTGTTTTGCCACTGAGGAAAGATAAAGTAGAAATGTGGATGAATTCCTTGGCAGCAGCTATGTGCCAGATTGGCAGGCAAGTAAGAGTAGAGCATCTCTGTCTTCACCAGACTTCATGAGCCTTTAAAGCCTGCATTATTGTGCCGAGTGCTGGCTCCCTGCTGGCCCTATGGGAGGTGAATTTCACTGATGAGTAACCCAGTCCCTGCATATACAAACTGCTAAATCATTTTGCAGGGATGCCATGTAAAACCTGTAGTGTCTTTGCTGTTGTTGCTGTGCAGAGAGAGTGGTATCTTCTCCTGTTCTGCAAAGGCATGGAACTGCCCTTCCGTGCACTGGCAAGAGGGGAGACCTAATTCAAGGTTAATTCTCTGCCAGAGCACTCTACTGTGTGCCATATGCTGATTGTTCTCTCTGTGGTAACTTACCAGAGGTTGCTGGGCTGGACAGCAGTGGTATGTAGCAGCTACCTGTTGCTGCTGTGGGAGAACATGGTCAAAGCTCCCACAGATCAGTGTGCTCAGAGCGATGCCAGATGGACTCCACGTGGTTCAATGTGAATTCTACCTGAGCCCTTTATTGCTCATTCTGGCTCTCATTACATAGTCTTGAGCACAGAGCACACACCTACACATCAGCATAACCAGGCAAGAACAACCCAGTCTTCTACATACACCAGGCCTTGTTGTTCTCATTAATGAGATGTCCACTGGTCTGTCCTTCTCCCCAGATAAGGTAGCCAGCAGCTGTGGGAACCAAGGTCAGCATTTGCTTGTTACTATTCTTCTCACGTTGCATTCCCACAGTGCTAGAAACTGTCTCATTGGCTGCTGGAATGGGCTGCCCAGGGAGGTGGTGGAGTCGCCGTCCCTGGAGCTGTTCAAGGCAGGATTGGACGTGGCACTTGGTGCCATGGTCTAGCCTTGAGCTCTGTGGTAAAGGGTTGGACTTGATGATCTGTGAGGTCTCTTCCAACCTTGGTGACACTGTGAGACTGTGATACTGTGATTTGGCAAGTGACTACACTTTCAGATTCAAACACCTGGCCAGACTTTATGTGGCAGTGGTATATTGGAACTTGACTGGAATCAACTTGTAGAGAGGGAGTCTCTGCTAGCTTGAGGCGAAGAGCAACATTTTAGTGAGAGAAATTAGATTACAGGCTGTGAAAAGGAACCATTGGTGAGGTCTACTTCACTCATAGGCTTGCTGAGATGGATAAAAACAAGAACACAAAACACAGATAAGACAGAGCCAGTGTGTGTGTCTCTGGCTACTCTTCTCCCAGGCCTGCTTTCTATGTACCTAATCTCTCTGCTTTCTAACCCCCCCTTGCTGATCCTCCAAACTCACCTTGCACATAAGGCAAAGTCTGGGGTAAGGTAGAGGGGTGGGGAGAAGGTGGCAGGGTGGTTGGGAGCCGCTCCTGGGCACTCTGGTTTCTGGCAGGGCTGTTGTGTTTCTGTATTACCTTAACCTTGTCTATCTCTGTCTATAGCTGTAACTGTTGTGACTCTCTGCTTGTATCTTGTGCTAAGCTGTGAATACAAAGCTTCATTCCTTAGCTTCCAGCTGGCTGAGTCCAGTCTGGGTGATTTCATCAGAGCTGGAGGGGGTAAGACCCAAACCACTACAGGGTCCTTTTAAGGAGAAGTACATGATCTTGGTTGGTCTGTTATGGAATGAGAGGAGAAAGGCGCAGTGGGAGGTGTCTTCATCAAGTGATGGGCAACTAATTGCTTGTTTCAGGAATAGTTGAGGAATACCAGCTCCCATACCATGACCTGGTGCCCAGTGACCCCTCCTACGAGGACATGCGGGAGATTGTGTGCATCAAGAGACTGCGACCTTCATTTCCCAACAGGTGGAGCAGCGATGAGGTATTGTCCTGCTTCAAATGCAGCCCCTGGTTTTAGAGGGAGTGAATGAGGCTGCAGCAAGAGCAGTGTGGGCAGCAGGGCAAGGGAGGGCATTCTGCCCCTTTACTTTGCTCTCGTCAGACCTCACCTGGAGCACTGTGTGCAGTTCTGGAGCCCCCAGCACAAGAAGGACGTGGAAGTGTTGGAGCGGGTCCAGAGGAGAGCCACGAAGATGCTCAGAGGGCTGCAGCAGCTCTGCTCTGAGGACAGGCTGAGAGAGTTGGGGCTCTGCAGCCTGGAGAAGAGAAGGCTTCCAGGAGACCTTAGAGTGGCTTTGCAGTATCTGAAGGGAGCCTACAGGAAAGCTGGGGAGGGACTATTGACAAGGTCTGGTAATGTCAGGACGAGGGGGAATGGGTTTGAACTGGAGGAGGGGAGATTTAGAGTGGATGTTAGGAGGAAGTTCTTTACAGTGAGGGTGGTGAGACACTGGCACAGGTTGCCCAGGGAGGTTGTGGATGCTTCCTCCCTGGAGGCATTTAAGGCCAGGCTGGATGAGGCCTTGAGCAGCCTGCTCTAGTGGGAGGTGTCCCTGCCTATGGCAGGGGGTTGGAGCTGGATGATCCTTGAGGTCCCTTCCAACCTAAACCATTCTGATTCTGCACCATTTGGGGTGAGGTGAGGCTTTACCACTGCTGCCAGCACCGGTCACAGTGTACCGAGCTCAGGAAGGAGTGCAGCCCTCTCAGCCTATCTCCACTGGAAGTGCACAGAGCATCAAGGGCCATGAGCCACAGTATTTGTGAGCAGGTTCCTCATCTGCTGCCTGCCAGATGCCACAGCAATAGGAGGCTGTTTTCAGACCTTCTTAATCTCTGTGTTTCCTCGTGCACTCGTTTTGCTCTCTGCCCCCAGCATTGAATCAGTGGCTAGCCAGCAGTTTGGCAAGGTGAGTACCTTGTAGTCTCTGTGATTTAGGTGCAGCAATTAACGAGGCAGGAATTGTTAAATATGTAATTCATTTTAGTTCTGGAAAGCCCCACCCACAACTCTATCCTAATTAGTTAAATTTGGGTTCTAATTGGGTCGGGAAAGTCTTCACAAGGATGCTTATGAGGGTATTTAATCACGGAATTGTCAGGGTTGGAAGAGACCTCAAGGATCATCCAGCTCCAAATCCCTTTCCACTAGATCAGATTGCCCAGAGCCTTGTTCAGCCCGGACTTAAAAACTTCCAGAGATGAGGCTTTCCACCACCTCCTTGGGCAACCTGTTTCAGTCTCTCACCACTCTCTTGGTGAAGAACTTCTTCCTGATGTCTAAATCAGGGGTTGGAACTAGATAATCCTTGTGGTCCCTTCCAACCCTGACTGATTCTGTGATTCTGATTCTCTGAGTGGCAGGAAGGAGCCATGAGCAGATGCTTTCACTGGGTTGTGTCCTAGGGGCTGGTCCCTGGCTGGGTGAATGAGTTCCATTGGACTTGTACAACCAAGGGGCCACTGTAGAGAGCCATGCTTGTGTGGCTGGGTTTGGGAGGGGAAATAAGGGAAGTGCTTTTGTGAAGCATACAGCCCAGTCTAGACTGTACTCATCCTAACTTACAGGGTGGCCAGTAGGACAAGGGAGGTTCTTCTGCCCCTGTGCTCAGCACTGCTCAGGCCACACCTTGAGTGCTGTGTCCAGTTCTGGGCTCCACAATTCAAGAGAGATGTTGAGGTGCTGGAAGGTGTCCACAGGAGGGCNGGAATGGGCTGCCCAGGGAGGTGGTGGAGTCGCTGTCCCTGGAGGTGTTGAAGCAAAGCCTGGCTGGGGCACTTAGTGCCATGGTCTGGTTGACTGGACAGGGCTGAGAGATAGGTTGGAGTGGATGATCTCGGAGGTGTCTTCCAACCAGCTTCCTCCCTTGCTAGTCATCTGCTTCTCTGTGATTTCATGATTTCATGCTTACCTGTTTTGTTTCTGTGTCCCCAGTGCAGACCATACTGTTCTGTTCTCTGCTATCCCCTGTTTCTTCACATCCCCATATCATGGGATCTCGGCCTGTGGTCACTGCACTTCCCCATTGTTCTTTCCTCTCCACAGTGCCTAAGGCAGATGGGGAAGCTGATGATGGAGTGCTGGGCTCACAACCCTGCCTCCCGCCTCACAGCCCTGCGGGTGAAGAAGACCCTTGCCAAAATGTCAGAGTCGCAGGACATCAAACTCTGAGGCGCCCACGGGCAGCCCTGGGGAAGGGCCCACGGCAGCGGACTCGGTCCTGCGGGCAGAACACCTGGAGAGGTATCTAAAGGCTTGGTTAAATGAGTACCTGGAGCTCAGTCGTGCTTCTGAGCAGCTGTTTTGAGGAGGCTGCCCTTGGCTAAAACAAATACCAACCCCAACAACCAGCTCGGTTTTGACAGGTGAGATGGGAAGAGGCTTCTCTGCTCTTGTTTACACACGGGGTGGGGGGTGGGCGAAACCACAGTTTCTAGTGACTGGTTGAAGCTGAGGCTTGTTGCTTTCCATGAAAGCCACTTAGTGTTGTTATTTTACTACTCGTGTTACTGTTATTTTGAATGTTTAAAGAAGAAGAAGAGGAAAGAAAGGATAAAAAAAAAAAAAAAAAAAGAAGATATTGCTTTAAATTTTATGGAACAAGAGAAAAAAAAACCCAAACCAAACCCAAACACCACCACCCCCCCCCAAAAAAAAACAACACAAAAAACCCAAAACAGACAAACTCTTTCTTGTGGTGAAGTTTAAAAAAAGAGGTATATTGTTAGGTTAAAAACCCACCAAAACAGCCCCCAGCAGAGGAGGAAGCTCTGCTGGGTCTGCAGGCACAGTGACTCCTTGGTGTGCAAAGAGGCTCTTGCATCCAAGCGGTTAAGAAGGAGGAGGATGGGAGCTCAGAGGAGCTGCGGTGGAAGCTGGCTTTAAAGCCACCTACCTGGAGAGGTGACTTACCACAGCCAACACTTCAGAGAGCTGTTGTTAGCAGGGGCCCGTTGGGTTCCTGCCCTGGGAAGCTTGTCCCAGGGCAGGTCTTGCTTTGTTTAAGCTAATTGAAAGCCAAAGGACTTCAGGGTTCGGTGTGGCTTGTTTGAAGCAGCTCTTTGCCTTCCCAGGAAATCTGACGGGTGTAGTAACAGGGTGATAAACAAGTGTCCTCCTCTTCCTCCTCCTCTCCCTCCTTCTTCTCCTCCTCCTCCTCTCCTTTCTCCTTCTCCTCTCCTTCCTCCTTCTCCTCCCCCTCCTCCCGCTCCTCCTCCTTTCCCTCCCTCCTCCTCCTTCTCCTCTCCCTCCTCCTTCTTCTCCCCCTCCTCCCACTCCTCCTCCTTCCCCTCCCTCCTCCTCCTTCTCCTCCCTCCTCCTCCTTCTCCTCTCCCTCCTCCTTCTCCTTCTCCTCCTCCTCCCGCTCC